>OZ020510.1:77832402-78152402 GCA_963971375.1 Platycheirus rosarum
TTAGAAAAGTTCTTTTATTACTCCGATTCACAAAGCAGGTTCCAAAAATGATATAAGTAACTATCGCCCTATATGCAAGTTATCAACTATACCAAAACTTTTCGAAAAATTGGTGAATAAAAAGCTTATGCATTCACTGAAAGAAGAAATATCTGCAATGCAACACGGTTTTGAAAGCGGTAGATCTACCAGCACAAATCTCGCCATTTTTTCAAATTTTGTGCTGAATTCATTTGAAAAAGATTCCCAGTGCGACGTAATATATACAGATTTTGCCAAGGCGTTCGATAGGGTCGATCACCATATTTTACATGAAAAGCTTCGAAGAAATGGTTTTCAAAAAAAATATGTAAACGAACACAGTTTGTTAGAATTAACGATAGCATTTCAGATACCATACAAGTTACATCAGGTGTCCCACAAGGTAGTCACCTGGGACCTTTACTGTTTCTGTTATTTGTTAACGACTTTCCTGATACATTGATTCATTCTCAATGTCTTATGTTTGCTGATGACGTAAAACTATATTGTACCGTGAAAAAACCATCTGACTGCTTAAAGCTGCAAAACGATTTGTTTAATCTTTCTGTCTGGTGTTCAAATAACAATTTACATCTGAAAGTATCCAAGTGTCAAAGTCTATCGTTCTGTCACCGTCCATGCCCTATTCATTTTGATTATTCCTTAGGAGATACTAAATTTGATGAAATATATGAAATTAAAGACTTAGGAGTAATATTCGACACTAAGTTTTGCTTTAATAGTCACATTGACTATATTGTCTCTAAATCAAGCTCTTTGTTAGGATTTATCATGAGAAACTCGAAAGAATTTAAGGATCCTTTTACTTAAAAATGTTTATTTTTCTCCTACGTAAGAACAATTCTGGAATACGCCTATATAATATGGAACACGTTCTACTCTGTTCATTCAAATAGAATAGAAATAATTCAAAAACGGCTTTCCAGAAAATTATGTTATATTTTACGGTGGAATATACCTCGTCCTTCATATCAAAGTCGATGCTTGCTTTTTGGGTTTGAAACTCTTGAAATACGACGAAAATTCTTTGATATAATGTTTGTGAGAGATATTATAGCTTATAAAATAAATTGTCCGCATTTACTGAGTATGGTAGGATTAAACTGCCCGTCGTATGCTTTTAGAGTCTTTGATACATTTCGTATACCATATCACAGAGTAAATTATGGATTGAATGAGCCTATCACGCGCTGCTTAAGACAGGCAAATGCAGTTTCAAATAATGAATCCATTGATTTTTTCAAATTTTGCAAAAGAGATGTTTTTAAAACTCATTTGTTATACGTTTTGAGCTCTGGAACTTAGATACAAAATTGTAGTTCTTATTTTATTTTAATAATTTTATTAGATTTTAAGTTTTGTTAAGTAATCTGTTAGAGAATTGTACTCTTATTGATGAATAAATGAATAAAAAAATAAATGAAGTTTGAAGAATCGCCTAATTTAACTCAACATTTTAAAGAAAAATTAACAAATAGCAAACTTTGAATTATTTACCAAAGAAAAATAATGTGAATAATTTAAGTTTTTTTTTTATAAGTAAACACGCGCACAAGGGATTGTGTTGCCCTTATAATGTTTAATACACTGCGCGAGCATGGAAAGGTTGTGGAAGGAGCGACAGGAGGTGACAAATAACATTGGTTTTGAATGTTATCAGACTGCAATGGCAAAGAAACACCTCGCTGGGCAAACTATTCCAAAATCGCGTTGTTCGACTAAACAAAGAATCTCTACATATATTTCACGGTACGTCTGAAATTGGTCTCAAGGGTGAACTGATGAGCATTTCTTGCGAGACGGGTATTGCGGAAAATACTTTTAAGGGGAGGAATGCACCTGGCTACTTCGAGTGCCATAAAAGAAACCGATAAAACAAGGAGACATGAAACATTGCGTCGGTGTTCAAGAGCGGCAATTGTTTCAGAGACATTTCTATTTCCTATCAATCTTAACGCTCTGTTTTGTATTCTATCAAACAGGTGCAGCGATGTTTGCGAAGTACATGTCCAGAGGTGTGATTTTTACTCGAGTTTTGGGCGTATAAACGCTTTGTAAATTGTAGCCAGATCAGAAGGGGAAAAAACTTCTTGCATCGATATAAAAAACTTAAGCACTTGCAGCATTTTTGGAGGACTCAAATATATGGTCGTCCCAACGGAGGTCGTCGTTGACACACATACCGAGTACTAAAAACTTTTCGGTTTCTTTGACGCAAGTGCCATTCATGGACAATGGTATTGGGGGTATGTTTAGCTTTAACGACAAAAGACAGCATTGAATTTTCGAATCATTAAACTCCACACGGTTTCCATAACCCCATTTGATGATGCTGTATAAATCGGAGTTTAATGAGCTTATCATACGGTACCGTTGGAACTGCACGCTTGAAAGTGAAGGACGTGAATCATCGAAAGAATATGAAAAGCTGAGGGTAGAGTCGTCAGCAAAACAGTTAAGTGGATTAGAAGTAACACACAAAAGATCATTTATAAAAATGAGGAAAAGAGTCGCTGGGGCACACCAGCATTTATTTTGTGGAAATGAGTTTTGAATCCGTCCAATACAATTTGTATTGAACGGTCCAGAAGATAGCTTCTAATCCAACAAACAAGAGTATCATCGATCCCAAGAGCAAGCATTTCCGATGCCTTGGAAATATCAAGCGCAATAATCTTACTTTTGTCAAAGCGATGTAGAGATTTCTTCCACTGTTCGGTAAGATATGCCATCAGATCACCAGTGGAACGATTGCTGCGAAAGCCATACTGACGGTCGTGTAGAAGCTTTCGGTCTTCGAAATATTCCTTAAGCTGACGGTTTATCACCGTTTCCATGATCTTAGAAAGAAGGAACGTAAGTGCTCTGGGTCGGTAGGAGGAGGGGAGGATGGATCACCTTTTTTAGGGACGGGCTGGACAAATGCTGTTTTCCATCTTCTGGGAAAGATTCCAGAAGAGTAGGAGCGATGGAAAAGCTTACGCAGTGGCTTTGCCAGTGTGGAAGAACACCTCTCTAGAAGAATCGGGGGTATACCTTAATTTGTATCACTTACAAACTAAAAAAAAACAATTTCATATATGTAAAAAAAATATAAGTTATAAATAATAAACTTATTATTATGAATCCTTTTATTTTATTTTAATTCCAATTAACTATGATTGGTTTCGAAATTCTACAAATAAAGCTTCGGGGCTTTATCCGTGTGAATACTCAATCGTATATATTATTTTATTAAATTGTTCTTCTCAAATTCCTAAAATAAAGTGCATAAAAAAGGTACCTTATGTCCAAAACAAAATTCTTCAATGGCAGCTTGACTAACTGTTTCAATTCTTGTACGAACCAAGGTTTGGGTGTTTTTATTTTTTTAAAGGTACTGCTTTTTTTGGCCGAACTGCACCACTGGTCACATAATTTTTCAATCATTGGTGTCGATCTTAAGTTCATAGAGGCCGGACGTGTGGTCGAGGTGCGCGCAGAAATAATTAAACAAAAGTCAAAAAAAAAAAAAAAATTATTGCGCATTGTTATCGCGAGTGTTAAAAAAAAAATATTACACACTCGTTTGAGAAATTGGCAAAACCCCCTCGCGTGTGCTGTAAAGAAAATAACAATATCCACTCGCGTCGTTGGAAGACGATAAGATACCCATTCGCGCTGTGGAAGAAAAAAAAATAATACTCACTTGCATAACAAATCAAATTATCTTCTTATCTGTCCCAACCCTTTGTGCTTAGCTTAACTGCCTCTTTCTTATCTACTGTAGGCATCGTATGCTTGCGGTAAATGGATAAGGGCATCTGAGTTTGTCCTATTGTGCTGAATATTTAAATTGATTTTTTGTATGCAAGCTGTCTTATAGGCATAACACCTAAGACAGTTTGTTTATTACAGAAATTAATTTGGATTTTCACTGCATGGTTCGACTTAGTCAGAATTGTGTTTTGTGTGTAAGTATTTTTAAATGGTAAGTGATTTTTGTGTCGTGTATTCCAATGTTCGTGGTATAAGACAGAATTTCTTTCACCTGTACGTCTACACTGTTGAATACAGGTCTCGTGGTCTATGTAAGGAATGATATTGCTTGCCAGAGCCTTCCCCAATATGGGCAATGTTCCAACACGGACTTTAACTTCTTGTGGCTCAAATTCACTGTCCGCAAGCACGTCATTCATTATTGTTTTATTTACAGGAGTCCAAATCTCGACAGCAATTCCACTTGTAACGAGTTTGATGCGCTGTCTGATTCTATCTCGAAAATTGTTTCCCTTGCGAGGACACACTGAAATCGTTATTGCGGGCGATTTCAATGTACACAATTCCAATTGGCTCCGCTATTCTGGTCAGACAACACCCGAAGGAAGGTATGTCGAGCTCTTTACCGGGTTACATCACCTTACCCAACTGATTGATGTGCCAACGCGTATACCGGATGTTACTGGGCAAGCCGCCCATACTCTTGACTTGTTTCTTACTTCTCACCCTGATAAATATACCATTAGTGTAACTTCTCCATTTGGCACTTCGGACTATTGTGTCATTTCAGCTAATTTCTCATCCTCCACCCATCCAGTTAAAGAAAAACTTCCCACCAGGACCGTTTGGCAATACTAGAAAGCCAACTGGGACGGCCTGAATATTTTTTTCCGAAACTTTAACTGGTCACTATGCTTCCTCGATAGTGACATTGATACCAGTGGTGAAATTATCACAAATGTGATTCTTCTAGGGATGCGTGCTTTTATTCCTAACAGAGTAAAAAGCATCAAACCTAAAGAAAAGTCTTGGTTGAATTCTGAGTGTAAAGAAGCTATCAGGCTCAAAGAAGCAAGTTTCCGTTCTTACAAAGCCAACCCTACAGAGGAAAATCGGAAAAAGAACAAACAAGCAAAAAACTCATGCAACTCCGTTATTGAAAGAACCAAATTTTTGCATGACCAAAAATTACGGCAAAAAATTCTGCAGTGTCCCAAAGGCAGTAAAATTTGTTGGTCATTTGTAAAATATATAAAAAACTCCTCGACATCTTCGGTTCCAACGCTCATCGACAATAACAAACCAATTGTTTACTCTTCAGAGAAGGCAAACTTGCTCGCCGCCCATTTCGCTGCCAGCTCCACGCTGCCGCATAGCAACGCTGCCCCTCCTGTACTTGAGAATGTAAATTTTTCCATGGGACAAATTTTTTCCACACTCGTACAGTAGCAAGAGTTCTCAAAGATCTCGATATACACAAATCCGCTGGCCCGGATGGTATACCCCCGATTCTTCTAAAGAGGTGTTCTTCCACACTGGCAAAGCCACTGCGTAAGCTTTTCCATCGCTCTTTCTCTTCTGGAATCTTTCCTAGAAGATGGAAAACAGCACTTGTCCAGCCTGTCCCTGAAGAAAGGTGACCCATCCTCCCCCTCCTCCTACCGAGCCATAGCACTGACATCTCTTCTTTCTAAGGTCATGGAAACACTGATTAACCGACAGATTAAGGAATATCTCGAAGATCCAAAGCTTCTCCATGACCGTCAGTATGGCTTCCGCAGCAACCATTCCACTGGTGATCTGATGGCAAATCTCACCGAACAGTGGAACAAATCTTTACTTCGCTTTGGTGAAAGTAAAATTATTGCTCTTGATATCTCCAAGGCATTTGATAGAGTTTGGCATGAAGCTCTCTTATGGAAAATGCGTGCTTTTGGGATCGATAATACTCTTGTTCGTTGGATTAGAGGCTATCTTCTGGACCGTTCAATACAAGTTGTATTGGACGGTATCAAGTCTGATTCCCACAAAATAAATGCTGATATGCCCCAGGGCTCTGTTCTGTCTCCGACTCTTTTCCTCACTTTTATAAATGATCTTTTGTCTGTTACTTCTAATCCACTTAACTGTTTCGCTGACGACTCTACCCTCAGCTTTTCATATTCGTTCGATAATTCACGTCCTTCGCCTTCGGACGTACAATTGCAACGGTGCCGTATGTCAAGCTCATTAAACTCCGATTTATACAGCATTGTCAAATGGGGTAATAGGAATCGTGTGGAGTTTAATGCTTCGAAAACTCAATGCTGTCTTCTGTCGTTTAAGCTTAACATACACCCAATGCCATTGTCCATGAATGGCACTTACATCGAAGAAACCGAAAAGTACTCGTTATGTATGTCAACGACGACCTCCGTTGGAACGACCATATATTTGAAATCGCTAAGAATGCTGCTAAGTGCTTAGGTTTTCTGTATCGTTGTAAGAAGTATTTTTCTCCATCTGATCTGGCTACAATTTATTAAGAGTTTATACGCCCTAAACTCAAATATAACTCCCACCTCTGGGCAGGTGCTTCACAAACATCGCTTCACTTGCTTGATAGAATACAAAATAGAGCGTTAAGATTGATAGGAAATAGAACTGCCGCTGAAACAATTGCCCCTCTCGAACACCGACGCAATGTTTCATGTCTTTCCTTATTTTATCGTTTCTTTTACAAAAATGTTCACTCGAAGTAGCCAGTTGCATTCCTCCCCTTAAAAGTTTCGCCCGTAATACTCGTCTTGCTAGGAATGCCGCTGAAACAATTGCCCCTCTCGAACACCGACGCAATGTTTCATGTCTTTCCTTATTTTATCGTTTCTTTTACAAAAATGTTCACTCGAAGTAGCCAGTTGCATTCCTCCCCTTAAAAGTTTCGCCCGTAATACTCGTCTTGCTAGGAATGCCCATCAGTTCACCCTTGAGCCTAATTTCGGACGTACCGTGAAATATAGAGATTCTTTTTTTAGCCGTACAACACGACTTTGGAATGGTTTACCCGAGATTTTCCCTTGCCATTTCAATATGCAAACATTCAAAACCAATGTTAATCGACACCTCCTATCTCTCCCCTCCCTATCTTCCTAATGCCCGCGCAGTGTGTTACATTAAAAGGGAAACAAATAGTCCCTTGTGCGCGCGTTAATTATTAAAAAAAAAAAAAATTCCATTCGGCAGGGGGTACCACAAAAATTATTAGCGGTTACCCTTTCTTCCTAGTTTTTAATTTTTTTATTTATAAATTTTTTTTCTCACTTTTCCATGCGAATTTGAAATACTACTTTAACTTTTACTTTAAAATACTTTTATATTTTTTCTTTAAATTAATTTTATTTTCATTTTTCGAATTTAAACACTATACGGCTGAAGAAAAAAGTCTATTCTATTTTAAACTCAACGGGCGTTAACGAAAAAGTACTCAGATGCACCAGCGAGATGCACTGTTTTTATCTCAAAGACTAACTGGGGTAATATTCAAAGTCTATTCTAACTCTTGTAGTGCCCCGTGATTTAGTGGTTAGTGGGTCGGACTACTAAGCAAATGAAGCTGGGTTCGAAACCAGCTTATAGCAACCTTCTTTTCCGGGGTACTGAATCTTGTGAGGAACTCACAAAACCTCCAAGAGCCATTTGGTCTCGGTAGTAAACTGTTAGTCCCTTCCATTCTTGAAGGTTAACAACATACACACAGGAATGGGTGATAGTATAAGCCATTAGGCTTTAGCTCCTTAAGAAGCTTTCACGCCAATAATTTTTATTCTAACTCTAACTCATCCTGCCTACTACCCATCCTTTCAAATTTTTCATTCTAATGTGTTCCTGACATCCCATCTTACCACTCTCCCACGCCATACCACATGACTTAGTCCCGTACCAAACCACCAACTACACCATGTTTCCCAGCTTTCGTCCTCTTTTCCTCCTATTAGTAATTTATATCACTTGCTATTACTCATTATCCTACACAACCAAAGATGGCTCTAACTTCGAAAAAGAGCATCAAGAATCGGTATTAATTTTGATATTTCAAATATGGCGTCGCGTTCGTGTTGTGTTCTGTTTGGTAAGTTTTTCTTGTATTATTAATTTTAAGTTCAATTATTAACAAAACGTTTTTTTTAAACTTTCAGGAAGAAAACCAGAGTAAAAAAAAGGATTTTTGGAGGGATCTCAAATTTTGACGCAGAATAAGGTTTCCCCAGAAGGCATTCGGCTTTGCAAAAGAAAAAACAACAGGTAAATTTCATAAAGCCATTTATAATTTGCAATTGTAATATATAATTATTGAAACCGGATTATCTCCGCTCTTTATAAAATCACTTAAACAACATATTGCTATCTTTTGAGAGCATTTAACATGCAGGAGGGAAGACTACCAAATGCGATAGCCATGAATATAATACAGAGGAAGAGTCTTTGGTTCGAGAAATTAAAGGAACAAGCAGATTATTGCGGGTTGAATTTTATTCTCAACGTGCAGTTATGCAATGGAAAGGATGTCGAAGATCCTCTTTACGATCTCATCGCTAAAACTGATGAAAAATACAGACTCGAATGCATCTTTCATGCGTCTTCTTCTGTTCACAGAGCGACGTACAGCATTCTTCAACATAACCTCTGTGAAAGAAACTATTTTAGAAACGATGTCGATCAAAAATTAATCTCGGCTAATTTTAAGATGAGGGGCGAGTTAGTAAGATTAAACTTCATGCCACACAGAGAGGATCTGCCAATAATATGTCGTCTTTGCAATATGTTTAGTAGAGAAGATATTAAACATTTCATCGGAATATGTCCTATTCTGAAAGAAATAGAAGAAGCGACCAAATAGACGATGATGGTGTTATAGCGCTCCTTAACTGTGAAGGCAACATAAAACAGCTTTATTATTTCTATTTGAAAGCATTAACCTACATGTTATGATTACTTTAACTGAGAAATTAAATTTAAATTTAAGGAATTAAAAAAATATAAATTTGGTTCAGTCTATATATTAATTATTTTTTTCCTTTTTAAATCGAATATGTATATGTATTTAAATTCAAAATTACCATTCAATTTAAATTGTTTAAACAAAAAAAGTCAGTCGGGTAGACGGCAATGCCATGCTTCTAAGATTTTTGTATCTAAATACTTGTAAAGTGCAATTTTTAAAATTTAAATAAATCTAATCTAAATCTAATCTAAAAATCAATTGTAATATACATTTGCAATCATAATTCTCGCTTTCTCCTAAATAAAAAAAACTCTTTGCACAGCTTAAAATCTCGTGAGGTCTTGTTTGTGAGGATTAGGCACTTTGGATTTCCAAATATTTAAGGTAGGTAAGTGTTCCCTTTACACAACAAAAAAACAAAATGATTATAATGATCTTCAGTTTGGCCAGCAGGTTGATAAGAACCACGGTACCAAAAATATAATACAATAATATTGAAGCCTAAAAAAGAGAATTATGTTTGTGTTTCCTCAGAGATTTTCTTATTTTTAAGGGTAAACATAACGGTATCTCTTCAATATAAGTGTTAAAAAAGCCTAATTTACGAAAACAATGATTTTGATGAGAAACCTTGAGAGTATTTTGTTAGCTTTTGGCTATCATTTTATCAAAACCAAATTGACGGGAAAAAAATTAATGTGATGTTTTTTGTAGCAGGTACGTAGGAACAGTACAGCAGCTGAAAATGATCACTCTGCAAACTTGAAACGAAAAGGAATTCAAGAAAAAACATAGTGAAGAGTTGCAAACACAATCGCTACGTTTAAAAGTATCTATGCAACAAGGACAGGCAACAAAAGAGAATCAACGAAAGTCGCAGTGCTCTAGTCGTAAGGTTTAAAAGCAGTGTAAGTACGGTATTACACTCAGATGTTTTTGCAAAAACGCTAATAAGTGAGAAAGAAAGAGTAAGTGAAATAGAAATATTTTCAATAGTCTCAACTGGGAGTTGTGGGTATGATTTGCATCGCGTGTTTTAGACATTATTTGTCTTCTTTACTTCTCAGAATTGGCTAAGTTCACAGTTTTACCAGATTTGCAATTTCGGATACCATAAATCCGATTTTTTTGTGAACGAAAAAAACCCAACCCCATAGGTTACCAAAATCCGAATCATAAAAAACCATAGTTTCATTCATGTTCCTGCCATGGACGTATTATATATGGACTGCTCGTTGCCTACCTCAAGTTGGTTCCATTTTAGTTTCTGTTATTTTGGGCGACACTAGCCCTCCTGAGTACACTAGCGGGGAAAAAAATTAAACCTCAATTTTGACATTTCATCCAGTAATCGCAGACTTTGGTAGCAGGTTTTCCCACGTTGGCATGATACAAGTTCCTTTTTTCTCTTCCTGTTATTTAGAATATCCTACAAATAATTTAAAAAATCCCTTTTTTCCTTCTAGTGCTTTAAGCTTGTCTTAGGCACAAACCAATAAAAAAAGGAAGTTGTCCACGATCTAAAAAACAAGAGGCAAGATACCAAAGATGTCGCACACTTCTGTGGATGGAATTCAAAAGTGTCAGTTATGTTTTACTGGTAAATGCGACTTTTTGATTTTAAAAACAGATGTCGCGAGCTTTTATGTCAATATTTTAAGTAGTTTTTTTTTCCTGAAGTGGGTTCAGGAGAGCTAACATGGCATTCTCAATTCTGGCGAAATTTTTTGTTGTATGAAGCTGACATTAGATTAGCAGTCCATATATAATACGTCCATGGTTCCTGCAAACAGAAAATTATCCAAAATTGTTCTTCAATCAGCTGTGTATTAGCTATTTCTAACCATGCTTATTGCAACAACAATTTAAAGGATACTAAATGCGAACGCGGCCATTGGTTTTTTAATTAACTCTATGGCAGAAAGAAAAAATGAAAGGGAACTGTCAAAAACATGCGATGCAAAAATGAGAAAACCATATAAGTGAAATGCCGTGCTATGGACAGGACAATAGTTCAAAAGAAAATAAACGAAATACGAGGATAACAGATGTCTAATTGTAATACCACACAAACAGCTTATTGAATTTCTGTCAAATTTGATTTTTACAGAGCCAAAGTAATTCTGCGTTTAAGAATACAGTTTAAAAATAAAATTATTTATCTATTTATAAAAAAATTTTTTTTTTATATTATTTTTTTTTTATTTTTTGATCAGCTGTAAATAAGTAAACTCAAAAAAATTCATACACTTTTTTGCTTTGAAAGATCTACCCATTTCAATGTGATTAGGCACATAAAAGCAAGTACCAGTGACCAAGTCGTGCCCATTTTGTACACCTTTATTTGTTTGTTTTATTCCCTAAACAGCTCTTAACGTCTGAATAGTTATACAGTGCATAAAGAGTCTATGCAACATTGCATAAATTCTTATTCAAAAATATTTCCTTGTCTATAGAAGGTTTGTCTTTGTTGCGGCCCAGTTGGACACTGGTAATAATTTGATATTAGAAAAAATAAAAAAAAAATGAAAAATGCAAAGGGGCGCGCGGGCGCGATACATCCGTCCGACAATGAATGCAGCTCCGACACGATCGAAAGGCAAAAGATGGAGATGCTAGGTAGGGAGCATTGTATATTCACTGCCTATAGTACTATCATGAAACATCATTTTTTAGTTTTGAATCAAGTCGCAATGAGGCGTGCTGAAATTGCCAATTGGTGTGAATATAGATGAGTACAGACAACAAAAGTGTATTAAATACTGGTAAAATATCGGTTAAGGTTCTCGTCTTTGTAAGATTAATGTTGTACAATAGAATGTAAGACTAATTGTACAGTCTGCCCTGTCATCTGGCAATGCTTCTTTTATATATTTACAAGTTCAATTCTTATGTATCATATTCATATTCACCACACAACTTATGTAAAAATAGTTAAGACGATGTGCACAGCGTTGACATGGCAGTCTGATATATAACTTAAGCTAATGAAGATGCATTATAAACTAATAAAGTGAATAAAGAGAAAATAAAATAAAACATGGTGTCAGATGTTAAAATACTTATAGAAATTAAAAAGTTAAAAAAAAAAAAAAAAAAAAAAAAAAAAAAAAAAGATAAAGACTAAGACAAAGTAAATTAAAAAGAAGTAAATATAAAAAAATGGCGGAACAATCTATTCGAGGCCCCAGTGAAATGAATTTTGATGAGCCGGCCAAAAACTGGCCCATGTGGAAACAAAAATTTGAAATTTTTTTGACAGCGGCAAATAAAAATGGTGAAGAAGAATCTTTGAAAGTAGCCCTTTTTCTTCACCATATAGGAGAGAGAGGCATTGAAATATTTAATGCACTTGCTCTTCCTGAAGGACAAAGAACTTTAGCAATAGTGATGACACGCTTTGAAAACTACTGTATTCAAAGGCGCAACACAGTAATGGAGACCTTCAAATTTGGTTCTATCACTCAGAAGACGGATCAATCATTCGTAGAATTTGAAACGGAAGTACGAAATCAGGCTAAATTTTGCAAATTCACATGCTCAGCTGAAGGTTGCGATCAATCGTATGTTGACCGAATGATTAAAGACAAAATTATTCTTGGATTAGAGAATAAAAAATTGCGGTCGAAGCTCCTGGAGTCAAGTCAAGATACCCTTGAGCAAATAATAGAAAAGTGTAAAATTGCTGAGTTATCCGAAACAAATAAAAAAATACTCAACACAGAAGACGTCATCAAGGTTGAAACCATAAAAAGTTCTACAATGGATAAAGTTAAGCAGCCATATATGAATCGGCAGAAGAATATACAAACATGTGAGCGATGTGGAATGACGTCATCTGGACAACATGAAAGATTCTGTCCAGCATTGGTGGAAGGGAGAAGATGCAGAACATGTCATAAGCCTGGGCACTTTGCAGTTATGTGGAGGAAAAAGTACAGTGGCAGAAGATTGAATAGCAGCAATTATGTACAAGCAGTTGGAGCAGAGGAACGAGAACAAAGAGGTAAATCAGTTAGATCGACTCAATCAGCAGATCAACAACGGGGCATACAATCAGTTAATATTGATAGGCAATATTATGATGACGCATTAGGTAAATTAGATTTAAAAAATAATAATTTTTATAGTGTTAGAAATCTAAAACTAATCAAAAATTCTCATTTTGCTCAAATTTATAACTGTAGACGTATGAGGCCGGTCGGTTGGTATGAAGAAATATTTTTTAACAATGTTAAAGTCAATTTCAAATTGGATACGGGTGCTGATGTCAGTTGCTTGCCCAATAAATACATTGCAGAAATGAATTACCTGAATTTAATTGAAAAATCAAATAAGAAGTTGTTTGCTTATAATGGTAATAAAATAAACTCTCTTGGAAAGATAACTTTGCCTTGCGTTGTAAATTTAACAGGACATATTAAGCCTATAGAAATGGAGGTAGTTGACAACAAATTTGATGCCATTCTGGGTCGTGCTGAATGTGAAGCATTGAACCTAATCAAGAGAATTCAAACAGTACAGATTAGTCATATGACTGAGCTACCCTCCTCTAGGGATTCTTTTACAAATAACTTTAGTGATCTTTTTGATGGCCTTGGCTGTATTCCAGGCAAATGTTGTATCCAGTTAAAGGAAGGATCTGAACCGGTAGTTAACTACAAGAAAAAAATACCTTTCAGTCTTCATGAACGACTTAAAACTCAGTTAGATATACTAGTAAGTGATAGAGTAATTAGTCAAGTGGACTATCCAACCGATTGGGTAAATAACCTGCAAATTGTAGAAAAGTCAGATGGCTCTCTGCGCTTGTGCCTAGATCCGCGTCCATTGAATGCATGCATTCGCCGTCCACATTTTTCAATTCCAACTGCAGAGTCTATTACTAGCCGATTGTCAGACAAATCAGTGTTTACTGTTATAGATTTAAAAAATGGATTCTGGCAGCTAGAATTGGACGATGAGAGTTCTAATTTGACTACTTTTATAACACCTTTTGGTCGATACAGGTGGCACAGATTGCCATTTGGAATAAGCAGTGCCCCAGAGTTGTTTATGAAAAAAATTGTGCAGTTGTTTGGTGATATTCCGGGAGTGGAAATATACTTTGATGATTTGTTTATTTCTGGTAGGGACTATGTCGAACATGATCAAACACTTAATAAGGTTATTGAACGGGTAAGGACTAATAATGTTAAATTTAATATAAATAAAATACAGTATAGGCAGAGAGAAGTCAAGTTTATGGGTCAGTCTATTTCTAAAGGCAGTATAAAGCCAAATGATAAGTACTTATTGGCCATGAAAGAACTACCAGTACCCGAAGACAAAAAAGGTGTTATGAGATTGTTAGGAGTTTGTAAATATCTTGCCAAATACATACCAAATCTTTCAATTGTAACATCAAAATTGAGAGAACTTACCAAATTAGGTGCAAAATGGGAATGGACCGAAGAACATCAAAATGAATTTAATAACTTAAAGAATAGATTTACCCAGGCACCAGTTTTGCGTATGTTCGATCCGAAAGAACCTCTTGTCGTTCAGGCTGATGCTTCCAAAGACGGAGTAGGTTGTGTTTTGTTGCAGGCTGGGCAACCAATAGCGTTTGCTTCACGAAGCTTGTCGACAGGTGAGCAAAAATGGGCCCAAATTGAAAAGGAGCTCCTGGCTATAGTTGTAGCTTGTGAGAAGTTTCATTTCTATGTTTATGGTCGTAAAATATCCAAGTCTTAAAATAAAATATGTTCCCGGAACTCAATTAATATTGGCAGATTGCCTTTCACGGGCGTATTTAAAAGCAGCGGAAGAAGAACAAACAAGACTTAATTATGTTGTACATAGCCTTGTTAGTGAAGTTTGTATGTCTGAGAGAAACAAGTTTAAGTATCAGGTAGCTACCAGGGAGGATCAATGTCTTAGTAAGATTATTGAATATCATGCAAATAAGTGGCCAGATTACAAAAAACTTAGTTTAGATTGTAAAAAATATCACAAATTAAAAGACACATTAAGTGTTAATGATGATCTTTTATTTTTTGGAGATAAATTGGTTGTACCATTGAGGCTTAGAGATCAGGTCATTAAAATGTTGCATGAGTCACATTTAGGCATAGAAAAAACACGAATGCGTGCACGGAGACTGTTTTACTGGCCAGGTATGTCCAAAGATATAGAAGAAAGTATTCAAAGATGTCGGGTTTGCGAAAAATTTAGATATAATAATCCAAAAGAGCCACTTAAACAGCATGAATCTCCAGAGTTTGCATGGGAAAAAATTTCAATGGATATATTTGAACATGGAGGGAAATCGTATTTGAGTGTATTTGACGCGTATTCCAATTGGTTGTGTGTTGAAAAGCTTCAAGATAAATCAATTGATCATATTATAAATAAAATCACAACTCAAATATTTGCTAAATTTGGTGTTCCATTCGTAATCCGATCAGACAACAATCCATTTAACAGCCGTAGGTTCAAGGAATTTGCGGAAGAATTCAATATTAGACTTGTGTTCTCCAGCCCACGTTATCCCCAGAGTAATGGCTTAGCAGAAAAAGGGGTAGCGATTGCTAAACGAATTTTAAAAAAATGCTTTGAGGAGGGTAAGGAAAAAGATTTTCAGTATCGAATACTAGAATATAATGCTACTCCATTGGCAAATATGTTGCTGTCACCTGCGCAGCTTTTTATGGGTAGAGAAATAAAAACAAAAATTCCTACAACTACAAATAATTTAAAGCCACATAATATAAACTCTTAAGAAGTTTTAAAACGCATTGACAGGAAAAAGTACCTTCAAGCTGAGTATTACAACAGAAATTCAAAACCTCTATCCAATTTGAATGAGAATGATAAAATTATGTTTAAAAAAAATGAAAAAGATTGGTTGTATGGAACTATTTCTAAAAAAGTAAATGATAGGTCGTATATAGTTAGTGATAATGAAGATAATAAGTTTAGAAGAAACAGACGCCACATTAGATGTTCACTTAACAAAGCTCCTTCAAACTTATTAGATGAAGATATCTGTATCGACAACGGCAATAATAATTGTAACGAAAACATTGAAATGGGTTGTTCTTCTGAAAATAAAGATATGGAAGGAAGTCCATCTAGTGAAAATGCTGTCGATGTCGAAATAGACGTAACCGGTCGGCCAAACAATATTGTAACAAGGTCAGGAAGAGTTGTAAGAGCACCGGAGCGCTATGGCTACTAGGTGTTTTTTTTTTTTTTTAATCAAAAGTATCTAAATTAAAATAATCAATTAAAAAAAAAAAAAAAAAAAAAAAATAGCATGTAAGATTAATGTTGTACAATAGAATGTAAGACTAATTGTACAGTCTGCCCTGTCATCTGGCAATGCTTCTTTTATATATTTACAAGTTCAATTCTTATGTATCATATTCATATTCACCACACAACTTGTGTCAAAATAGTTAAGACGATGAGCACAGCGTTGACATGGCAGTCTGATATATAACTTAAGCTAATGAAGATGCATTATAAACTAATAAAGTGAATAAAGAGAAAATAAAATAAAACAGTCTTTACTATTTAGAGTTAGTTTCGAATCAACAAGGAAGATGGCCAGACAAAAAATGACCACCATAAGAGTACTCTAGAAAATGTATACACAATGGTAGGGAGCAGGGAATCGGAAACACGCACGGCCACTTCTTCACAGCACAATATTTTATTTGTTTTATTTTTGGAGCACACCATTTTCGCGCACTGTTATAAGCCGACTTTTGTTTGTAAACATAAAACGAGGTTAATTTGTTTTGCAGTTGTGTGTGCGCATTTCCACAATTTTTTGTTGTCGTAACTTTTGACACTCTAATAGAATTGTAAACAAACCAAAAACAACAGGTACAAAAAAAAATTTGGTTGAATAGAAATAATTCAGGGAGTTTTCTTTTCTAATTCACTAAACTGCTTAAAAAAAGAAAACTTACATAAAATTACCGCTGGAAGACGACGACGACGTGACGTAGATATTTTGCCGAATGAGAACACTTCAAAATTGTTCAATATTTTTTTTTATTCTTGATGTTTATTTTTCACTATGATCAAAAAAAAAACTTTTAAAAATCCGACAACGAATAACAAACAAGAAACGACAACAAAGCCAAATTTAATAATGGTGGCGGGTAGATATTCAGATATGCTGAAGGCTGAAGCTGGATAAGGTGCGGTAGGTTGGAAATAATAAAGTCCAAAAATGATGAGCAAGAGAAAGAATTATTAAGGAAAAGTGGTTTTGGTAGGTTCAGTGCTCCCACTCCGAATTATATACTTAAGAGAGTCAAAACATGATTTCTTAAGTATATAAGAGTATTTAATGAGTCAATGAACTCTGGGGCTTATATGAAGAGCAGAAAGCGGTACCTTTTAGCAAATAATACAAAAAAAAAACGGAGAATTAAGATTTTTTTGAGCGGGTCGGAGGAGTTGCAAATCTGAATACAATTTCAAATTCAAACAACCGACGGCTGAGTGCGCAACAGATAGTGTGAACATAAAGCTCAAGTTATCTTGGAGAAAAAAAGAAAAAGAAATCAAAGTAATTTTTTTTTGTATAATGGTAGGCATTATATAATTAAATATAAAGTAGAACAATTAAATTAGACTTTTTTTTTTGGTTTTCTTTCTGTGGGTTTTGGTATTAAGAATCGACATTTATGAATGCGACCCGCATTTATCTTATGATTTCTCTTATGGAGAAATTTAAGGAAATTTAATAGGGGTAAGTGAAATAAAAAAAAGGAAAATATAGTTAGTTGAAGTGAGGTTTCTTTTGTTTTACAAAAGGGTGAATAGTCAAAGACCAGTGGTTCGCGAGCCCATGTTTCGGTCAATCCAGCAACGACAAAAAATCGCTGGAAGGTAATCCAAGAAAATCTCGTTAAACGAAAGGAAGACCCGTGACCAAACTGGGTCATCAAGTAACCGTTTAAATGTGCCGTATAATAACGGACCAATTATAAATCTTAGCAAGAAATTTCACCCCCTTTATAATAAAATAAGAACAATTTTGAGCCCGTATTAAAAAGAAAGAAAAACATTTTTTTTAAACTACATACAATATGTAAGACATAATAAGAGAATCGAGCGTCTTAATAAGATTCTTTTTCTGTATGTTGCCAGAAAAAAAAACGAAAACTTAACGGTCCTTTGTAAACGGTTGGCCTGAAGACCAATCCAGTCGATTAACCCTAGGACCAGGTCCAGAAATCACCTAGGCGAATCCCGGAAATTAAAGTCCTATTGTTTTTCTCTCATATTTCCTTCCTATCAACAAATTTCCATACATTCTTCCTTTTTTTTTGGTTTAATTATTATTTGCATTATTATCATATTTTTGTTTAATGGACGAGATTTTTAGTGATACAAAAAGAAAATTGTTTGATATATGATAAAGTAAGATTACCTGTCCAGGGTTCGGCACGTAGAATCCCTTCGATATTCACTCTTGTGATTGTAGCAATATTTTGTCCCTCCCCAGTAGGTAAACTCCCTCACAGAGCTCTTTGAAGGTAGCTTTGGAATGCTATGCTGCTGGTTGGTTGTCCTTCCTACACAATATCTTAAAAATATGTCACCACACACTGCTGAAACAAGCCAGATGCGAAATATTTAATTACAAGAGACTTTATTTTCAATAAGCGTATCTAGAATATGAGGAATGGGGTGTAGCTGATGCATCGCACCATGAATAAATTTTTTTTTCAAACGTGTTTATTTTAGACGTGTTTTATTGGTAAGTATATACCCAGCGCAGTAAAGTTTTATACGGCAAACAACAACCAACAATAAGCGTCGATAATTAGGTAAGTGAAATAAGTGAATATAATAAGTTGAATTTGAACCAAATTGAATAAATTAAATACAATCTTTTGGAAAGCATCCAAAGTGTAAGTTGACTTAAAATGTATATTAAATCAATCAGATAAGACATTAGACAAAACCTGCATCAATTGAAACTTAAATTGCTACAGTTTTTTTTCTAAAACCGAGTTTAATTGTCATCAAGGGTAACTGATGACGTCATGGTTGGATATTCTATCCGGATGTCTCTGTCCAAGAACTGAGTTGAATTTGGAACACACCCTTATAAATTTATTCAACAAGGCGTCAGTTGTCACTTCGGGGGGTTGAATAAAAAGTGAATTATGGAGTGAATATAGCGTTTTATTGGAACTTCCAATACTGCGCTAGCTATAGATTACCAATAAAACACGGCTATTGAATAATATAAGCAAAAGTAGAAGTTTTGCAGTAAAAAAATACTAACTAACAATTTGGCGCAAGTGAACTTAGTTATCATTTATTATTTTATATTTAGTCATATAAATTTTTGTAGTTATTACTTTTAGCAACAACACAACTATCATTGTCAGTTCCATCTTCAGATGAAAAGACAGTGCATTTTCCTCATATTTAAAAAAAATTTAGTAACACCTCAACATCTTCGGTTCCAACACTCATCGACAATAACAAACCAATTGTTTACTCTTCAAGGCAAACTTGCTCGCTGCCCATTTAGCTGCCAGCAAATCGATGACAAATATCGATCTTAAGCTCGCCAAGGCCGGACGAAAATAAAATCGAAAATAAAAGCAAAAAAAAAATTATTTGCGCATTGTTGTCGCGAGTGTTTAAAAAAATACACACTCGTTTGAGAAAATGAAAAATACCTTTCAGGTGTGCTGTAAAGAATAAAATAATACGCACTCGCGTCGCTGGAAGACAGATAAATATGCCCACTCGCGCTGTGGAAGAAAAAAAAATAATACACACTCTCGTTGCAAATTAAAAATTTATCAGAATTTTCTCTACATGGGTATAGCTTGGTGGCAGTACACTTTCCCCATCATGGTCTCGTTATCTATGTTAGGAATGGTATTGCTTGCCAGAGCCTTCCCCAATATGGGCAATGTTCCAACATGGACTTTAACTTCTTGTTGCTCAAATTCACTGTCCGCAAGCATGTCATTATTGTTTTATTTACAGGAGTCCAAATCTCGACAGTAGTTAGATTTGTAACGAGTTTAATGCGCTGTCTGATTCTATATCGAAAATTGTTTCCTTTTGTCCTCGCACTGAAATCGTTATTGCGGGCGATTTAAATGTACACAATTTCAATTAGCTCCGCTATTCTGGTCAGACAACACCCGAAGGAAGGTATGTTTAGCTCTTTGCCGCACCTTACTAACTGATCGATTTGCCAACGCGTACAACGGATGTTGCTGGGCAAGCCGCTCATACTCTTGACTTGTTTCTTACTTCTCACCCTTTTAAATATACCATTAGTGTAACTTCACCATTTGGCACTTCGGACCAGCTTATTTCTCGTCCTCCGCCGATCCAGTTAAAGAAAAACTTCCCACCAGACCGTTTGGCAATACGAGAAAGCCAACTGGGACAGTCTGAATATTTTTTTTCCGAAACTTTAACTTATTACTATGCTTCCTCGATAGTGACATTGATGCCAGTACTAAAATGATCACAATTGTGATTCTTCTAGGAATGCGAGCTTTTATTCCTAACAGAGTAAAAAGCATCAAGCCTAAAGAAAAGTCATGGTTTAACTCTGAGTGTAAAGAAGCTATCAGGCTCAAAGAAGTAAGTTTTCGACCTTACAAAGCCAACCCTAAAGAGGAAAATCGGAAAAAGCACAAACAAGCAAGGAACTCATGTAACTGCGTTATTGAAAGAACCAAATTTTTGCATGACCAAAAATTACGCAAAAAATTCTGCAGTGTCTCAAAGGCAGTAATTTTGGTTTGGTCATTTGTAAAAAATATTAAAAACTGCTATCGTAAGCGGCCTTATAATCGATAAAGCGGTGGTGGGTATCGATTTGGAATTCTTGGTAGTTTCCATGTCTGCCGTAGAACGGCAGAGAGGATCTTGTAGGCGATATTCAGGAGACTGTTGTGTTAGCCATTCGCCGAAAAGAATGCACCACAATTCTACCAATGAAACAACGAATAGTAACCACACCCTAAAATGAGCAGATTAGCAATATGAAGAATTGAAGGTGCGGCTACAAATACCCGGCAAAATGCAATAAGCAATTGCGGTACCAGGGTATACCTACAACCAATTCTGGTACCCTGGTATACGATAAAAAAATGTAGTACGCCTATAAACAACAAAATAAACATGATTCTGGAAAAGTTCTGTGACGACGACGACGACGGCATCGGAGACGGCATCGATAGGTGTGAATTTAGTGTATAACTAGGTTAAGAATTTCGGTGGTTATGCAGAAATGCATAACTAAAATAGTATTAAGTAATTATTGTATAACTAGGTTAAGAATTTCGGTGGTTATGCAGAAATGCATAAGTACAATAGTTTTAAGCTGTAATTTTTTAAATAGGTTAAGAACAAAAATTCTAAAGAAAAGAAGTGGGGCTGGTTATATAAATACAGCCCCGAAAAATTAAATAAAGGAATACTGTACTGGACTGTAATATACTGTAGAGACTGTCTAAACATAGTAAACTATAAAAGTCTTTTTTTTTTCTTTTTTTCTCGAACAAAGGAGCAGAACATTTATAAAGGTAATTATACATTCAAATTCTTTTCAGCCATAAAAAAGTCGGCCTTTTACGGCCAAAGAATACCAGCCGCCAGAGGCTTTGAAATCTGGAATTCCTAAATTAGGCAGGTAGGATTTTAATTAATCACATCAAAGGAATTCCCTTTTAAGAAGTGGTCAAGCACGCTACACAACATTGAACAGAACTGAAACAAATTTTTAATTCTGAAGTTGTTCTGGTTTCAAAGGCTTATCTGAACAAATAAATCGTGTTCGTTTGACCAAATTTTAAAAGGTTTTGTTTTGATTTTTGTTCTTTCTTTATGGCAACAAAAAGTCTGGAATTCACTATTCAAGAGTTAACCGACGAATTGTTACAGCTGACCAAAGAAAAGAAGGAACAAGGGCAAGAAATTAAATATTTTAATAATATTCTTTTGACAGAACTTAAGAATCTTGTCGGTAAGGAAGTTTACCATCTAAAGTTCGTTCAATTTAGCTCTCAGTGGGGACAGTTCACAAGACTTGAAACAACCGACGTTATACTAGCTGAGTATATCACAGAGGTTAAAAACAAACAAAAGAGTCTTGAAAAAGAAATTCAGGACTTTGAAGATGAACTAGCAAGTAATCACCAAATTCGAGCCGAACTTAATCTAAGACAAAAAGAGGCTGAATCTACAAATTCTCAAGCTGAGATAATGATTTCTTAACCTAATACTCGAATCCAAAAACTTGAGACTAGAGAAAAGGAAGTTCAGAAAACGCAACTCTTTTATAAGACCCAAGAGGCTGAGCTCAAAAGTAGTTTTGAAAAACTAAAGAATCGCGAAGAAAGTTTCGTCGGGCAAATTAGATTGTTAAAAGAGGAAATAGAACGGTTGAAACAAAAACCCATCAAAAAACCTCTGAAATCCATAGTTACCCAAACTTCTTTAAAAAACAATTCACCCCCAAATAATTTGCCAACCAGTTCATAGGTCCCCATTGAAAACACTAGAAAACAAAACTTTAAGATGTCGCTAGGATTTGAAAAGCTGTTGAAGCTTTCCCAAAGTATTCCCCAATTCGCAGGAGGTAATAACTCCAGAACAGTCCAGAAATTGAAGACGTTCCTTACATGTGTTCGACCTATTATTGAACACATCCCCAAAGAAGATGAAGCACTATTCATCCAAATTTTATACACCAAATTAAGAGAGAATGCTCTCGACATTATCCACTCATCTAAGCCTACTACATTTAAGGATTTCGAAGAAACTTTAAATACAACGTATTTACCAGTCGCAGATTACAACGACCTAGTAAATTGTTAAATTACCAGTCGTCAAAGTCCATTCGAGACGTTGAATACATTTGTAAGTAGACTTAGACATTCCCTTACCCAATGTAAGGAGGCAGCGGATATAAAATATGGTAATAATGCTGACATTGTAAAAAGTCAGTTGGAAGATTTTGTTAAATCAGCTCTTGCTTCCGGTGTCTCTAATAAACAATTAGGACAATATTTGCTTACCAATGGTACAAAGAGTTTTAAAGAACTAATAAAAATATCTTTAAGTTTGGAAAAACATGTACAAAGGGTGGAGACCGCACCGTTTACGCAAGCTTCCTGCAATTTCACACAGTCGAATAGCCCTACTAGTATTGAAACGCAAAAGAGTATCAATACCCATGAAAACGCTAAATCAAATATAGTTTGAGTTTCTGCAGTATCAAAGGACACACGTATAGTGAGTGTTTAAAACGACTAAACACTCCCGTGTGCCAAATGTGTAAGAACTATGGTCATGAATCATCAACATGTAACCAATATTACAACGGTCATAATAATAGATACCAAAACCAAAGGGGGAATCAACAAAATTTTAACAGAGACCGCCCACAAAATTTATGTAGAGGCAACTCCTCACATGAAAGGAGAAACTCCCAAAATAATTACATTCCTCCAAGGAACAATCAATCCTTTGGTAACAATAACCACCAAAACGACTTTGGTAGGGGCAGACCTCAAACAAACCAGAGGGAAAACCCACAACTAACGTTTCAACCCCAGGACTCTAGGAAACAAAACAGACCTAATCCGTTTAGGGACAATAATCCCAATCTCTCAAATAGAAGAGGGCCTGATCTCAATCCGAGAACTAGAGTTTTCCAAATGGGACCAGAATGTGAATTCTGTGGGAGAAATTCCCATACATTCGACCAATGTAGTCTGAAACGTAGATGGGAAAATAAGAACTCGTGAAACACCTCCTAGTCGACCGTGAAACCCCCGGCTCGACTTTAAATGCAAACGAACAAAAACAAGGGTACCAAACACAACAGCAAAGAGAAGACAAATATTCCTTACCAGCTGTTGAACTTCGAAATAACATTACTAAAGAGAATACTCTACGTTTATTGGTTGAAACAGGTTCTGAAGTCAGTCTCATCAAGAGGAAGGCGTTAAAGCCAAACACCTTTATTGACAAACAGAAAATTGTGCCGATCAACACCCCATTTGGTTCAGGTAATACACTTGGACAATGCACCGGCAAATTTTATATTCCGAGCCTAATTGTGAATTTCAGGTGGTAGAAGATAATTTACACATTCCAAATGATGGAATAATGGGTTATACCTTTATTGGATCACACTGTAATGTCCAAACAAAGTCCTTAGATTCATCTCCAACACCTCACAAGAATACATGACTCCACTGTTGAATTCAAAAATAGGGGAATACGAATTACCAAATGCAATTAATGGAATCAACTCTTTTGTATCTCATTGTTACATGAACTATCCACTTAAAGAGGCAATAAACGTATTTCACAATGCCGAAGTTTGTGAAAGGAAAGAAATGAAACTTAAAGAGAATAGTGAAGGGCCCCGAGGTGATCCAAACACATTCTCAGAAATGGTTAACACATCCTCCTTTCCAAATCAAACTATTAGAACTGTTATTAAAGAAGGTAAACAAGTAAAAAGTAAACAAACACCAAACCATAGTGGTTTAAAAAAGAAAAATATAAAGCAAGTAAAATCCCACTGCGGACTTGATATAGCAAATGAATACATACCAACCCATAGCGGTTTAGAAACAAATAATTTAATACAAAAACCATCTCACAGCGGATTTAAAGAATCAAATAAATATGCACAAACCCGTAGCGGTCTAAATAATAAAGATACCAAATTAAGCAAAATAAAAAATGAATATGAAAATGGAAATATATGATAGAATAGTTACCAATAAAATAAGTAACACGGGTCACATCCCCATCCAGAAAATATCAAAGAATATAAAAAATAAAAATAAAAACAAAAATAAAAATATATATAAGAAAATTAAAATAACCCAAAGCGGTTCTAAAATCAAACAAATAATTTAAATGTTGAAGAAATACCACCCAATAGCGGTGAAGTAAGGTAAGGTAAGATTATTAGGAAAAGTCCAAATACCAGCAAGGTCTAAAATGGCAATAAAATTACCCATTATATATAATACAGAGATGATTAATAACGCCAAAGAAATACAAAAAGGAGTATATCTTGGTAATTGTCTATTAGCAGTAAACCAAGATATTTATGTACCCATAATAAATACCAAACCACATAATATATCTATTAAAAACATTAATTTAGATGTCGAAAAATCCGACCAATACGCAACTTACAATCTTGATGATATCCCGAAAACCCCTATGACACAATCCTCAATTTTCCACACCACTACTCAATACAACCAGAACAACGAAAGAATACAAAATTTAGTAAAACAACTTAACTTAGACGAGAACTTAAACGAAGAGGAAAGACATTCTATTCTAAATCTATGCAAACAATACAATGACATTCTATTCTTACCAGGTGACCACCTTACTCACACTTCAACAATCGTACACGAAATGCCTATTAGACAAGATCAACCACACAACACAAAAATGTACAGATTACCAGAAAAGCAACGAAACATCATCAATGAACAACTACACGAGATGCTAGACAATGACATCGTCCAACCCAGTAAAAGCCCTTGGAATTCACCCCTTCTTGTAGTTCCCAAGAAAGCGGGCTCTGACGGAAAAGAACGCTGGATGGTCGTAGTCGACTTTAGGAAACTAAATGGAGCTACGATAGGCGATGCTTTTCCTCTGCCACGAATTGAAGATATCCTGGACCAATTAGGTCATGCTAGATATTTTACGACCCTGGATTTAGCAAGCGGATACCATCAGGTATTAGTGCATCCAAAAGATAGAGCCAAAACAGCATTAAGTACTGCCTTCGGACACTATGAATTCAAACGAATGCCATTTGGATTAAAAGGAGCACCAGCTAGCTAGCTAGCTGAGGGAACATCAACTTAAACTACAACTGGAGAAATGTCAGTTCCTTAGAAAAGAAGTTCTATATTAAGGACACAAATGTTCATCGGAAGGAGCACAACCTGACCCGAGTTGTGTACAAACATTCCCAGTACCAAAAACCGTTCGCCAAGTACAATCCTTTCTGGGACTTGCTAACTACTATCGCAAGTCTTTTCCCCAATGTTCTCAAATTATTCGACCTTTAACAAATCTATTGCGTAAAGATGTATAATTTATTTGGACTGATAAGTGCCAACAAGCTTTTCAAAAAACTAAAGACCTATTAGTTTTAACCCCTGTTCTTATATATCCAGATTACACCAAACCCTTTAACCTTACTACTGATGCCAGTTGTGAAGCAATTGGAGCAGTACTTTCCCAAGGAGAAGTAGGTAAAGACCACCCAATTGCATATGCAAGTAGGACGTTGAACAAAGCTGAACGCAATTATTCAACTATAGAAAAAGAACTCTTGGCAATTGACTGGGCAGCCAAAAATTACAGATACTATTTACTTGGACGAAAATTCACAGTTTACACTGATTACAAACCTTTAAAAGGCATATTAAGTGTTAAAGACCCAACTTCCAGGTTAGTAAGATATCATCATAAACTTTCCGAATTCGATTATAAAATAGAATAAAAACCTGGAAAATATAACTAACGCCCTAAGTAGAATACCAAATTACCCCACCGACTGTAAGCCTGACTATACAAAAGAAATAGTTTTTATCTCCGATGAAATCACTACAAAAGAGACAGAAGAGACGGACGCAATTTGTCTGGCAGTAACACGAGCACAACACATTCGCAATACTGAAACCGAAACAGTCAAAGACACTAATAAGACAATTTTAACAGAAGACAATAATCAACAGGAGAATGAAGACAACCCCGATAATACCAAGACTTCAAACTTGGAAACAAATAACGAGCCAAAAGAAGTCTTCACCCCAGAAGAAATCAAAACAATTCTTCACGACTACCACGATTCATTATTTGGCGGCCATCAGGGCGTAATAAAAACGTATAAGTGCACACGCGAAAAATTCAAGTGGCCAAATATGTTTACGGATATAGTCAAGATATTAAAAAAATTATTGGTGCGCCATGCCGGACCAAGAAGCTGAAACTGTTGCTCACATATTTTATGAACAGATAATTACTAGGTATAGAATACCAAACCAGTTAGTGACTGACCAGGGCACGAACTTTCTTAGCAAATTGTTTAAACAAGTTTGTAAGCTTCTTAAAATAGAAAAATTACAAACCACGGCTTACCACCCCCAATCGAATGGAGCTTTAGAACGAGCACACCGACCTTTGGTGGAATACTTAAGAACAATTGGCGACGAAAACCCAAGATCTTGGGATCAATTTCTTAGAACAGCAGCGTTTGTCTATAATAATAGTATCCATGAGGGAACAAAATTTACCCCAATGGACTGTCTTTTCGGTTTCATCGGAGACATACCCTCAAACTTGAAACGGGAACCAGAACCTATATATGACCACGAAGATTATTATTATATCATAAGGCATAAACTCCAGAAAACCTTTGTTATAGCTAGAAAGAATCTTATTAGTAAAAAGAATTCAAAGAATTATTATGACCAAGGGGTTAAACCGAACAAATTCCATGTTGGAGAAAAGGTATTGATTAAGAACGATAATAGACAAAAAAATTGTCAGAATTACAATAGTACGGAAACCCAACACAGAAAATAGAATAGTTCAAATAAAGAATAGACAGGTTACCATACATAATAATCGTCTCAAACATTACTTTGCGTAATTATTCCCTTCACATTTCTTAAATAACAACAATCACAATTTATTGCCTTTTACTAACATAAATAAATTCACACACTTAATAGATTTGCAAATAATGAGCATAAAAATTCATAGACTCAAGTATCAAACATTCCCGACTAACTTTTCCAACATAATGCATTTTTTTTTTGTAATAAAACTTCCTGTTCAACAAGAGGTAAAACACATAAAATCAAATTACCTTTATTTTGAACACGTCATCGAATTTCAAATTCATATCAACACCTGTAGGTCAAATAAAATTCACACACCTTGAACTTGCAATTAATTTTTATTACCGCACCGTGGTTGGGTGCTGTATGAATAGGGTAGGCACTGAAAGGCATCAAACTGGTGAAGCACAGTCGCTGCAACTATATCGTACACATCAATTGTGCTTATTTTACCTCCCCGCGGTAACCACCGGGTTCTGGTCTGTCCACCCGGACATTCCTGCTAAACTTATAAGCGCGAGTGTTGAACACAGAAAAAATAGCAACACTATAATTCTCTGCTTTAATGACTGTTCTGATCGATTCGCAGAAGTCTTGCACGGGCCCCTCAGAAAGAGGACGTACGGCGGATGAGCCCAACCAATTGCACCAACGGTGGCGTCAACAGTTAACGAAGCAGACGCCCTAATGAGCTACTTCGACGTATTTGGAGATAAGGTCATTAGGACAATTCAATGCAAGTCAGGACATTGAAATAGAGATGGTGGCGGATGAACCCTTAATGGGCCAACGGCAGCGCTCATATCAACACAACGTCTGAAAACGGACTTAGGCTAATTGACTTCGCAGCGGCACATAACGTCACCATTGCAAGCACACGTTTCCTCATCTCGATATACACAAAGGGACTTGGCGACACCCAGATCAAAGAACCGTCAATCAGATTGATCATGTTGCGATCGATGCAAGACACGCCTCCAGTATCTTAGATGTTCGCACCTTCCGAGCAGCTAACATCGACTCGGATCACTACTTTGTTGCAGCAAAGGTAAGAATGCGAATAACCCGAACTCCACAACAACGGAGTAATACTGTGAGGAAGTATGACGTCGGAAAGCTGCAATCGCAAGAAAGCGCCAGAACCTATGCCGATCGAATATCCCGTAACCTCTCAAGAAATCCAGTACCGCCAGCATCAAGTGCCGAAGATCAGTGGCAACACTGCCAACAAGCCATCAGAGATGCCGCAACTGATGTGCTAGGTTTCACCAGATCACCACCACGAAACCTCTGGTTTGATGACGAATGCAAGCAGGCCCATGCAGCCAAACAAGAGGCAGATAAAGCGACGCTGCAAAGAAAGACGAGATCTGCTCGCGAGCTTTACGAGCAGAAAAGACGGGAAGAACACCGGCTTCTCCAAAAGAAAAAGTGAGAGCATATTGAGAGATGCTACTCCAGGAAAAACGTGCGCAAGTTTTACCAACAGGTAAAAAGAACATGCCAAGGATAAAAATCCCGCACAGAAGCCTGTAGAGATAGGAATGGAAACCTCGTAGTAGAGTCACAGTCGGTGCTGAGTACATGGAAGGACCATTTCTGCAGACTGTTAAACGGCGATGAAGGCCGCTGAACCTTTTAAAGCGGCCAGAGATGACCTGGTGGAGTGCATACACCAACTCATCTCTAAAGTTTGGTCAGAAGAAAGTATGCCTGATGAATGGAACCTCATCATCGTTTTCCCGATCCACAAGAAAGGAGACCCTCTAAACTGCGCCAACTATAGAGGAATAAGTCTCCTAAATATCGCCTACAAGATCCTCTCTGCCGTACTATGTGAACGCCTGAAACCTTTCGTCAGCAACCTGATTGGCCCCTATCAGTGTGGTTTCAGACCAGGAAAGTCCACAATCGATCAAATGTTCACTCTATGGCAGATTCTGGAAACCACCTAAGAATTCCAAATCGATACCCACCAACTCTTTATCGATTTAAAGGCCGCGTACGATAGCATTTATAGAGACGAGCTATACAGAGACATGTCAGTGTCACTCGTCCGACTGTGCAGGATGACGATGGAGAACTCTCGCTGCTCCGTCAAGGTTGGTTCTGACCTCACAGAAGGTTTTGACGTCAAAAAAGGATTCCGACAAGGTAATGCGCTATCGTGCGATTTCTTCAACTTAATACTTGAAAAAATTATAAGAAACTCGCAAGTCAATTGTAGTGGGACAATTTTTTTCAAGTCTGTGCAATTGCTAGCATACGCTGACGACATAGACATCATTGGCAGAACTCGGCGAGCTGTCACTGGAACGTTTGCTAGCATTGAAGCTGTAGCGGCTAAGATAGGACTAGCAGTCAATGAGACCAAAACGAAGTACCTGCTGTCCACAAAAAGGGACACACAACACCGGCGGATTGGACAAAACATCACAATAGACAGGTACAACTTTGAGGTAGTTAGGGACTTTGTGTACTCGGATCCGCTATAACATCTGACAACAACATCTCGTCAGAAATAAAACGAAGAATTACTCTTGCCAATCGCTGTTTCTATGGGCTAGGATAGCAATAGAGTAGCAGAGCCCTCTCTCGAAAGAAAAAGGAGACTCTGTATCAGACCCTAATCATCCCAGTCCTGCCGAGCGTTGAAATGTTTGAAGTAGAATAAAAATAAAACAAGTACAAAAATTTTTTTTTTAATGAGACATAAATATAATAGAAATAGGTATTTAAGTTGAAGGAGTTTGCAAGTTTTATGAACTCCCAAATGAATTCAAATTTAAAAGTATCTAATTTTTTTGCTTTCTACAGTACAATTACGTTTACGTCATGAGTCGACAAATGGAAATAATAATAATTGCAGTTATATCTATATTTATACAAATAACCACAACTATATCCATGGGATTTCGGGTAGAGACGCTTAATAATATAGGAATTTTTTTTGAAACAATGGGAAAATCACTGTTTTATCATGACACATGACACATAGAAGATATTATCCAACATACGAAAATACTTAATCAAGCATAAGAAAAATGGAACGAAGTATGTAAAAAATTCCAAGAAGAAAGATGTGAGAACCAAACACCAATACTAAGAAACATAATTAATACAGTAAGACAACACACGATGATAACACAAAATATTATAAGTCCACACAGAAGTAAAAGGTCGCTATTCGATGGGATTGGAAAAGGTTAACATTACATGTTTAGAACGATGGATAATGATGACGAAAAAGGCGTTTACAGTAAATTAAGTAACCTAGAAGGTGACACCAAAACACTCAAGGAACTACAAAAACAACAGATAACTGTAATAAAAACCACCACTTTAACGATTTTAAGGAAAACCCTCAAAATAAAAACAGAACCCATGGGGGGAGTACTCGTGTTACGAATAATTCTGCCAATGTTCAACTTAGCACCGTTTACTCTAGACCAGATACATTTGTTCCCTATTAATTCTAAGAACAACCTACCAGCCATATTGGATATAAAGGAAGAATTTATAGCAAAAGATCTTAAAACAAAAGAATTCATTGCTATAACACGACCAGAGTTCAAGGGTTTACGAAAGATATCCGTAGAACTTTACGAACTTTGGTATGTCGGCCCTATAGAATCAACTATCCTTATAGGAACAGAACAAAAATTGTGTTCCATATCATACTCCCAACATCCCAAACCCAAATACACCACCACCTCCACCTCCCATAAACAAAACAAAGAGAGCACAAACCCCACCACCAACCAATCAAGTGCCACACACACCAATAATTAACTCTCTCATTACAATCAAACAGAATCAAAAGTCACCCACCAACAATAATTACTTAAGCCCCCGTAGGAAATTACAACTTGCTCAAACAAATTTAAAATACCCTCAATTATAATTACAGATATCAATATGTATAATAATAACAACAAAATGGTGACCGACAAACAAATGCACCACTTCCTATACAACATCCAACGGGGAAATATTAAAGATAGCGAAAAGTCAAACATCCTAAATATGCAGTCGATATCTAACTCGATCCTCCGAGACGGAAGCAATGACAACTGGACAAACTACAATGACATCTTTACCTATGATATACTTTTCATCCCGATAGAAGTAGGAGGAATGCACTGGAGTTTAATAGTAGTAAACAACAAAACGAAAACAATTAAGAACTACAATAGACTCGGCGTATCCGGATGGGAAGCACTATCGACCATGGAAAGATTCATTAACAGAGAGTGGAAAAAGAAAAACAGAACACTCAATCCACCAATCTACCAACTTAAAACCGTCAACGTACCTCAAAAGTTAATGGGTCTGGACAAAGGCGAATTTACATGCATAATTGCGAGCCACATCGCCAAAAGAAAAAACTTACTAAGAACCAAAGGAGAGATAAAAGAATTCAAAAAGACACTACATACGGAACTAAAAAACTATCCGGAATTCCATTACATCCCGAAACTAGACAAGGAATAAAATTAAATAAAAAAGAAAAGAGGGATAAATACCCCACATATAAAAAAGAAGATTAAAAGAAAAGAGGGTTATTTATAACAAAAAAAAAAAAAAAAAAAAAAAAAAAAAAAAAAAGGGGGTAATAAACCCCACACATAAGAAAAAAAAAGAAAAAAGATTAATAAAAAAAAGAGAATCAAAAAATATTTAAATGAAAAAGTTCCCCAAAATTATAACACAAACACAGTAAATGAAAGATACATTACACAACAACAGTACATGCATACATAAGCACACTTGAAGTTGAACAACAACAACAACAAATTACACTTCTTACAAATAAACACAAACACAAAACAAAAAACATTTTAACATACAATACAACTATACATATATAAAATAAAATAGAACTATATTTTTTTTTCCATATTAAAAAGATAAAAAAATTCGTTCTTAAAGGATTAAAATCAAATAAAAATTACAGTAAGCGATATTATAATACATAAGACAAAAACAATACATGTATTATATACATATGTACATGATTAAAGTATTTAAAAAAGAAAAAGAAAAGAATGTCCAAACCCAATTTTTAAATTAATGTTATAAAAGACAGCTTATAAAAAAAAAATGCCTTAAAATTTAATGAATTAAAAACAACATTTTTTATCAAAGAAAAACAATATATTTATTTAAGATTTGAACCATAGGGTATCAAAACATACTCAAATAAACATTTCAAAATTGTATACATGTGTAACATAACATAAACGTGTCTTTCAACCACAAACCCCTTATATGTATATAAAAAATAAAAAAAAATAATATAGAATAATAATTCTAAATGTTTAAAAATAAAGTTTAAAATATAAATAAAAAAAATTTTTAGGTGTCATTTATATTTTAGAAAATAATATATATAAACAAATTTTTTTTAAGTATTCAACAATTTGCACTGTGCTCTATACAACCGGAGTTCTAGATAATATATAGACGCAATCCATTCGTACCAAAATCGTCAGGCAGAAGACAGCTAAAATCTCCGGTTGTCCAGAAAAACAAAACGATGATAAGATGCAGCGTCACAACAATTTTTGTCTCTCCAAAACAACAACGTGCCAAAATCGATCACGAAGAAGAAAGCTAAAACTAGCAAAATAACTTTGACCAGAAAAACAAAAAGGAGATACGATGCACCGCCACAACAAATTTTGTCTCTCCAAAACAAAAATGTGCACTTTCTTAAAGGGGGGAAGTGTTGTGTTAGCCGTTCGCCGAAAAGAATGCGCCACAATTCTACCAATGAAACAACGAATAGTAACCACACCCTAAAATGGCCAGATTAGCAATATGAAGAATTGAAGAGGCGGCTACCAATACCGGGCAAAATGCAATAAGCAATTGCGGTACCAGGGTACATCTACAACCAATTCTGGTACCCTGGTATACGATAAAAAATGTAGTACACCGATAAACAAAAAAATAAACATGGTACTGGAAAAGTTCTGCGACGACAACGACGACGGCATCGGAGACGGCATCGATAGGTGTGAATTTAGTGTATAACTAGGTTAAGAATTTCGGTGGTTATGCAGAAATGCATAACTAAAATAGTATTAAGTAATTATTGTATAATTAGGTTAAGAATTTCGGTGGTTATGCAGAAATGCATAACTGCAATAGTTTTAAGCAATTATTTTGTGAAAAGGTTAAGAACAAATATTCTAAAGAAGAGAAGTGGGGCTGGTAACATAAATACAGCCCCGAAAAATTAAATAAAGGAATACTGTACTGGACTGTAATATACTGTAGAGACTGTCTAAACATAGTAAACTATAGAAGTCTTTTTTTTCTTTATTGTTCTCGAACAAAGGAGCAGAACATTTATAAAGGTAATTATACATTCAAATTCTTTTCAGCCATAAAAAGGTCGGCCTTTAACGGCCAAAGAATACCAGTCGCCAGAGGCTTTGAAATCTGGAATCCTTCAAATAGGCAGGTAAATAAATAAATAAATTTATTGGCGCGACAGCTCCTTAACGAGCCAAGGCCTAGTGACTTATACTCTCAACCATTCCTGTGTGTGTGTTGTTACTATGCAAGAATGGAAGGGACCTAGAGTTTACCGCCGAGTCCGAACGGCTACATGAGATGCACTTTTTCGAGACAAATTTTACTCTTGGAGGTTTTGTCAGTTCCTCGCAAGAGGCAGTACCCCAGAAAAAAAGGTTGCTATGAGCTGGATTTGAACCCAGGTTCTTTCGCTTAGCAGTCCGACACACTAACCACTAAGCCACGGGGCACTAGGCAGGTAGGATTTTAATTCATCGCATCAAAGGAATTGCCTTTTAAGAAGTGGTCAAGCACGCTACACAACAAGACTTATTCCTCTATAGTTGGCGCAGTTTCGAGGGTCTCCTTTCTTGTGGACCGCGCACTATAGGGATTCTTTTTTAGCCGCACAACACGAATTTGGAATAGTTTACCCAGCGAGACACCTCCTATCTTTCCCCTCCTTATCTTCTTAATGCCCGCGCAGTGTGCTCTATATTAAAAGGGAAACAAATAATCCTTGTGCGTGCGTTAATTATTAAAAAAAAAGAAAAATATATATATGACGTCTGTAAGGGCTCGTATTTTCATATTTCAAGCAGTTCTTCGGAATCTTTGTTGATACCCCAGCTTCAAGTTCAATACAAGACGTTATACAATCCAATGAAAATGAAAAGCGGAAATAAAAAAACAGACAAATTTGAAAAGATCATTGGACAAGAAATAAAGCTTTTGATGGAACGAGATTTGGAAAAGCCTATAGTTATGTCCCGGACTTCAAATTTACCGTTACCCCTAACGTTCCCCACATTCTCCTTAGCCTAATGGCATATCCAAAATCCCATAATGGTTTCCCATACTTTTTGATAACCTAAACAAAACGTATCCAGAACGGATACATCCTCTTTTCTCTACTGTTAAAACGCGCCTCTTAATACAGTAATTCGAAACCAATAAATGAAATCGTGGGAATGCTCATTTTAAAATAACATGCTTAATGTCTTTGATTGTAAAACAGAACCATAATGGTAATTCAAATTCTCGAAATAAGCCAGTCTCAAATCTAAAATCTAATTTGAAAGTGAAGCATTTAGTCAAGAACAGCGGCTTTTCTTTCAGAATTTAATTTTAATAAAAAAAATTATGTAACAGCGTGGTTGAATGCTGTATGAACAGGCGATGCACAGTTTTGTAGCTATCTCGTAAGCATCAATTGTGTTTATTTTAGCTCCCCACGGTAACCACCGGCTACTGGTCTATCCAGTCTTGCTAAACTTATAAGAGTGAGTACTGAACACAGAAGAAATAGCAACACTATAATGCTCTGCTTTAATGACAGTTCTGATCGATTCGCAGAAGACTTGCACGAGCCCCTCAAAAAGAGGACGTACGGCGGATGAGCCCAACCAATTGGACCAACGGTGGCGTCAACAGTCAACGAAGCAGATGCCCTAATGAGCTACTTCGACGTATTTGGAGATAAGATCATTGGGACAATTCAATGCAAGTCAGGGCATTAAAATAGAGCTGGTGGCGGCCTTTTGTCAAAGGAATCCAACAAAGGACCTGGCCCTCTAGGTTGAGGGTTGTGCTTGGGGTTAACAACCCTGCCATTGAAAAAAAAATTGTTTCGAAGCAACCAATAGCCTCAGAAAAGGATGGATTAGCAAAATAAATAAAAACTGGAGGCATGTTGGTTGAGGCCCAGGTTCGTCCTAAACTGTAGCGCAGAAAGTATGTAACAGAAAATTTTAACAAAGAAAAAAAATAAATACTAAAAAAGAAGAAAAAAACAGTTAAGTTTTTTTTTAATGTAAATGTTTAACTCATCACAATGGCGCAGTCGGTAGTAGTACGCGTTGTTCATTTAGTAAAAAAAATGGATTTTAATTCTTTTACTCGAAGTGTAACTAACTATTCCGATCAAGGAGGTTGAAATCAAATCCGTAGAAGGACATAAACGGTGAAGTGAAATCAAACACTCTGATCAAGGAGTTATAAATTAAATCCCTATAAGGATATACAACCGTAAAATAGTGGAGTTAATTTAAATACTCCGATCAAGGAACTAAAAGGATATACAAAAGTAAGAAAGTGAAGTAAAGTATATGTGCATTTAAATCGTAGGATATGAAACGTTAGAAAGTGCCAATTCCCAATAAGAACATTTCAAAAGTTAGAAATGCTTGAAAAAAGTGTTAAACAAGAGTACGAAAAAAGAATTTTTTTTTTCAATCAGTAAAGTAACAAAAACTATACAACCATTAAGAAAACGGAATAACCACTTGGATTTGCAAAGAACCAACAAAATGGATCAAAGCACAATCGAGCAATGTGTGGCAATGCTTACACAACTGAAAGTGACCAGCAATTAACCGGTCAGTGTAAGATCTAAAATTGAAGAGGAGATTCGATATTTTAACCAATTCGATCTAAAGTTAGGAACACTGCCATCGCTCAAATAATCAATGAACGAAATCTTGGAAAGTTACACAAGACTAGAAGACAACCAACAAGTTTGTGACGTTATATTCAGTACCAAAATCATTGGAACAGCAAAGAACTATCTTCAAGTCAACCAAACAGCAACCTGGACCGAATGTCAACAGAGACTCAAGAAACACTTCACACCATTTAAAGACGAGGTGTTGATCACCACGCAAATAGGAATACTAATGATAAGATCTATATGTTACCACTTAGGCACTATTCCTTGCATCCAGGCGGTAGCGGCAAAATTCTCTAGATGGAATCAACGGTGGCATCTACAGTTCCAGTCAGGTTGAACTACTTAGTGAACACCTTATATGGGCTACTACGATGTTTTCGGAGCTCAGGCTTATAAGGAGCGGTTTATCCGGCTCTTCGTCTCTGTGTTGTAAGCCAGATATAAATGCCATCCAAGAAATGCGATGGGACGGGCCGGGCAAAAGAAAGATGAAAAACTGCGATATCTACTATGGCAACTGCTATACACAACAAAAACAGCGCTTATTTGGATGTGGATTCGTCGTTGGAGGCAGGCTCCGGCAAGAGGTTTTGAGTAACAAATGTGTGAACGAGTGCCTCATGACAATCCGCATCAAGGCTAAATTCGCAAATATGAGCCTTTTATGCGTGCATGCCCCAACAGAGGAAAAAGATGATGCCACCAAAGAAATGTTTTTTGAGCTCCTGGACAAAACATATGAGCTATGACATTAAATATGCCCTACGTTACTTTAACGCCAGGCTAGGGAGAGAAGATGACCTTTGTGTTAAAAAAAAAGAAAACATAGCTTACACGACACTCCAATAATGGATTCAGGCTAATTGACTTTACTGCGGGCGAAATATTGTAATAGTACCAAGTTCCCACACCGCAACATTCACAAAGGGACATGGAGATCCCCTGATCAATTAACTGCCAACCAAATTGCGATCGATGCAAGGCACTTCTCCAGTATGGAGGATGTCCGAACTTTCCGAGGCGCGTTGTAGCCAAGGAACGACCGCGACCACCGCCAAGAAGAGGAAGTTTAACGTCGGATGGCTGCAACCGCAAGAAATCTCCAGGTCCTTTTCCGATTGAGTCTCAAATAACCTCGAAAGGAATCCTTTACCGCCAGCATCAAGTATTGAGAACCAGTAGAAACATTGCCAAAATGCCATCAGGAAAGCCGCCACTGAAATATTGTCTTTCACACGGCCACCACAACGAAACCCCTGGTTTGATGGTGAGTGTCGGCAAGAACACGCAGGTTAACAAGATGCATTCAAGGTGGCGCTGCAGAGAAGGACCAGAACTTCCCGTGGGGTGATAGAATACAGTAATCTAAACGATGTCTCTATTGACGACAAGTTTCATATTCAAAATATAGACGATATATTTAGTAAATTAGGAAGCTCTTTATACTTCACAACTCTTGATCTGGTCAAAGGCTTTCACCAGATTGAAATAACACAAAAAGGCATAAAATATGCACGATTTTACTGAAGGTACACATCAATACTTAAAAAACAGAGCACGTAGCAAATTCAAACTTACATATATACAAGAAAACAAACACTAGATTGTTAGATACAGATCATGTTATGGATGATAAAGAAACAAATTCTATAGCTCACAAGTAAAACGTAATTACCTATAAATATTCTTTTTTCAGATACAATGTACACTTCTATTAACAACAACTCTAACAAACGGACAAATATTGGAAGTTAAAAATTTTAACTCACGAAACGGCTTCATAACAATAAGAGAAAATAAGATCCCAATCACTAAAGGATACACAAAAGTTTTACACAGTGTAAACTTTATTTCACGATCAGTCAATTTAAAAATAATTGAATGCAATATAAACAAATTTAATCTTATGAAAAAATACCCTATAGTAATAACTCATGACTTCAAACTTTTAACAGAGGAAGTAGAAAATCTGCTAGGACACCAAAACCAAAAAACCAAAAGGGGCTTAATTAATATAGTTGGAACAGGTCGAAAATATTAAGCAGGGACTATGGATCACGATGACGAGGTAGAAATTAAGCAAAGTTTAGAGTAGAAGAATCAACATTTAGTAGAAGGATTTAATGACCAAATAAAAATAAATTACCTTTTGATGAAGTCATAGAGAACATTACTAGACACATGAACGCACAGCAACATGAAACAAAAAATCAGGTTACGAACTTGTGTTACACAATAAACAGAGAATTTTCAGAAGTAACTAATATGCAACAATCATTCAGAATTCAATATGACATACAACTGCTTATAGAAGAAGTTAGAACGGTCAAAGATATATACTTTCTTACCACCAAATTTATATTAATAATATTAATACCGAATTTTTCAACTGTCAATTCTTATAAGATTAATACAGAACCAATTCTTAATCGAAATAATTTAGAATTAATTACTCCTTATAACAAGTTTATAACAGATGAAAATTTTAACTTCGAACACCTATTAAAACGGAACACTAAAATTCAAGGAATTAAAAATAATAAAAGATGATTGCATTTTAAAGATATTTAAGGAAAATCCTTAATGTACTTATTAAGAAAGTAAACACATAGAAATGAAACAGATACAAAATAATATTATACTAACCAAGAATATTCCCTATGAGCAGATGAGAACCAAAACTCGTCATATCCAAAAAATCGCTTTGCGGAAATCGGGAAAAACTTTCAAAGTCTAAATAAGAGTACTTCAAAAACGTTTTACTGGATATATTTCAGTGTATATGTTGTGGTCAAAAGGAAAAATATATTAGATTATCCACTAAGAAGTTATTTAACAATTTAATTTGGATATGAAGAGTTTTGTTGCAAGTTTGTGGATATAAAATAATAAAAATACGAAAAATGTGATTGGTTCGAGTTTTGCTACAAATAAGTTAATATAGGTGCCTGTTTATAAAAAAAAAAAAAAAAAAAAAAAAAAAAACATATTTGTCAACGGCCTTGGCTCCGATAAAGCATCGCTTCCCGTGAGATCAGCGAAATCAAGCATCGTTGCGCGTGGTTAGTGGAAAGATGGGGGACCGTCCGAAAACCAACTGCGTGTTGTTGACATGTGTTATGTGTTTTCTGTTTTTCCGTCCTCTTTCTATCTTCTGTTCTGTCCTGTATCAATGTCGTCTTGTGTGTTGTCTTTGTAATTGTCTGAGCCGATGGCCTCAGTAGCCAGTGCTCATAATTGTCTCTGCTTCGTAGATTTATCTACGGAGCAGATCAATATGTAATGTAATGTAAAAAAAACACTAAAGTAAAGCTAACACAGTGTATTATTTATTGTGGAAAGTTTTCTGTTTTTGACTATTAAAATATAAAAAAAACATAAAATAATGTTATATTTTGAGCTAAAGTTATAAGAAAATAACTAAGTCCTTTTGTTTAAATTGTCAAAGGTATTTGTTCTTCTATGGGGATTCTCTCTTCGTTGTTTTCGAATTCTTGCATTTGTTGAAGAGCAAATATTACATGTTTGTATTAAGAATGATTTTTCATTTCCTTCCAGATGGATATGAACACTTGATGCAAATCAATAGATTTTAAACTTGAATTTTAAAGAGGATTTAGCTAGTTATGATATAATTTTTTTATTTAAAACTATTCAGCACAGCCAACTTAACCAATTTGCATTGAAATCTCAATTTTTGATTAGAGTGGAATATAACGAATTTTGGTTCTCATCTTCTCCTATACACAAACACTGCACAATTGTAACAATTATACTTAATATAATGGGAAACAATTTATTACGATTTGAAAACTGTGAATTAAATATAAACAATATAAAATACGAACATTTTTTTATTCATAATTTTAATAATATTACTATTAAGAACATATCAATCAACTTTTCCACCGAAGATCTGCATATAAAAAAAATAGGATCAACAAATGTCACGCATGACTATGTAAATTTTGATACGGGTGTCGTTATAGTCATTGGTTTGATTCTAATAATTTTTAAAATGTTTAATACAACAACTTCAAATAAAGAAACAAACAAACATAAAAGTTGATATCAAAAATTCTGGGGAAAAGAATTCTAAGGGACGGGGGGAGTTACATCGACTTCAGAAATACCGTTACACCTAACGCTTCCCTTAGCCTAACGGCATTTCTAAAATTTTATAACGGTTTCCATACTTTTTGATTACCTAAACAAAATATATCTACAACAGATACAGCATTTTCCCAACCTTTAAAAAAAATATGGGATACAAAAACCGGAATTTATTACATTTTTATGCCACCAACTCTAGGGAAAGTATTCTAGATTAAATTAAAATGGCAAAGGAATGAATCCAGTCCGAAGTATACAAATATTCTATTAATTGTCATCAAGGGTAACTGATGACGTCATGGTTGGATATTCTATCCGGATGTCTGTGTCCAAGAACTGAGTTGAATTTGGAACACACCCTTATAAATTTATTCAACAAGACGTCAGTTGTCACCTCGTGGGGTTGAATAAAAAATTAATTATGGAGTGAATACAGCGTTTTATTGGAACTTCCAATACTGTGCTAGCTATAGATTACCAATAAAACACGGCTATTGAATAATATAAGCAAAAGAAGAAGTTTTGCAGTAAAAAAAATAATAACTAACAATTTGGCGCAAGTGAACTTAGTTATCATTTATTATTTTATATTTAGTCATAAACATTTTTTGTAGTTATTACTTTTAGCAACAACACAACTATCATTGTCAGTTTCATCTTCAGATGAAAAAGACAGTGACTTTACCTCATATAAAAAAAATTAATAACTCCTCAACATCTTCGGTTCCAACACTCATCGACAATAACAAACCAATTGTTTACTCTTCAAGGCAAACTTGCTCGCTGCCTATTTTGCTGCCAGCAAATCGATGACAGATATCGATCTTAAGCTCGCCAAGGCCGGACGTTGCAGTGAGCGCTAAAATAATCGAAAATAAAAGCAAACAAAATTATTTGCGCATTGTTGTCGCGAGTGTTTAAAAAAATAAACACTCGTTTGAGAAAATGAAAAATACCTTTCAGGTGTGCTGTAAAGAATAAAATAATACTCACTCGCGTCGCTGGAAGGCAGATAAATATGCCCACTCGCGCTGTGGAATAAAAAAAAAAATACACACTCTCGTTGCAAATTAAAAATTTATCAGAATTTTCTCTACATGGGTATAGCTTGGTGGCAGTACACTTTCCCCATCATGGTCTCGTTATCTATGTTAGGAATGGTATTGCTTGCCAGGGCCTTCCCCAATATGGGCAATGTTCCAACATGGACTTTAACTTCTTGCTGCTCAAATCCACTGTCCGCAAGCATGTCATTATTGTTTTATTTACAGGAGTCCAAATCTCGATAGTAGTTGGACTTGTAACGAGTTTAATGCGCTGTCTGATTCTATATAGAAAATTGTTTCCTTTTGTCCTCGCACTGAAATCGTTATTGCGGGTGATTTCAATGTACACAATTTCAATTGGCTCCGCTATTCTGGTCAGACAACACCCGAAGGAAGGTATGTTTAGCTCTTTGCCGCACCTTACTAACTGATCGATTTGCCAACGCGTATAACGGATGTTGCTGGGCAAGCCGCTCATACTCTTGACTTGTTTCTTACTTCTCACCCTGATAAATATACCATTAGTGTAACTTCACTATTTGGCACTTCGGACCAGCTTATTTCTCGTCCTCCACCGATCCAGTTAAAGAAAAAATTCCCACCAGACCGTTTGGCAATACGAGAAAGCCAACTGGGACAGTCTGGATATTTTTTTCCGAAACTTTAACTTATTACTATGCTTCCTCGATAGTGACATTGATGCCAGTACTAAAATGATCACAAATGTGATTCTTTTGGGAATGCGTGTAACTGCGTTATTGAAAGAACCAATTTTTTGCATGACCAAAAATTACGCAAAAAATTCTGCAGTGTCCCAAAGGCTGTATAAATTTTTGGTCATTTGTAAAAAATATTAAAAACTCTTCAACATCTTCGATTCCAACGCTCATCGACAATAACAAACCAATTGTTTACTCTTCAGAGAAGGCAAACTTACTCGCCGCCCATTTCGCTGCCAGCTCCACGCTGCCTCACAGCAACGTTGCCCCTCCTGTAGTTGAGAATGTAAATTTTTCCATGGGACAGATTTTTTTCCGCACTCGTACAGAAGCAAGAGTTCTCAAAGATCTCGATACACACAAATCTGTTGGCACAGATGGTATACCCCCAATTCTTCTGAAGAGGTATTCTTCCACACTGGCAAAGACACTGCGAAAGCTTTTCCATCCCTCCTACTCTAACTGTCAGCTTAAAGAATATCTCGAAGATCGAAAGCTTCTCTTCCACTGGTGATTTGATGGAATATCTCACCGAACAGTGAACAAATCTTTACATCGCTTTGGTGAAAGTAAGATTATTGGTCTTGATGAGGGATCGATGATACTCTTGTTCGTTGGATTAGAAGCTATCTTCTGGACCGTTCAATACAAGTTGTATTGGACGAATTCAAGTCTCATTCCCACAAAATAAATGCTGGTGTGTCCCAGGGCTCTGTTCTGTCTCCGACTCTTTTCTTCATTTTTATAAATGATCTTCTGTCTGTTATCCTAATCTACTTAACTGTTTTGCTGACGACAGTTACCCTCATATTCGTTCGAATGATTCACGTCCTTCGCCTTCGGGCATACAATTGCAACGGTACCGTATGTCAAGCTCATTAAACTCCGATTTATACAGCATTGTCAAATGGTATTATAGAAATCGTGTGGAGTGTAATGCTTCGAAAACTCAATGCTGTCTTTTGTCGTTAAACTAAACATACCCCCAATGCCATTTTCCATGAATCGCACTTACATCGAAAAACCGAAAAGCTGTCAGTACTCGGTATGTTAATGTCAACGATGACCTTAGTTGGAACGACAATATATTTGAGATCTCTAAAAACGCTGCTAAGTGCTTTGGTTTCCTGTATCGGTGTAAGAAGTATTTTTCCCCTTCTGATCTGGCTACAATTTATAAAGCGTAATACGCCCAAAACTCGATTATAAAACTCCCAACTCTGGGCAGGTGCTTCGCAAACATCGCTTCACCTGCTTGAACGAATACAAAATCGAGCGTGAAGATTGAAAGGAAAGACCGCTGAAACATTTGCCCCTCTCGTCGCAATTCTTTTATACATCAAAAGCTTCTGTGATGTCAGTACCAACCTTGACAGAGAAGCGAAAGTCCTCCATCGTCAACCTGCACTGTCGGACGAGCAGACATGGTTCTGTATAGCTCGTCTCTATAAATGCTATCATACGCGGCCTTATAATCGATAAAGAGGTGGTGGGTATCGATTTGGAATTCTTGGTAGTTTCTATGTCTGCCGTACATTTGATAGATTGTGGACTTTCCTCGTCTGAAACCACACTGATAGGGGCCAATCAGGCTGCTGACGATTGGCTTCAAGCGTTCATAAAGAACGGCAGAGAGGATCCTGTAGGCGATATTCAGGAGACTTATTCCTCTATAGTTGGCGCAGTTTCGAAGGTCTTCTTTCTTGTGGACCGCGAAATATAGGGATTCTTTTTTCGCCGAACAACACGAATTTGGAATAGTTAACCCAGCGAGACACTACTTATCTTTCCCCTCTCTATCTTCTTAATGCCCGCGCAGTGTGCTCTACATTAAAAGGGAAACAAATAGTCCGTGTGCGTGCGTTAATTATTTAAAAAAAAATATATATATACGACGTCTCTAAGGACTCGAATTTCAATACTTCAAGCAGTTCTTCGGAATCTTTGTTGATACCCCAGCTTCAAGTTTAATACAAGACGTTATACAATCCAATGAAAATGAAAAGCGGAAATCAAAAAACAGACAAATTTGAAAAGATGAATGGACAAGAAATAAAGCTTTTGATGGAACGAGATTTGGAAAAGCCTATAGTTATGTCCCAGACTTCAAATTTACCGTTACCCCTAACGTTCCCCACATTCTCCTTAGCCTAATGGCATATCCAAAATCCCATAACGGTTTCCCACACTTTTTGATAACCTAAACAAAACGTTTCTACAACGGATACATCCTCTTTTCTCTACTCTTAAAACGTGCCTCTTAATACAGTTATTCGAAACCAATAAAATAAATTAAGCATATCTTTGATTGTAAAACAGAACCATAATGGTAATTAAAATTCTAGAAATAAGCCAGCCTCAATTCAACAACCTAATTTGAAAGTGAAGCATTTAGTCAAGAACAGCGGCTTTTCTTTCAGAATCTAATTTTAATAAAAAAAATAATGTAACAGCGTGGTTGGGTGCTGTATGAATAGGGTAGGCACTGAACGGCGTCAACCAGGCAATGCACACTTATGTAACTATCTCGTACGCATCAATTGTTTTTATTTTAGCTCCCCGCGGTAACCACCGGCTACTGGTCTGTCCAGTCCTGCTAAACTTATAAGAGCGAGTACTGAACACAGAAGAAATAGCAACACTATAATGCTCTGCTTTAATGACAGTTCTGATCGATTCGCAGAAGACTTGCACGAGCCCCTCAAAAAGAGGACGTACGGCGGTTGAGCCCAACCAATTGGACCAACGGTGGCGTCAACAGTCAACGAAGCAGATGCCCTAATGAGCTACTTCGACGTATTTGGAGATAAGATCATTGGGACAATTTAATGCAAGTCAGGGCATTAAAATAGAGCTGGTGGCGGCCTTTTGTCAAAGGAATCCAACAAAGGACCTGGCACTCCAGGTTGAGGGTTGTGCTTGGGGTTAACAACCCTGCCTTTGAAAAAAAAGTTGTTTCGAAGCGACCAATAGCCTCGGAAAAGGATGGATTAACAAAATAAATAAAAACTGGAGGCATGTTGGTTGAGGCCCAGGTTCGTTCTGAACTCTAGCGCCCCCTAAGTAAGTAAGTAAGTATGTAACAGAAAATTTTAACAAAGAAAAAAAATAAATACTAAAAAAAAAAGAAAAGAACAATTAAGTTTTTTTTTTAATGTAAACGTTTAACTCATCACTTAAATGGTAGTTAGTTGGTAGTAGTACGCGTTGTTCATTTAGTAAAAAAAAATTAATTTTAATTCTTTTACTCGAAGTGTAACTAACTATTCCGATCAAGGAGGTAGAAATTAAATCCGTATAAGGACATAAACAGTGAATTGAAATCAAATACTCTGATCAAGGAGTTATAAATTAAATCCCTTTAAGGATATACAACCGTAAAATAGTGGAGTTAATTTAAATACTCCCATCAAGGAAGTATAAGGATATACAAAAGTAAGAAAGTGAAGTAAAGTATATGTGCATTTAAATCATAAGATATAAAACGTTAGAAAGTGCCAATTCCCAATAAGAACATTTCAAAAGTTAGAAATGCTCGAAAAAAGTGTTAAACTTGAGTACGAAAAAAGAATTTTTTTTTCAATCAGTAAAGTAACAAAAACTATACAACTATTAATAAAAAAAACCGAATGACCACTTGGATTTGCAAAGAACCAACAAAATGGATCAAAGCACAATCGAGCAATGTGTGGCAATGCTTACACAACTGAAAGTGACCAACAATCAACCGGTCAGTGTTAGATCTAAAATTGAAGAGGAGATTCGATATCTTATCCAGTTCGATGGAAAGTTAGGAACACTGCCATCGCTCACATAATCAATGAACAAAACCTTGGAAAGTTACACAAGACTAGAAGACAAGCAACAAGTTTGTGACGTTATATTCAGTACCAAAATCACGAGGTGATAGGAATACTAATGATAAGATCTATATGTAAGTTAGACTATAAGATAAAACATTTTGTAAAAGATATAACAGAATATACCGCCTTTAACGACGATAGTGAAATAGTGACAGATATTCTTTATGGCGTTTTAACAATGATGTACAAACAACCCCTGTCTATCAATTCCTACTCTCACCTCCACGTGGTGAACATTGGGTGCCTAGGACCTCAACTAGAGATTTGGTTCCAACCCCTTTGGAAGGTTGTTGGTGGCAGCAAACGAGAGAGGGAGAGTAGTGACATGCTTACACGACACTCCAATAATGGATTCAGGCTAATTGACTTTACTGCGGGCGAAATATTGTAATAGTACCAAGTTCCCACACCGCAACATTCACAAAGGGACATGGAGATCCCCTGATCAATTAACTGCCAACCAAATTGCGATCGATGCAAGGCACTACTCCAGTATGAAGGATGTCCGAACTTTCCGAGGCGCGTTGTAGCCAAGGAACGACTGAGGATATCGCGACCAACGCCGAGGAAGTTTAACGTCGGATGGCTGCAATCGTAAGAAATCTCCAGGTCCTTTTCCGATTGACTCTCAAATAACCCCGAAAGGAATCCTTTACCGCCAGCATCAAGTATTGAGAACCAGTAGAAACATTGCCAAAATGCCATCAGGAAAGCCGCCACTGAAATATTGTCTTTCACACGGCCACCACAACGAAACCCTGGTTTGATGGTGAGTGTCGGCAAGATCACGCAGGTTAACAAGATGCATTCAAGGTGGCGCTGCAGAGAAGGACCAGAACTTCCCGTGGGGTGATAGAATACAGTAATCTAAACGATGTCTCTATTGACGACAAGTTTCATATTCAAAACATAGACGATATATTTAGTAAATTAGGAAGCTCTTTATACTTCAGAACTCTTGATCTGGTCAAAGGCTTTCACCAGATTGAAATAACACAAAAAGGCATAAAATATGCATGATTTTACTGAAGGTACACATCAATACTTAAAAAAACAGAGCACGTAACAAATTCAAACTTACATATATACAAGAAAACAAACACTAGATTGTTAGATACAGATCATGTTATGGATGATAAAGAAACAAATTCTATAGCTCACAAGTAAAACGTAAAACCTATAAATATTCTTTTTTCAGATACAATGTATACTTCTATTAACAACAACTCTAACAAACGGACAAATATTGGAAGTTAAAAATTTTAACTCACGAAACGGCTTCATAACAATAAGAGAAAATAAGATCCCAATCACTAAAGGATACACAAAAGTTTTACACAGTGTAAACTTTATTTCACGATCAGTCAATTTAAAAATAATTGAATGCAATATAAACAAATTTAATCTTATGAAAAAATACCCTATAGTAATAACTCATGACTTCAAACTTTTAACAGAGGAAGTAGAAAATCTGCTAGGACACCAAAACCAAAAAACCAAAAGGGGCTTAATTAATATAGTTGGAACAGGTCGAAAATATTAAGCAGGGACTATGGAAAGCAAAGTTTATGGTAGAAGAATCAACATTTAGTAGAAGGATTTAATGACCAAATAAAAATAAATTACCTTTTGATGAAGTCATAGAGAACATTACTAGACACATGAACGCACAGCAACATGAAACAAAAAATCAGCTTACGAACTTGTGTTACACAATAAACAGAGAATTTTCAGAAGTAACTAATATGCAACAAGCATTCAGAATTCAATATGACATACAACTGCTTATAGAAGAAGTTAGAACGGTCAAAGATATATACTTTCTTACCACCAAATTTATATTAATAATATTAATACCGAATTTTTCAACTGTCAATTCTTATAAGATTAATACAGAACCAATTCTTAATCGAAATAATTTAGAATTAATTACTCCTTATAACAAGTTTATAACAGATGAAAATTTTAACTTCGAACACCTATTAAAACGGAACACTAAAATTCAAGGAATTAAAAATAATAAAAGATGATTGCATTTTAAAGATATTTAAGGAAAATCCTTAATGTACTTATTAAGAAAGTAAACACATAGAAATGAAACAGATACAAAATAATATTATACTAACCAAGAATATTCCCTATGAGCAGATGAGAACCAAAACTCGTCATATCCAAAAAATCGCTTTGCGGAAATCGGGAAAAACTTTCAAAGTCTAAATAAGAGTACTTCAAAAACGTTTTACTGGATATATTTCAGTGTATATGTTGTGGTCAAAAGGAAAAATATATTAGATTATCCACTAAGAAGTTATTTAACAATTTAATTTGGATATGAAGAGTTTTGTTGCAAGTTTGTGGATATAAAATAATAAAAATACGAAAAATGTGATTGGTTCGAGTTTTGCTACAAATAAGTTAATATAGGTGCCTGTTTATAAAAAAAAAAAAAAAAAAAAAAAAAAAACATATTTGTCAACGGCCTTGGCTCCGATAAAGCATCGCTTCCCGTGAGATCAGCGAAATCAAGCATCGTTGCGCGTGGTTAGTGGAAAGATGGGGGACCGTCCGAAAACCAACTGCGTGTTGTTGACATGTGTTATGTGTTTTCTGTTTTTCCGTCCTCTTTCTATCTTCTGTTCTGTCCTGTATCAATGTCGTCTTGTGTGTTGTCTTTGTAATTGTCTGAGCCGATGGCCTCAGTAGCCAGTGCTCATAATTGTCTCTGCTTCGTAGATTTATCTACGGAGCAGATCAATATGTAATGTAATGTAAAAAAAACACTAAAGTAAAGCTAACACAGTGTATTATTTATTGTGGAAAGTTTTCTGTTTTTGACTATTAAAATATAAAAAAAACATAAAATAATGTTATATTTTGAGCTAAAGTTATAAGAAAATAACTAAGTCCTTTTGTTTAAATTGTCAAAGGTATTTGTTCTTCTATGGGGATTCTCTCTTCGTTGTTTTCGAATTCTTGCATTTGTTGAAGAGCAAATATTACATGTTTGTATTAAGAATGATTTTTCATTTCCTTCCAGATGGATATGAACACTTGATGCAAATCAATAGATTTTAAACTTGAATTTTAAAGAGGATTTAGCTAGTTATGATATAATTTTTTTATTTAAAACTATTCAGCACAGCCAACTTAACCAATTTGCATTGAAATCTCAATTTTTGATTAGAGTGGAATATAACGAATTTTGGTTCTCATCTTCTCCTATACACAAACACTGCACAATTGTAACAATTATACTTAATATAATGGGAAACAATTTATTACGATTTGAAAACTGTGAATTAAATATAAACAATATAAAATACGAACATTTTTTTATTCATAATTTTAATAATATTACTATTAAGAACATATCAATCAACTTTTCCACCGAAGATCTGCATATAAAAAAAATAGGATCAACAAATGTCACGCATGACTATGTAAATTTTGATACGGGTGTCGTTATAGTCATTGGTTTGATTCTAATAATTTTTAAAATGTTTAATACAACAACTTCAAATAAAGAAACAAACAAACATAAAAGTTGATATCAAAAATTCTGGGGAAAAGAATTCTAAGGGACGGGGGGAGTTACATCGACTTCAGAAATACCGTTACACCTAACGCTTCCCTTAGCCTAACGGCATTTCTAAAATTTTATAACGGTTTCCATACTTTTTGATTACCTAAACAAAATATATCTACAACAGATACAGCATTTTCCCAACCTTTAAAAAAAATATGGGATACAAAAACCGGAATTTATTACATTTTTATGCCACCAACTCTAGGGAAAGTATTCTAGATTAAATTAAAATGGCAAAGGAATGAATCCAGTCCGAAGTATACAAATATTCTATTAATTGTCATCAAGGGTAACTGATGACGTCATGGTTGGATATTCTATCCGGATGTCTGTGTCCAAGAACTGAGTTGAATTTGGAACACACCCTTATAAATTTATTCAACAAGACGTCAGTTGTCACCTCGTGGGGTTGAATAAAAAATTAATTATGGAGTGAATACAGCGTTTTATTGGAACTTCCAATACTGTGCTAGCTATAGATTACCAATAAAACACGGCTATTGAATAATATAAGCAAAAGAAGAAGTTTTGCAGTAAAAAAAATAATAACTAACAATTTGGCGCAAGTGAACTTAGTTATCATTTATTATTTTATATTTAGTCATAAACATTTTTTGTAGTTATTACTTTTAGCAACAACACAACTATCATTGTCAGTTTCATCTTCAGATGAAAAAGCCAGTGACTTTACCTCATATAAAAAAAATTAATAACTCCTCAACATCTTCGGTTCCAACACTCATCGACAATAACAAACCAATTGTTTACTCTTCAAGGCAAACTTGCTCGCTGCCTATTTTGCTGCCAGCAAATCGATGACAGATATCGATCTTAAGCTCGCCAAGGCCGGACGTTGCAGTGAGCGCTAAAATAATCGAAAATAAAAGCAAACAAAATTATTTGCGCATTGTTGTCGCGAGTGTTTAAAAAAATACACACTCGTTTGAGAAAATGAAAAATACCTTTCAGGTGTGCTGTAAAGAATAAAATAATACTCACTCGCGTCGCTGGAAGGCAGATAAATATGGCCACTCGCGCTGTGGAATAAAAAAAAATACACACTCTCGTTGCAAATTAAAAATTTATCAGAATTTTCTCTACATGGGTATAGCTTGGTGGCAGTACACTTTCCCCATCATTGTCTCGTTATCTATGTTAGGAATGGTATTGCTTGCCAGGGCCTTCCCCAATATGGGCAGTGTTCCAACATGGACTTTAACTTCTTGTTGCTCAAATTCACTGTCCGCAAGCATGTCATTATTGTTTTATTTACAGGAGTCCAAATCTCGACAGTAGTTGGACTTGTAACGAGTTTAATGCGCTGTCTGATTCTATATCGAAAATTGTTTCCTTTTGTCCTCGCACTGAAATCGTTATTGCGGGTGATTTCAATGTACACAATTTCAATTGGCTCCGCTATTCTGGTCAGACAACACCCGAAGGAAGGTATGTTTAGCTCTTTGCCGCACCTTACTAACTGATCGATTTGACAACGCGTATAACGGATGTTGCTGGGCAAGCCGCTCATACTCTTGCCTTGTTTCTTACTTCTCACCCTGATAAATATACCATTAGTGTAACTTCACTATTTGGCACTTCGGACCAGCTTATTTCTCGTCCTCCACCGATCCAGTTAAAGAAAAAATTCCCACCAGACCGTTTGGCAATACGAGAAAGCCAACTGGGACAGTCTGGATATTTTTTTCCGAAACTTTAACTTATTACTATGCTTCCTCGATAGTGACATTGATGCCAGTACTAAAATGATCACAAATGTGATTCTTTTGGGAATGCGTGTAACTGCGTTATTGAAAGAACCAATTTTTTGCATGACCAAAAATTACGCAAAAAATTCTGCAGTGTCCCAAAGGCTGTATAAATTTTTGGTCATTTGTAAAAAATATTAAAAACTCTTCAACATCTTCGATTCCAACGCTCATCGACAATAACAAACCAATTGTTTACTCTTCAGAGAAGGCAAACTTACTCGCCGCCCATTTCGCTGCCAGCTCCACGCTGCCTCAGAGCAACGTTGCCCCTCCTGTAGTTGAGAATGTAAATTTTTCCATGGGACAGATTTTTTTCCGCACTCGTACAGAAGCAAGAGTTCTCAAAGATCTCGATACACACAAATCTGTTGGCACAGATGGTATACCCCCAATTCTTCTGAAGAGGTATTCTTCCACACTGGCAAAGACACTGCGAAAGCTTTTCCATCCCTCCTACTCTAACTGTCAGCGTAAAGAATATCTCGAAGATCGAAAGCTTCTCTTCCACTGGTGATTTGATGGAATATCTCACCGAACAGTGAACAAATCTTTACATCGCTTTGGTGAAAGTAAGATTATTGGTCTTGATATCTTCAAGGATTTGATTGAGTTAGGCATGAAGCTATCTTATTGAAAATGCCTACTGTAGGGATCGATGATACTCTTGTTCGTTGGATTAGAAGCTATCTTCTGGACCGTTCAATACAAGTTGTATTGGACGAATTCAAGTCTGATTCCCACAAAATAAATGCTGGTGTGTCCCAGGGCTCTGTTCTGTCTCCGACTCTTTTCTTCATTTTTATAAATGATCTTCTGTCTGTTATCCTAATCTACTTAACTGTTTTGCTGACGACAGTTACCCTCATATTCGTTCGAATGATTCACGTCCTTCGCCTTCGGGCATACAATTGCAACGGTACCGTATGTCAAGCTCATTAAACTCCGATTTATACAGCATTGTCAAATGGTATTATAGAAATCGTGTGGAGTGTAATGCTTCGAAAACTCAATGCTGTCTTTTGTCGTTAAACTAAACATACCCCCAATCGCACTTACATCGAAAAACCGAAAAGCTGTCAGTACTGGGTATGTTAATGTCAACGATGACCTTAGTTGGAACGACCATATATTTGAGATCTCTAAAAACGCTGCTAAGTGCTTTGGTTTCCTGTATCGGTGTAAGAAGTATTTTTCCCCTTCTGATCTGGCTACAATTTATAAAGCGTAATACGCCCAAAACTCGATTATAAAACTCCCAACTCTGGGCAGGTGCTTCGCAAACATCGCTTCACCTGCTTGAACGAATACAAAATCGAGCGTGAAGATTGAAAGGAAAGGCCGCTGAAACATTTGCCCCTCTCGTCGCAATTCTTTTATACATCAAAAGCTTCTGTGATGTCAGTACCAACCTTGACAGAGAAGCGAAAGTCCTCCATCGTCAACCTGCACTGTCGGACGAGCAGACATGGTTCTGTATAGCTCGTCTCTATAAATGCTATCATACGCGGCCTTATAATCGATAAAGAGGTGGTGGGTATCGATTTGGAATTCTTGGTAGTTTCCATGTCTGCCGTACATTTGATAGATTGTGGACTTTCCTCGTCTGAAACCACACTGATATTCTATTTCTTATGGACCGCGAAATATAGGGATTCTTTTTTCGCCGAACAACACGAATTTGGAATAGTTAACCCAGCGAGACACTACTTATCTTTCCCCTCTCTATCTTCTTAATGCCCGCGCAGTGTGCTCTACATTAAAAGGGAAACAATAGTCCGTGTGCATGCGTTAATTATTTAAAAAAATATATATATATACGACGTCTCTAAGGACTCGAATTTCAATACTTCAAGCAGTTCTTCGGAATCTTTGTTGATACCCCAGCTTCAAGTTCAATACAAGACGTTATACAATCCAATGAAAATGAAAAGCGGAAATCAAAAAACAGACAAATTTGAAAAGATGAATGGACAAGAAATAAAGCTTTTGATGGAACGAGATTTGGAAAAGCCTATAGTTATGTCCCAGACTTCAAATTTACCGTTACCCCTAACGTTCCCCACATTCTCCTTAGCCTAATGGCATATCCAAAATCCCATAACGGTTTCCCACACTTTTTGATAACCTAAACAAAACGTTTCTACAACGGATACATCCTCTTTTCTCTACTCTTAAAACGTGCCTCTTAATACAGTTATTCGAAACCAATAAAATAAATTAAGCATATCTTTGATTGTAAAACAGAACCATAATGGTAATTCAAATTCTAGAAATAAGCCAGCCTCAATTCTACAACCTAATTTGAAAGTGAAGTATTTAGTCAAGAACAGCGGCTTTTCTTTCAGAATCTAATTTTAATAAAAAAAATTATGTAACAGCGTGGTTGGGTGCTGTATGAATAGGGTAGGCACTGAACGGCGTCAACCAGGCAATGCACACTTATGTAACTATCTCGTACGCATCAATTGTTTTTATTTTAGCTCCCCGCGGTAACCACCGGCTACTGGTCTGTCCAGTCCTGCTAAACTTATAAGAGCGAGTACTGAACACAGAAGAAATAGCAACACTATAATGCTCTGCTTTAATGACAGTTCTGATCGATTCGCAGAAGACTTGCACGAGCCCCTCAAAAAGAGGACGTACGGCGGATGAGCCCAACCAATTGGACCAACGGTGGCGTCAACAGTCAACGAAGCAGATGCCCTAATGAGCTACTTCGACGTATTTGGAGATAAGATCATTGGGACAATTTAATGCAAGTCAGGGCATTAAAATAGAGCTGGTGGCGGCCTTTTGTCAAAGGAATCCAACAAAGGACCTGGCACTCCAGGTTGAGGGTTGTGCTTGGGGTTAACAACCCTGCCTTTGAAAAAAAGTTGTTTCGAAGCGACCAATAGCCTCGGAAAAGGATGGATTAACAAAATAAATAAAAACTGGAGGTATGTTGGTTGAGGCCCAGGTTCGTTCTGAACTCTAGCGCCCCCTAAGTAAGTAAGTAAGTATGTAACAGAAAATTTTAACAAAGAAAAAAAATAAATACTAAAAAAAAAAGGAAAGAACAATTAAGTTTTTTTTTAATGTAAACGTTTAACTCATCACTTAAATGGCGCAGTTGGTAGTAGTACGCGTTGTTCATTTAGTAAAAGAATTAATTTTAATTCTTTTACTCGAAGTGTAACTAACTATTCCGATCAAGGAGGTAGAAATCAAATCCGTATAAGGACATAAACAGTGAATTGAAATCAAATACTCTGATCAAGGAGTTATAAATTAAATCCCTTTAAGGATATTCAACCGTAAAATAGTGGAGTTAATTTAAATACTCCCATCAAGGAAGTATAAGGATATACAAAAGTAAGAAAGTGAAGTAAAGTATATGTGCATTTAAATCATAAGATATAAAACGTTAGAAAGTGCCAATTCCCAATTAGAACATTTCAAAAGTTAGAAATGCTCGAAAAAAGTGTTAAACTAGAGTACGAAAAAAGAATTTTTTTTTCAATCAGTAAAGTAACAAAAACTATACAACTATTAATAAAAAAACCGAATGACCACTTGGATTTGCAAAGAACCAACAAAATGGATCAAAGCACAATCGAGCAATGTGTGGCAATGCTTACACAACTGAAAGTGACCAACAATCAACCGGTCAGTGTTAGATCTAAAATTGAAGAGGAGATTCGATATCTTATCCAGTTCGATGGAAAGTTAGGAACACTTCCATCGCTCACATAATCAATGAACAAAACCTTGGAAAGTTACACAAGACTAGAAGACAAGCAACAAGTTTGTGACGTTATATTCAGTACCAAAATCACGAGGTGATAATCACCAGGAATACTAATGATAAGATCTATATGTAAGTTAGACTATAAGATAAAACATTTTGTAAAAGATATAACAGAATATACCGCCTTTAACGACGATAGTGAAATAGTGACAGATATTCTTTATGGCGTTTTAACAATGATGTACAAACAACCCCTGTCTATCAATTCCTACTCTCACCTCCACGTGGTGAACATTGGGTGCCTAGGACCTCAACTAGAGATTTGGTTCCAACCCCTTTGAAAGGTTGTTGGTGGCAGCAAACGAGAGAGGGAGAGTAGTGACATTAATCGAATCAAGGCTAAATTCGCCAATATCAGCATTTAATGCGTGCATGCCCCAACATAGGAAGAAGATGATGCCACCAAAGAAATGTTTTTTGAGCTCCTGGACAAAACATATGAGCAGTGCCCTAGCTATGACGTTAAAATTGTCCTAGGTTACTTTAACGCCAGGCTAGGAAGAGAAGATGTCTTTTGTGGTAAAAAAGAAAACACAGCTTACACGACACTCCAATAATGGATTCAGGCTAATTGACTTTACTGCGGGCGAAATATTGTAATAGTACCAAGTTCCCACACCGCAACATTCACAAAGGGACATGGAGATCCCCTGATCAATTAACTGCCAACCAAATTGCGATCGATGCAAGGCACTACTCCAGTATGAAGGATGTCCGAACTTTCCGAGGCGCGTTGTAGCCAAGGAACGACTGAGGATATCGCGACCAACGCCGAGGAAGTTTAACGTCGGATGGCTGCAATCGTAAGAAATCTCCAGGTCCTTTTCCGATTGACTCTCAAATAACCTCGAAAGGAATCCTTTACCGCCAGCATCAAGTATTGAGAACCAGTAGAAACATTGCCAAAATGCCATCAGGAAAGCCGCCACTGAAATATTGTCTTTCACACGGCCACCACAACGAAACCCCTGGTTTGATGGTGAGTGTCGGCAAGAACACGCAGGTTAACAAGATGCATTCAAGGTGGCGCTGCGGAGAAGGGTGATATCCCGTGGGGTGATAGATTACAGTAATCTAAACGATGTCTCTATTGACGACAAGTTTCTTATTCAAAATATAGACGATATATTTAGTAAATTAGGAAGCTCCTTATACTTCACAACTCTTGATCTGGTCAAAGGCTTTCACCAGATTGAAATAGCACAAAAAGGCATAAAATATGCATGATTTTACTGAAGGTACACATCAATACTTAAAAAACAGAGCACGTAACAAATTCAAACTTACATATATACAAGAAAACAAACACTAGATTGTTAGATACAGATCATGTTATGGATGATAAAGAAACAAATTCTATAGCTCACAAGTAAAACGTAATTACCTATAAATATTCTTTTTTCAGATAAAATGTACATTTCTATTAACAACAACTTTAACAAACGGACAAATATTGGAAGTTAAAAATTTTAACTCACGAAACGGCTTCATAACAATAAGAAAATAAGATCCCAATCACTAAAGGATACACAAAAGTTTTACACAGTGTAAACCTTATTTCACGAGCAGTCAATTTAAAAATAATTGAATGCAATATAAACAAATTTAATCTTATGAAAAAATACCCTATAGTAATAACTCATGACTTCAAACTTTTAACAGAGGAAGTAGAAAATCTGCTAGGACACCAACACCAAAACACCAAAAGAGGCTTAATTAATATAGTTGGAACAGGTCGAAAATATTTAGCAGGGACTATGGATCACGATGACGAGGTAGAAATAAAGCAAAGTTTAGAGTAGAAGAATCAACATTTAGTAGAAGGATTTTATGACCAAATAAAAATAAATTACCTTTAGACGAAGTCATAGAGAACATTACTAGACACATGAACGCACAGCAACATGAAACAAAAAATCAGCTTACGAACTTGTGTAACACAATAAACAGAGAATTTTCAGAAGTAACTAATATGCAACAAGCATTCAGAATTCAATATGACATACAACTGCTTATAGAAGAAGTTAGAAAGGTCAAAGATATATACTTTCTTACCACCAAATTTGCCAAAATTTAATATATCAATTGATTAACTACCACATATAAAAACACTATTATCCTTCTAGGAAATTATATTTATAATATTAATACCGAATTTTTCAACTGTCAATTCTTATAAGATTATTATAGAACCAATTCTTAATCGAAATAATTTAGAATTAATTACACCTTATAACAAGTTTATAGTTCTGTTATAAACTTGTTATAATATATATATATATTTTAACTTCGAACACCTATTTAAACGGAACACTAAAATTCAAGGAATTAAAAATAATAAAAGATGTTTGCATTTTAAATATATTTAAGAAAAATCCTTAATGTACTTATTAAGAAAGTAAACATATAGAAATGAAACAGATACAAAACTAACTAACTAACCAAGAATATTCCCTATGAACAGATGAGAACCAAAACTCGTCATATCCAAAAAATCGCTTTGCGATTATAAGAATACTTCAAAAACGTTTTACTGGATTTATTTATAGATATTTCAGTGTATATGTTGTGGTCAAAAAGAAAAATATATAAGTTTATCCAATAAGAAGTTATTTAACAATTTAATTTGGATATGAAGAGTTTGGGTGCAAATTTGTGGATATAAAATAATAAAAATACGAAAAATGTGATTGGTTCGAGTTTTGCTATAAATAAGTTAATGTAGGTACCTGTTTATAAATAAAAAAAAAACACTAAAGTAAAGCTAACACAGTGTATTATTTATTGTGGAAAGTTTTTTGTTTTTGACTATTAAAATATAAAAAAAACATAAAATAATGTTATATTTTGAGCTAAAATTATAAGAAAATAACTAAGTCCTTTTGTTTAAATTGTCAAAGGTATTTGTTCTTCTATGGGGATTCTCTCTTCGTTGTCTTCGAATTCTTGCATTTGTTGAAGAGCAAATATTACATGTTTGTATTAAGAATGATTTTTCATTTCCTTCCAGATGGATATGAACACTTGATGCAAACCTCGTAGTGGATATAGAGAGTTTTGCAATCAATAGATTTTAAACTTGAATTTTAAAGAGGATTTAATAATGATATAATTTTTTTATTTAAAACTATTCAGCACAGCCAACTTAACCAATTTGCATTGAAATCTCAATTTTTGATTAGAGTGGAATATAACGAATTTTGGTTCTCATCTTCTCCTATACACAAACACTGCACAATTGTAACAATTATACTTAATATAATGGGAAACAATTTATTACGATTTGAAAATTGTGAATTATATATAAACAATATAAAATACGAACATTTTGTAGCATATGGGACAATTTTGTTATTCATAATTTTAATAATATTACTATTAAGAAGATATCAATCAACTTTTCTACCGAAGACATGCATATAAAACATAAAGAAAATCGTAATTTAATGGAACTAATAGGATCAACAAATGTCACGCATGACTATGTAAATTTTGATACAAGTGTCGTTATAGTCATTGTTTTAATTCTAATATTTTTTAAAATGTTTAATAAAACAACTTAAAATAAAGAAACAAACAAACATAAAAGTTGATATCAACAATTCTGTGGAAAAGAATCCTAAGGGACGGGGGGAGTTACATCGACTTCAGACATACCGTTACCCCTAACGTTTCCCTCAGCCTAACGGCATTTCCAAAATTTCATAACAGTTTCCATACTTTTTGATTACCTAAACAAAATAAATTCACAAATTATACAGCATTTTCCCTACCCTTAAAACGTGCTTCTTAATACAGTAATCAATAAATGAAATCGTAGGAATGTTAATTTAAAAATAAATTAATTGTAAGCATTGTATGGGACTCATCACGTAAATCTCTATTTTCAGTTCAAAAACTAAAAGATTCAATGAAACAAGAAAGATGGGTCCCGTTTGTAAGTGTTGACCTGGATGTTCACCAATTACTGGATTAACGGAAGTATCGACAAACAACGATGTGCTATTGCGTCTTCTATGACTGGTATAAAATCGAAAAATCGGTACATTCGGGTAGAAAATGAGCCCACTCCCAGTTCAATTTCCAGAAAGCATTGAAGATTTATTTTACAATTGACAGACATAGTTTGCAAACATTTTTTCACATCGATATACCCGCACGCACTGTCCTGCCTAAAAGAAATAAATCAGTCACGAATATTGTTCAGAGCGACTTTGAGGAGTAAGCTCACCCCAACTAATAAAACCGACGAATTTATTTTATAATAATAATAATACAAAATAAAGGATCATATTGAATCAATACCACGTATACCTAGCCATTATTGCAAGTCGAAATCTAAAATGGAATACATTGATGGTGGTTTAAGAACTGCAGAAATTCATCGAAACTATGTGGAGCATTGCAAATATGTGGCGCACCAAGTCTGGTAGAATTGAGACATTTTATTTTTGTTTTGCAGATCGTCAACGCATTTTTTCCAATATGTAACAACATCACTATTGGATGCGTTCAAATTGAAAACTTTCACATATGTATCCTTCGTATTGGATTCATTTATTTTGTTGTAATTACCTTACCTTACCTTAGGTGGCGCTACAGTCCGGGGTGGACCTGGGCCTCAACCAACAAGTTTCTCCAGCCAGATCGGTCCCTAGCTAGCTGCCTCCAGTTTGACACGTGGAGTACTTGAGGTCCTCTTCCACTTGTGTGCGCCACCTGAGTTGCGGTCTTCCTCTACTGTGCCGTCCCTCTGCTCTGGGTGGATTGACTTTTTACTCTTTTGGCTCAGTCTGTGTGGCTGTACAGCCAGTACAGTTTTGATTGTATCTTCTTCTCCACTCTCCGTTAATGCATACGAGACTAAAATTCACCCGGATAGTCTTTCTCTCGAAACAGCCTAAAGCGTCCGCTTATGCTTTTGAAAGCGTCTATGCGTCTGCACCATGGAGCAAACTCCGATTATAAGGATCTTATAAGGGGAAAATTTAGTTGCCCGAGAGAGAGCTTTGCTACTCAATTGCCTTCTAAGCCCGAAGAAGCAGCGATTTGCAAGATTTATTCTTCGTTGGATTTCATGGTTAGTTTTGATGTCTGAGTTAATAGCGGAGCCTAAGTAGACAAAGTCTCTAACTACCTATAAGTTATAGCTGTCTATGCTGATGTGCTCGCTGACTGCTTAACCCATCTGCGCCCCTTCCGTCTAAATACTCACAAAAGCGCTACTGACATCATGCTTTGTTCTTCCAATTATGTCAATATCGTAGGCGTATGGGAGTAATTGGACGAACTTTTGAAATATCGTGCCTCTGATATTGGCGTAGGAGCTCTGCACTATTCTTTCAAGTATGATGTTGAAAAAGTCGCATGACAGCGCATCGGCTTGTCTAATTTTCTTCTTTTTTACTTAAAAGGTGTCGGTGAGGTCTTTACCGACCTTGAAGGAACAGCGTGCGTTTTCTATCGTCATTTCACACAGGCGGACGAGTTTGGCAGGGATATTAAAACTGCACATTGTTCATATAACTTGTATCTATAAATGATGTCGTAGGCGGCTCTTCGTTCTTGCGTTTTTTCTAAACATCTGCCGTGAATAAAGATGATGAGATTTACAAAGGCTAATGACCGAAAACAGACCAGAGCGCATATATAGTATGGACGAGAAAGGCTGGTACTCAAAGGAGCAAAAAGGGTGCATCAAATTTTAAAGGAGCACCCTGAATGTGTCACTATTTTGGGATGCCTTAACCCCATAGGCACTGCCATTCCACCTATGGTAATTTTTAAACGTTAAAGACAAAAGCCAGAATTCAAGGTTGTCCAACTAGTTCCAAAGTTAAAATGACGCCCAAAGGTTATATGCCTTCTGATATTTGACGGAACAGCCTGCCACTTAGATTACAGTATAGTTGATGAAGTAGAACGACATGATATAACGTTATATTGTCTTCCTTCAAATACCACACATGATCTGCGATCTCTAGATAAGTCAGTTTTTATCATTCTTTTGAGCACCACTGGGACCAAGAGTTGTTGAAGTTCATCGGAAAGTACCCGGAAAGAAAATTAATTAAACTAGTTTTAACGTCATTCTTTCAAGTGTGTGGTCCAAATGTATAACGTTCGACAATATAACTTCAGGCTTTCGTGCAACTGGATTGTATCCTTTCGATCCAGAAAGCATTCCAGAAATCAGCTCCATCAACTCTTTCTCAATTACCATGCCCGGAAAATACAGAAAATGTTTCTGCTTCTACAAGTACATCTGCCTTAAAAAGATACCAAGACCAAATTTTACTGGACCCTGAAAACTCCGATGCAGATTCAGATAATGTTTTATTTTCCGCAATTTTCGTTTTAGCTTACACAAAATTAATTTTTTGTTGCCCATTTCTCGGGACACGACCTCATTCAGAAAATAAATTCAATTTTTTTTGTCTACTGTCACGAGCAGTGATTCTCTGTGATTAATTTTAATTTCCGTGGCTTGCAAAAATTGCTGAGTGTAGATATTGTTACTGACCCACATTAACTATCCAAATTACATCGTATGCCAATCCAATTTGTTGCAACGTTGACGTAACCGCGGAGTTACTTAAATGCAATGGTCTCTGTGGGAAATCCCTTCGCCCCTCCTGCAAAAGAGCGAGTGTTTACGTAAAAGACTTAAAAAAAAAACTACTATCGTCCCTTACTCACAAGTCACATCGAATCCTCTTCATGCCTCTTCTAATCTCTGCTCCGGTCTAGATGGCCAAATCATGCCTCTTAGCATCTACTTCCAGAATGTTCGAGGTCTTCGTTCTAAAACCAATGCTTTTTTTCAACAAACACAAGCCCTATCTTTTGAAATTTATGCACTGACTGAAACAAATCTAGTTCCTAGCATAAAAAACAAAAAATCATCGCGATAAAAATTAAAAGAAGAAGGGAACAGTTCTTCTTTTAATGTTTATCGCGATGATCAACTTAATCGTCATACCGAAGAATCTCCTTGCCGGGCGTTCTTCTCGCTGTCCAAAACACACTAACTTCTTCACTAATCAAGACAATGCAATATGTTGCTTTATTTTGCCATCACAACCTTTAGAATCATATAAACTCACTATTGATGCAGTTGACCATATAATTATTTTGTGTGACCCCAATGATGATATCCTTTTCCTGGGCGACTTTAACCTTCCTCATCTAAAATGGACTTTAACAGAAGATCAATCATATTATATTGCTCGTAATCTCTACGTCTACCAAAGAATGTTTATTTATAGACCGCCTCTCAGATTCTAGCCTTTGCAAAGTTAGTGGTATCCGAAACTATATAAACAGGCAGGCTGGATCTCATTTTCACAACTGATCTCAATAAATCTTCAGCCTCAATGTCTACTCTACCACTATCCACTATTGACCACTTTCATTCTCCTCTCATTCTCTCATTTTTCATGACTCCCAACTACAAACCTATACAACTTTGATTTTTCTGAGTTATACAGCTCTCTTTAGAAACGTTATTTAATAGAAACCCAATCCAACCTCACATATGATCCCAAGCCCTTTCTCCAGTTCGTCAATTATAAAAGAATGATTGATGGTTATCTTACCTTTCTCTACTTCAATACTGATATTTCGAATTCCACAAGATATCTCCAATTTTTTGCCACGTTTTTCAAGCAATCTTTCACCTATGATTGCTTTTAACCGGACTCAGATCATTTTGATTATTTGCCAAATTTCTTCCTCTTATAGTTGAGCCTTATCTTATAGAAAATAAATTAATGACGAATTTTTCCCTGGTCCTGATAGTCTCGCGGCAATTTTCCTTAAAAAAATGCTTATTAACCCTATCCTCCCCACTCTCCAAAATCTCCGTTGTAAATCTCTCATTTCTTCTTGACAACATGGTTTTCTCAAATGCAGGTCTACTACCACTAACATTGTTGAATTTGCATCTCATACCTTTTTATCAAATGCATTGCTAAAGTAAGTAGAGATAACATCTACTTCCTTTCCGTTCTCTAGGGCTAAAAAGGTATGAGATGCAAATTCAGCAATGTTAGTGGTAGTTGACATTGACTTATACTTTTCAAACTTTCCTCTCTAGGGTTTGAACCTATCCTTATAAAATGGATTTCTTCTTATTAAGGAAACCAATACTACATTTTATGTTTCAGATCTACCCTCTCCAATCCATTTTTAGCTACCTCTGGGGTCCCCCAAGGCAGCCACTTAGCTCCTCTGCTTTTTATCCTTACTATAAATGATATCGAAATGGTCATAAAACATTCCCATATTTCACTGTACGCTGATGATACGAAGTTTTTCAAGACTTTTTCTTCCACGCAATACCCTTCTCTCATTCAACAAGATCTCGATAGTTTCTCACTCTGGTGCCTTAAAAACTGCTAAATATTTCCAAATGTCAGTCAATCACTTTTTCACGTAAAGTTAAATAAAAAGTGAAGTTAAACGCCCTATCATTGTAAAGACAAAGAAAAAAAAAGTTGTACTTACTTTCTTGTTTCGATAAGCGAAACATGAGCTTTTAAAGTTCAAATTTTAGGGGTGCGGATGGTAGTCGATATTCAGCGATGATGATGATCTGATTTCCAGTTGGACGAATTTTTACTTGGGAGAATCCATATAAGGCCGTCGTATTATCATGGTTGGGAGGGTAAAGGCCACACTGCCACAACATCTGCAGTGTCCTAGGGGTGGCGAACATCCGTCCAAGATATTTTTTTTGTGTTTAACTCGCCTGATTTGTGTTTTTGGCTGCAGGTGAAGTTTGCTTCCGGGAATAAGATCCCCCCCCCCCCCATCCGACGAGCTGATGCCGTGCGTAGCAAGCAGGCCACATTCTCGGGAGTAGACACTCTTTCCTTTTCCACGGTCTTCCTCTTCCCTTTCCTACCTGTCACAGTATGGTAATTTTGTAGCCTTGCTGACCCTTCCCTATCCACCATCCTATCCTCTCCGCTCGCCCGCAACAAACCTGGGATTGCTAGGTGGGCTCTTGACAATCCAACACCGTGGTGGGGGCGCCTTCCGATGCCTTAAGTCTATGTTTTCCTAACTCTCATAACGACGATGATAGGAAGGAGCAAGAGAATGTAATAAACATTCTTGCAGCTCTAAATGATGATGATGTTGATTTTCACATTCAGGTAACCCAGAGCGATAAATGGATAGAGGAGATGCGGACAAAATTAGAGACAGGCGTGGTCGATAGGTTTGAATTGCGAGATGGTCTAGTTTTTCGCAAGGATAATTCAGGTAACCTGCTTTTGTGTGTACAGGCGAGATGGAGGAGGTCACATAATATAGATCATGTCAAGGTTGCAGTAGCTTCACCACAAGCCAATGGTCAGAAGTTCATACACAAATTTCGCGGCCCTTATGTCACCCAAAAGGTGTGACCAAATTATCGTTTTGTGATAAGAGACATTGAAAATTGTCAATTGAGTTAGTTGCCATATGACTGGGTCATTGTACCAATTAAACTGCGAAAGTGGTTAACACCAAGGGAAACTGAGGACACTGAGATCATCGATTACCATATGCTACCCTAAACATAAATACTAGGGAGTTCAGAGGAGCTTTAATCAGTTTTTTTTAACTAAAATATATTAATCTAATTGAGGTCAATTGATTTCTTTTTATAATTAACGCCCGCCGAATTGTAATAGACAAAACTAAACGAATTATATACCCTCTATAGTCTCATTTTCATAACAGAAATAAGATTTGTATTCTGGCAATGCCATACAAGATTTTGTTTATTTGTTTATTGTAATTCTTTATAGTACAAACACTTTAAGATAAATCTTATAAATGTAGTGAGAGTTTATAAATACAAAATACAATTTTAAATTCAAGTCGAAGTGAAAGAGAAAAAATATATACATTAATTCATTCATTTCAGACTTTCGGATTCAGATTTTAATAGACCAATAAAATTATAATAAAGCAAAAAAATAGAAAAATTGAAATAAATAGTAAAAATAAGTAGTAAATAAGAGAAAAAAAAGAAAAAAGAAGTGCTTGTTGCAAGGAAGTTAGTTGTTTCGGTTGGAAAGGAAGTCATGTAAACTTTGTTGAAATATACTCATGCTGTTGATTTCTCGCAGATAATTTGGAAGCGAATTCCAGAGGCCTGAAGTAAGACACCTAAATCGAGGGAGAATTAAGTCTTTAGATCTGTTTGATAATATAAATCTATTTTTTTCAAATAGATATGTTGGTTGATGTGTAATTAAAATTTTGAAGAGCAGCAGAAGTGTACGGAATTTGATGAAATTTTCAAAGGACATTTTTAGTCAACTATTATTCAAATGAGAAATATGGTCATATCTTTTTAATCCATGGATGTATCTTATGGTGCTATTGAAGGCCACTTTTAATTTATTTTTGCTCACAGAGTCACAATTATAATAGAATTCACATCCGTAGGTAAGTGTTGGTATAAACAGAGTTTTTGCTAGCACCATCCTTGTTTTAAAAGGCGAAATATGATACATCAAGCACTTTTTAGAGATAACCAGGCATTTGCATTTGGATGGATTCAGTGACAAACCGTTATTTGCTGCCCATTTGGAGATCCGTTCAAGGTCTTCATTGATAGTGAAGACGCAATTTTCAATTAGGCCAAGAGGGCAGCTTCTGTAAATTTGTATGTCATCTGCATAAAATTTTTTTGATGTCTCAGGAATCACAGAGTCAATTTGTTAATATACAATGAAAATAACAGAGGCGCTGAAATAGAACCTTGAGGGACACTTCGAACTAATGGAAGAAACTCCGAGAGACTATTATCCAAATACACTGCTTGTAGCCTATTGCTTAGAAAAGACCGAAGCAATTTCATTGCATCTAGACATACATTAAATCCTTGTTGTAGCTTATTTAAAAGCAAGGGATGAACTACCGTGTCAAAGGCTTTAGAGAAGTCTAAAAGAACCAAAATTGTTACGTCATCCTTGTCAAGTTTAGCTCTTATATCCTCAATAATTTTGACAAGTGCAGTTGTACAGCTATGTTGAGCACGAAAACCTGACTGTATTGATGAAAGGAGATTGTTACGCGTTATGTAGTCATTAACCTGTTTTTGCATAATGCGTTCGCAAACTGTGACATAAATGGAAGAATTGAAATTGGTGTAAATTCTTCACAGAGTGAGTTTTTAGGAATCGGTATTATTTTGGCCAGTTTCCATTGCTGTGGGAAGATGCCTGTAGTAAGTACTGTGTTGAAAATATGGGTTAAGTATGGTTGTAATATCGGCAGGATAGCCTTTAAAAAGATTGGATTTACTTCACCAACTCCTACATAATTTGATTTTATTGAAAGGAAACTTTGTAAAAACTTCAAGACTACTGACACATGAAAAACTGAAATTTGAAGAAGTCTCATGTAAGGGCGAAGACTTACTATCAACAAGCACATTTTCACTTGAACCTGGATTGACCGACATACAATTTGGGTTTAAGAAAAATTTACGATTTAGCTCGTTTCTGTCAACATCTTTTTGAAAAATTTGTCGTTGTTTCCCAACGACAAGTTTTCGGAGATTTTCCCAGAGCTTTCGATCATCAGAACTCAAATTGAGTTGCTTTGAAAAGAATTGTGCCTTAACAGCTCGTACTTCTAGGACGACATTATTTCTCAAAACCTTATACTCTCTATGAAGGTTCTCTACCCGAAAGATTATCCAGCGTCAATAGGCTTGATCTCGTTTAGTCATAAGATTTTTAATTGTCACAGATTTCTTTTTCTTTTTCTTTATTTTTGGAAAATGGAAATGAGGTGGATTGCATATACACTGACTTTTTTAAAGCATTTGAAAATTTTAGCCTTAGCATTATTTTGTTTAAGCCTAGAGCATATGGGTTTCCATCTTTTCTTATTATATGGATCGCGTCCTACCAAAAAAACAGATCTTATTTCGGTGAAATTTCGAAATTCTCTTTCTCTTTTAATGCTCACTCTGGTGTACCCCAAGTAAGTCATCTAGGTCCTTTTCTGTTTATTCTAGCAATTAATGATGTAACATCGTGTATTCATCACAATGAGATTCTTATATATGCTGACGATATAAATATATTAAAAACAATTAAATCTGCAAATGATAATTTTTTGTGCAAGCTGGTTCTTGGTGTTGTAAAAATAGTTTAACTCTTAATTCTATTAAATGACAAATTATGAAATTTGCTAAAAAAAAATAATAGGTTCTTATGAATATTCGATTTCTGAACACATTCTGTGTCGAATCTGTACTTTTAAAGACTTTACTTTAGAGCTAATCTTGAGTTTACGAAACAATTTAATTCCATAGTGAAAAAGACCAATTTTATTCTTGGGTTCATTAAACGGTGGGCTTAAGAATTTAACGATCCTTATGTCAATCTTTCTGTATAATTTTCATGTGCGCCCTCATCTTGAATACGTTTCACAAGTTTGGACTCCCTACTATGAAATTCATAGTAGTCGTATTGAGGCTGTTCAACACACATTCGTCCGTTTTGCTTTAAAGCTACTACCATGGGCTGATCCTTACAACCTTCCACCTTATGAACAACGATTACAACTCCTGCAGATCCAACCTTTATCTCAAAGACGGGTTAGCAATGAGTTGGTATTTATTCACCAGCTTATTAATGGCTTTATTGACGTCCCGGAATTGCTTTGTGATATTGGTCTGAATTATCGCGGTGGTTTTCATCACTTGCGCAGTCGTCAATTAATGCATGTTGTTCAGCACAGAACCAACTATGAATTAAATGAACTCTTCACAAATATGAGTAAGGTGCCAGTTTATTTGATCTCAATATTAATAAATTAAAATTAAAAGTGCTGGGCCGTGGAGAATGTGACTATGTGCTGACTACAGGACTGGGTTGGGTGGTTACAATGTCGAACTCGTTTTTCAAAACCATTTCTATGAAGTATGTCGCTTTTTTTGCTGCAAGGGCTGGAAGTTATTACAGGACTTTCCAGAGGGAGATGCTAACCATTGAGATTCTTGAGTTTCCAAGTGAAACTGTGACTTTACTTGCTGTCTACGCTATGCCATCTAAAGGGAAATAAGAGTTGGAAATATTAACAGGTTTTTGAAATTGTTCATTTATGTACTTCAGTTTGATAGAGGTCCTGATTGATTCAAGCCTTAACATAACGGATAGGACAACATCTTGTAGTTGAGTAGCGTTCTGTTTTTGAAATCGAGGAAGAAGTATAGTTCCTTGCAGTAAATGATCTTCGTGTCCGATTAAGTAGCCGTGGCGTTAACTAATGGCAAATTCAGTATGACACAGATTGTGAGGCTTTTGAAACATCTGGACTTAAATTCAATTTATAGGCCGTCTTTGCTACTCATTAGCTACCAATTCATTACATATTTTATTTGTGATCAAGCAAAAGCTTATTACAAACATTTTAATTCACCGACGCACTGTTATTAATATATTACTATAATATTACCTATTTTCATGTTCCAAATTGTAAAATAATTTTTTTAATGAAATATTGCTGCCTTTTTAGGTTATGTCTGATACTGACGTAAGGTAGAATTTCACAACTATAATTTCCGCCAGCCATTTTCTAACACATTTTCACGTACATAAAAATTTAAATTTCAGGATTTGCAGGCATGGTCGTACGGGTCGCAGTTCGTTTTTCTATTTTCTATGCTTGAGGAGGACTGTTTGTAACATCAATAGCCGTGTTTTATTGGTAAGTGTATATCCAGCGCAGTAAAATTTTTTACGGCAAACAACAACAAACAATAAGTGTCGATAATAAGGTTAGTGAAATTAGTGAATATAATAAGTTGAGATAAATCTTGGAAAGAAATGTCAATCAACTGGAATGTAGAAAAAATATGAAATTGGAGGTTGGAAAGATTTTATTATTTAAAGATATGTTCGTTGAGTATTATGATACAAGATTACAAGGTAGTGCCTTCCCGCATTTTGACGTCATCAGTGACCCAAATTGACTAAATTAAATAAATTTTTTGGAAAGCATCCAAAGTGTTAGTTGACTTAAAATGTATATTGAATCAGTCAAATAAGACATTAGACCAAACTTGCATCAATTAAAACTTAAATTACTGCAGTTTTTTTCTTAAACCTTCTTCTGTCACGAAGAGTCACTGATGACGTCATGGTTGGATATTCTATCCGGATGTCTGTCCACAAACTGAATTGAATTTTGAACACACCCTTCTAAATTTATTCAACAAGACGTCAGTTGTCACTTCGGGGGTTAAATTAAAATATAATTAATAAATAATACTGCGCTGGCTATAGATTACCAATAAAACACGGCTAATATCATTTGGTTGATGTTCAAAGGGTAGATATGTGTGTGGGTACAAGCACCCACAAATCACCCCTGTCTATCAACTCCTACTCTCACCTCCACGTGGTGAACATCGGGTGCCTAGTACCTCAACTGGGGATTGGGTTCCAACCCCTTAAGGTTGTTGGCGGCAGCAAACGAGAGAGGGGGGGAGGAGTGTTCCACTAAGGCACTACTCCTTGCATCCAGGCGGCAGCGGAAGAATTATCTAGATGGAATCAACGGTGTCGTCTACAGTTCCAGTCAGGTTGAACTACTTAGAGAACACCTTATATGAGTTATTAAGACGTTTACGTTTATGGAGTCACAATAAGGACCTGGTCCTCCAGGTTGGGGGTTGTGCAATCGGGGTAACTTCCCGACCACACCAAAAATAACTAGTTGCGAAGCAACAACAAGCCTCGGATACGGACGGATTCTGATGACGAACCCTGCAAACGAAATAAGGACAACGAATTTTGGATAGGTACGTGGAATGTTAGGTCCCTTAACAGACCACGTGTAGCCGAATAACTAACGGAGGCCCTTGACTGCGGTAAGGCAGACACAACTGCCATCCGATATGCGATGGGACTTGCCGGGCAAAAGAAAGATGAAAAACTGCGATATCTACTATGGCAACTGCTATACACAACAAAAACAGCGCTTGTTTGGATGTGGATTCGTCGTAAGAGGCAGGCTCCGGCAAGAGGTTTTGAGTAACAAATGTGTGAACGAGCGCCTCATGACAATCCGCATCAAGGCTAAATTTGCCAATATTAACCTTATATGCGCGCATGCCCTTACAGAGGAAAAAGACGATGACACCAAAGAAATACTTTTTGAGCTCCTGGACAAAACATATGAGCAATGCCCTAGCTATGACATTAAAATTGTCCTAAGCGACTTTAACGCCAACCTAGGAAGAGAAGATAACGATTTAGGCTAATTGACTTTGCTGCGGGCGAAATATTGTAATAGCTAGTACCAAGTTCCCACACCTCAACATTCACAGAGGGACATGGAGATTCCCTGATGCCAGGCACTACTCCAGTATGATGGATGTCCGAACTTTCCGAGGGGTAAACATTGACTCGGACCACTACCTCGTTGCAGCCAAGGTACGACTTAGGATATCACGATCCACGCCAAGAAGATGTAATACTGTGAGAAAGTTTAACGTCTGACGGCTGGAATCGCAAGAAATCTCCAGATCCTTTTCCGATCGAGTCTCAAATAACCTCCAAAGGAGTCCCTTACCGCCAGCATCAAGTATTGAGAACCAGTGGCAACATTGCCAAAATGCCATCAGGGAGGCCGCGACTGAAGTGCTGGGTTTTACACGGCCACCACAACTAAACCCCTGGTTTGATGATGAGTGTCGACAAGCACACGCAGCTAAACAAGAAGCATACAAGGCGGCGCTGCAAAGAAGGACCAGAACTACCCGTACACTCTACGAGCAGAAGAGGAAAGAGGAACACCGCCTTCTCAGAAAGAAAAAAAAGGGAACATGAGAAGCGCGCGATCGAGGAAATGGAGAGCTGTTATTGCAGGAATGAAGTTCGGAAGTTTTACCAAAAGCTACAAAGAAACTGTCAAAAGTACAGAGCTCGAACTGAAGCTTGCAAAGACGATCAAGGAAACATCGTAGTGGAATCGCAGTCTGAGAATATGGAAAAACTATTTCTGCAGACTGTATAACGGCGATGACGAAACGAATTCCGCTGTCAGGCAGAATGGTCCACTTTATCTAGGCGAAGAAGACCAACAATGCCGACCACCACATCTGGATGATATAAAGCTAGCTATATCTAAACTGAAGAGGAACAAAGCCGCCAGAGCCAATGGCCTAGCTACCGAGCTGTTCAAAGCTGCAGGCGATGACTTGGCTATAAGTATGCACCAACTCATAAGCAAGATATGGTTAGAAGAAAGCATGCCCGATGAATGGAATCTCAGCATAATTTGACCGATCCTTAAAAAAAGGAGACCCTCTGAGCTGCACCAGAAAAAAACTCAAGAACTTCAAATCGATACCCGCCACCTTTTCATCGATTTCAAAGCCGCGTACGACAAAGTTATATAGAGCAATGTCCAGTTTTAACATCCCTACCAAACTCGTCCGCCTGTATAAAATGACGATGGAAAACGCACGCTGTTCCGTCAAGGTCGGTAAAGACCTCACCGAGACCTTTGAAGTCAAAAAAGGATTAAGACAAGGCGATGCGCTGTCATGCGACTTTTTCAACATCATACTTGAAAGAATAGTGCAGAACTCTCCCACCAACACCAGAGACACGATCTTTCAAAAGTCTGTCCAATTACTCGCATACGTCGACGATATTGACATAATCGGAAGAACGCATCGTGCTAACAGTAGCGCTTTTGTGAGTATTGAGGCAAAAGCGGTGAAGATGGGTGATTTTTGGTTCCGTATGCATAAACGGAGAGTGGAGAAGAAGATACAATGAAGAACTTTACCGGCTGTACAGCGACATAGACCTAGCCCAAAGAGTAATAACTCAACGTTTTAGATGGCTGGGTCATATAGAGCGGATGGACATCAATGCTCCATCCCGGAAATTCTTCGAATCCACCCCAGTGGGACGGCGCAGGAGAAGAAGACCGATACTCAGGTGGCGCACAAGTGGAAGAGGACCTAAACCGACTCCACATGCGAAACTGGAGACAGCCAGCTAGGGACCGAGCTGGCTGTAGAATCTTGTTGGTTGAGGCCCAGGTCCACCCCGGACTGTAGCGCCACTTAAAGTAAGGTAAGGTAAGGTAATATTATTTGGTTTCCACTCACGAAAAAAATCTGTTGATCTCTTTTTTTTTAAATGCTATTAGAGCAAGAACAAAAACAAAACAGTTTTGTCCGCGATATTTCTGCAAAGGAAATATGAAATGCCCTTCACAAATTTTCTAGCTTTCTATTTTTTCTCTCTTTCGATGAAAATGACATATGGCATTCTATAAAATAAAGATTGTGAAGATACGGTGTCATTAATGGTAGTACTAGGCTTAACTAGTACTATTGTTTTTACATTCTATAGTACTCTCACGAGTTAGCATTGTTTTAATTAGGTGTTAGACCGCAATGTAGGCGCTAAAATCGCCAGTTAGGTGTAAATATAGAATAAGAACTAAACATATATATATAAATAATATATTATATACATATATAACTTGAATATATGTTATAATACATTTTAGTTTTTTTTTTAATAAATATACTTATGACAGTTTTATATTGTCTGATTTGTGTCACTAATTTTACTTTCATGTTTAAATAATAAAAACAAATATTACTTCACTTTTGCGACCACTGTAAATATTACTTAACAATGGATTTGAATAAATATAATACATTTTTATAATATACTTATATCAGTTTTACGTTGTTTGTTTTGTGTTACAATTATGTGCCAGTCCAATTTGCTGCTTTTCCTGGTTTCTTTGTTGTTGTTCCTACTTAATGCGTCTAACGTTGAATTAATTTACAGTTTGCTGTTGCTGTGCTGTGACCGTTGTAACTGTAATTAACAGTTTCTGCGCTTTTGAGCGCTATTGCCGCCTGTTTCCAAGACTGAGACCGTTGGATAACGTTATTATTGCGCTTCTAAACGCTAGTTGCTGTTGCGGTGATGTAACCGTTTTAACTTTAAATAAGTTGCTATTGCTGCGCTTTTAAGCGCTTGAAAATATTCCTTTCAAAAGGGAATTATTTCCTAAACTGTTGCCGCGTGTTTAAATCTTTTTTTTTTATTAAAAAAACGTAACTTTTGCTGGAGTTGCTTATTGTAAATTTTTTGGCTGCTGTTAGCAAACCACGTCCGCCCGTGAGGGCGGTCCAAACCGAACTCCACACTTAATAAGGGTTACAAATTCTTTTGACAGTTCTTCAATTCATTATTTCAACTTTTTTTTGTGTTGTGCATATGTTTCGTGTTTGAAAGAAATTTATATTTTCATCTCGATTTTTCAAGGAAACAATCTCTCCACGAAGGAGGATTCCAGCTTTACTTAAATAGCTCAACGAACGTCCCGCTGAAAACATCGATTACATTGAAACAACCTATGGTTTGACAAAAGATCTGCTCTAAACAGCATTTATGTTCATTTTGGATTTTTTCCAGTCAAAAAGCCACCCATTTATCTGGAAAACTTTCACGTATTATACTACACACCCTGCATAAGGCAGACATCAAGGAAACAGTAACCAGCGAGTGGTTGTCTTTGTATTTCAATGATTTCCGGAGCCTATTCAATTAATGAAGTTAAATTCAAGCTAATACTCGATTTAGTGAGCGACATTCTCTTCCTTCAAAGTCTAATTTGCAAAATCCAAGGAGTTTTGGCTGATACACTGCTAAAAGTAAAACAAAATAATTTTCTTGTAATTTTTTTTTTCTTGTTACTCATAAAATTTCAGGCAATTCTTCTGGCCATGGTTGTAGATGGATGCAATATCAGCCGAGCTGGATAAACCTTCAAGCCAAATTCTTGCCAAGTTCAACGATTTAATGAAGAAGACCCCAAAATACTTTGGCAGTGTGATTGAGGGCCTGATTGAGAGCCATCGGACTAGTGATAAGCAAATTAATCATGATGACTTTGTTCCTATTTCCTAATGACGAACTGGAGGAAACCGCAAAGGTATGAACAACGAGGAACCGAACAAAAATATTCACCATTTTCATTCTCCTGCAGATTCTTTCAAAACAACAAAAAGAAGAACTGAAGAAACTGAAAAAGAATACTGATCAAAGGCACTCTAAACAGTCAACGGTGGGATTGAATAAATCTAAATTGATTTCTGTAAAGAGTTTTCTACATCAAATTCATGTAAACAATAAAAAGTCAAGAGTATGGGCGGCTTGCCCAGCAACATCCGGTATACGCGTTGGCACATCGATCAGTTGGGTAAGGTCATATAACCAGGCAAAGAGCACGACATACCTTCCTTCGGGTGTTGTCTGACCAAAATAGCGGAGCCAATTGGAATTGTGTACATTAAAATCGCCCGACAAAGGGAAAAATTTTTCGAGATGGAATCTGACAGCGCATCTAACTTGTTACAAGTCGAATTACTGTCGAGATTTGGACTCCTGTAAATAAAGTGAATTTGAGCCACAAGAAGTTAAAGTCCATGTTGGAACCTTGCCCATATTGGGGAAGGCTCTGGCAAGCAATATCATTCATAACATAGACTACGAGACCATGATGGGAAAAGAGTAATGGCATCAAGCTATACCCATGTAGAGCAAATTCTGATAAATCAGTATTTACTCCAACCCGAATTTCACTTAATGCCAAAATCGTTGGCCTGTAGTGAACAGTGTAGACGTACACGTGAAAGAAATTCTTTCCTAAACCGCGAACATTAGAATACACGACACAAAAATCACTTACCATTTAAAAATACTTACATATAAAACACAACTCTGAATAAGTCGAACTGTGCAGTGAAAATCCAAATAAATTTTTTGTAATAAACAAACTGTCTTAAGTGTTATGCCCATAAGACAGCTTGCATACAAAAATCAATTTAAACATTCAGCGCAATAGGACAAATTCAGATGCCCTTATCTATTTACCGCAAGCATTGTATGGTCATACGATGCCTACAGTAGATATTAAAGAGGCAGTTAAGCACAAAGGTCTTGGGACAGATAAGAGGATAATTTGCTACGCGAGTATATATTGTTTAATTTATTTATTTTTTCTTCCATAGCGCGAGTGGGCTTCTTTATCATTCCTCCAAACACGCGAGTGGATATTATTTTATTCTTTACAGCACACGCGAGGGTTTTTTTCATTTTCTCAAACGAGTGTGTATTATTTTTTTTAAACACTCCCGACACAATGCGCAAATAATTTTTGTTTACTTATTTTCAATTATTTGTGCGCGCACCTTGACGTCCGGCCTTGACGAGCTTAAGATCGTTGTTGTGTAAGAGTGTTGCAAAAAGGTGTTGTGTTATTGTGTGAAATGCGAAATGCGAAATGCAAAACGAAAAAATACCCTTTGGAATTTGTAATCAGCATTTTTCTATTTTATACCAAATAAAATATATGTAGATACTTAATATTATTTGTTTCGAGTTACTATTTAAGTAAATGATGTATTGTGTTTATAATTTTTTAAGTTTAATTCATATAATTTGTTGCTAATGTAGTATTTTCAGATTGAATAAAATTGGTTTTGAATAAGAAAGATATTCTTTTATTTTCCTTTATTTCAATTTGATTTTAGGTACTGAAAATTTTGAATAGTGGACTGTATAATATTTAAGAATATATTTGTGTTGTGTAAAAGAATTTATTATTATTTTAATAACTATGAGTTGTGCTGTGTTGGGTTAGTTGTGTTGTGTTCGGTTGCTTTTGTAGTGTTGGGTTGTATTATTATTGTTTTTTTTTTAATAATTCTAAAATAAATGTGATGGCGATTAAATTTTAAATTAATGTGTTTTCATCGATAGCTTTATTTCCCGGCAGGTACCAGATCATCTTCGTGATAGGACGTTTTATAACTCCAGTTTTTATTTTAAGGGTTACAACTCGAATTAATTCATCAGCTCCGGGAAGTGTATCGGTGACTCTGGCTAGTATCCATTGGGATGGTGTAAGCCTTTCATCTTTAACTAGTACAAGGCTTTCTATTTGGGGATTGGTTTCCATTTTTGTCCATTTAGGCCGTTGCTCTAGTCGTGAGAGATATTCGCCTTTCCACTGACGCCAGAAAGAGTTGACCAATGCCTGGGTTTTGTTCCATCTCTCTAGATAACTTATGTTTGATATAGTAAAATTGTTTCCTTGGGGTACGGATAGCAGAGTTTCACCAATCAGGAAGTGATCTGGGGTTAGGACGTCTTTATTATCCGCCATAGGAAACAGATGCCGGGAATTCAAACACGCTTCAATTTGGGTAAGAAGCGTGCAGAGTTCCTCAAAAGTAAGCTTCTCATCTCGTACGATTAGTTTCAGGTGGTGCTTTACTGAGCCATTCCTACTCGTGGAGCTGGAAGGCTTCCCATAAGTTGTTCCAGACCCTTTTTTTTTTTATCGGAAGCATATGACACGTTTATGAATATGTCTTTTTACATATTGTTTTATGTTTTTTTCTTCTTGTTTATTAATACGTTAAATGCTTACATTAACACTATAATATTTGCATACCTATTTTAATATACTCAAATATCTAAATTCTAAGTTAGTTGAATACAAAGTTTCAATGCCTTTGAAAAAAGAAATTATATTTAAAGCCTTCGTTTTTAAAGTAGTCGTTTGAAGAAAAAAATATATTAGAGAATTTATTAAAAGTTTTGATTAATTGATTAAGAGGACCGTTCTCACCATAATTTGATCTGCTGAATATTGTGTAAAGAGGCAAATTTCTTCTTAAACTTGTCCGACACAAATTGAAATTTATTCGACTTAGAGCTGTTGTTGATGAAATGATCCATTCATTATTTTAGTTTTAAAGCAGAACTGCATACATTCCCTATGAACAGCAAAAGATGGGAGGTTGATCAGTTGTGGTCTTTGAATTTATAGAGGTAATATAATTCTTTCAGACCAAAGAGGAAAACGAAGAGAAAATCTTAAAAATCTTCGTTGGATGCTTTCTATTATATTAATGTGAATAGAGTAGTATGGCACCCGTACAACGCAACCGTATTCAAGGATTGGCGTTACAAATAAAACATAGAGAGTTTTGACAACATATGGATCACGAAACTCAGGAGAAAATCTTTTTTGTTTGCTTTTTTACAATGTAAATAGTTATACTCATTAAAAAGAGATAGTTTTGGGTCTAATAGGATTCCAAGATCGGAAAAGCTAGATAATTTTTACAAATAAGATGAATTGAACACATAGTTATAAATAAGTAAATTCCGTTTGCTTGTGAAACACATTGTCTTACACTTGTCAATATTTAAAAACAAACGATTATTACTTCACCAATCTCAAAATTTAATTAAATCGTGCTGCAGTTGTTCACAATCTGCGCTGTTGTCAATTGCTCAAAATATTTTAACGTCGTCGGCATAAATTAATATCATTAAATGTTTAAAAACAGAAGGGAGATCATTAATAAATAAAACAAATAACAGAAGTACAAGTTGACTCACCTGAAGGACACCAGAATTAACATTGAATTGATGTGAGTGGTTATTCTTAAAAACAACGCTGTAGTACCTATCCTTGAGATATGAAGCAATCCATAAAGCTGTCGTTAAAGTCCAATTTTTTAATTTGTGTAAAAGTATTTCATTACTCAATTTGTCAAAAGCTTTACTGAAGTCTGTAAGGATGCAATCTACTTGCAAATGTTTTTCAGGAGCTTCTATACAAAATGTGTGTTGGCCCTATCTGCGTTAACGGGTTTTGGAGGAGAAGGTTCAACCAAGAACTATACAAGCTGTACAGCGAGATTGACCTGGTCAAAAAAATACGCAAATCACGTTTAAGATGGCTAGGTCATGTAGAGTGAATGGACAACAATGCTCCGGCTCGCAGGATCTTCGATTCCATCCCAGAGGGTAGACGCAGTCAAGGAATACCTCACCTTAGGTGGGGCGCTTAGGTGGAGGACGACCTCAACCAACTTGGAGTGCAAAACTGGAGGCAGCTAGCCAAAGACCGAGCTGGCTGGAGAGGCATGTTGGTTGAGGCCCAGGTTCGTCCCGAACTGTAGCGCCTCCTAAGTAAGTAAGTAAGTATACAAAATGTGGAAAATTGCAAAAAAATAGTGACTGTTGATTTCTTTTCTACAAAACCATGTTGGTTTTCACATATAACAGAAGAACTATTAAAAGATAGAACGTCACAGACCAACAATTCAAACAATTTAGGAATAGCGGATAGTTTCGCTATAGGACGATAGCTTATGATGAAATTTGTAGGACCTTTTTTATGGATTGGTGCTAAAAAGAAGAATTTCCAGAGAGAAGGAAATTTGGAACGTTTAAGTGATTCATTGAAAGAATAAATAGCGGATAAGATAGGTAAGACACACATTTCTTTAACATATATGACGGTACACCATCTGGACCGGGACTGAAACATTCATCAAGTTTTGAGATATTATCATGTATGGAAACTTCGGAGATTGGAAAGTTTATGTAATTAATATGTGTATTGTTGAGCATTAAAAGAAATAGGAGAGGAAGTGCTTTGCAAAGGAAAGTCTTCAAAAGCACTTTTAAAATAATCCGCAAACATGTTAGATATTGTCTCTGGATAATGGCTTTCACAATCTTGATAAATCATTTTTGCTGGATGACGTATTGCCAAAATGTCTTACTTGGTACCTTAAGGAAAGTTTAGGATTCTTGAAACTAAAAAATTGAGATAAAATCAAAAATGAATTAACGATCATAGAGAAGCCCCAAAAAATTGCTGAAAAGAAATGTCTGTCTGCCAGTATATTATTTTTACGTAAATGTTAATTGTTTTCTTTCAAATAACTAGCCTTCCACTGTGATTAAGCACATAAAGCAAATACGTGCGACCCACTCGTGCTCTCTTACCTTTTTATTTTCTTCTTTGACATTTTATAATGTAAACTTTGACGTTTGTTATAGAATCTTTTTCAATTCTGATTCAATTGTTTTCAAACAAGGTGTGAGTTATGTCTTTGACTTCGCGGTGAATAAAAAAAACATTTAATTTTTGTTTCTTCTTTTTTTTATATTTATTTTTCTTTATATGAATGTGCTTCCCGTGAGAAAGGAATGCACTTGTTTATGAAATATTCATATTTCATTTGATTTAAATGAAATATGAGTATTTCTGTCTGCGTTGTATTGACAAGAGGAAAGGCGTGTATCTTTGTGCGACACGTTTCGTAATGTCAGCACAAAATGGTGGGAAACAGTTTTTGTTAAGATTTATATGCCGTTAGGCAAAGGGGAGTGTGGGGGGTGTTAATGTAACGGGTTTGGGTGACGTCTTAGACGTTACTTGTGTTCGACTTCACATTTCATAAATTGCAATTTATTCGACGAAATTAGGTGGAAATGAGATAATTTCGTAATGTGATTTTGTATGGGAAATGAGATGATTCGGAATCAAATTTGGAAATTTGATACGAAATTAGCTCATTTGGCCTAATGAAAACGTAGTAAAAGAGATGGATTGGAAAATTAAAAATCAACACGAATCTCATAAATTTTTCATATAACTCTGGGCACTGATTCAAGTTTCATTCTTATATCGTTTCATTTTTAACAGATAATAATTTTTTTATTTTGTTGTCGAAGAAGCAGGTTAATTTTTTTTATTTTTTCCGTTTGTTTACAATTTTTTCACATTTCATTGACACATTAAAAATGGTTACTAAGAAACGGAGAAAATAATAAATAAAATAAACTTATTCGAAAAAAATTATATTTGTTTTACTTTCTAACTTTTCTTCCGCTGCAATTTTCTTGCATCAACAAGTAAGTATCTTTTTGTGTGTAGCCATGATATGTGCGGTGAGGCAATGCGACTTTTCATCAATGTATCCAGGCACTTATAAAACAAATCCAAATATATTTTATAGTAACTATTTATTTCCGTTACACGCTTTATAACATTGTATTTAGCGCCCAACGAGAGTTCTGCCCTCCGCCCCAGTGCTAACACTTGTGTGTTTTTGATAACTCCCATCTATGTTTAAAAATACGTCTTGCTGACTTCCTGTACTTCTTTATTCAATGCTTGTAGGCATTGTCAAAAGAAGGCAGTAGATTTCCCTCTTTATAATATTTTTACTCTATGGATAAGGTTCAAGGCATAGAGTAAATATATTATAAAGAGGAAAATCTTTCGTACGTTTCACGCCTCAACATCCTCAATTTTCGTTGTTGCTTTGGTATATCATTCATTATGTTTCGTGATCTCTTTTGTATATCATTCATCGTCCGCGTAAAACAAAAAAAGAAAAAACGATGTGGTGAGTTTTGTTCATTTTGACATTTCATTTTGTTCTTGTTGACAACAACATTTCAGTAAATTGTTTTTTGTTTGCAGAAAAAATTGAAAACATTAAAATTAAATTACAAATTTCTCCCATTCAATTCAAACAAATTCAAAAATAAATATTTTAAAAATGGAAAATTATATCCACTTTAACGTAACAACATCAGAATGCAAAAGCCTGAGTGCAAGTGAATCCACAATTCATTGAACAGTCAACAACCAAAACAATTATTGTCCCGCTGAAATAAACGACAATAAAAATGTTTCCATCACCACAAACACAACACCCCTTGCGTATGATAGAAATCAACTAGAGCCACAAGCAATTAAAATCACCAGATAAACAAGTTTTGGAAGGAAACCTTTTTGTTTCGTCTTTTGTTCCGAAAGACAAGCAGACAATGCAATTGTTGCCACCGTGGAACATGACGAAGACGATGCAAGCTACGAAACTGACGAGAGTGATGATAATACATCGGACGACTATGATTTCTCCTATCTGAGGTATCAGGCAAAGAATGGAAGCCAGTTTCAACAACAAAACCCATCAATTTGGTACAAAAACAAAAAATTCGGGTGCGAATCCCTGAGATCTATTATCAAAGATTCTGCCAAAAAGAGCCGTAAGTATGTAGTTTCAAGCTTCTTTTTTTCTTTTGTTTTTATTGAAGTCTAATCAAGATGGAAATGGTAGTGAAAAACCACTAACTGGTCCCAAGCTCACTATCTGCCAATCTAAAATCTGGTAGAATACATAAGCTGCTTAGAGAATTGGCAAAGCACAAGTTGGTGTCATATGAACATGAACGTGGAAAGAAATGTAACTTTTTTCGATTCAAAATGAAAAAAATTGTTTATATGAGTAATGCCGGCTTCCGTCTAACCAACGTTATGATTACGGCAAACCAATCCTAATTGATTTTCTTCAAATGATGTCGACTTCCAATCCAAATGCTGAATTGTTGTTTTTTTTGTAAGAATATTATATGAACCTCTTATTGAACATTTGTTAACTTGCGATTAAAGGTACTATAAGACAAGTTATGGATTCGTGCAAAAAAATGGGCACGACTGGGTCGCACGTACTTGCTCTTATGTGCCTAATTACATTGGAAAGCAAGATCTTTGGCAGAAACAAGTAACATTTACGTTGAAAATAACACAGTTTGAACTTATAAAAAGTATTAAAAACCAAAATACTTAACGCTTTTTAGTAAAAATAAAGTATAATAATTATAATAATAATAATAATAATTATAATAATAATAATAATAATAATAATAATAATAATAATAATAATAATAATAATAATATTAATAATAATAATAATATTAATAATAATAATAATAATATTAATAATAATAATAATAATAATAATAATAATAATAATAATAATAATAATAATAATAATAATAATAATAATAATAATAATAATAATAATAATAATAATAATAATAATAATAATAATAATAATAATAATAATAATAATAATAATAATAATAATAATAATAATAATAATAATAATAATAATAATAATAATAATAATAATAATAATAATAATAATGATAATAATAATAATAATAATAATAATAATAATAATAATAATAATAATAATAATAATAATAGTAATAATAATAATAATAATAATAATAATAACAATAATAATAATAGTAATAATAATAATAATAATAATAATAATAATAATAATAATAATAATAATAATAATAATAATAATAATAATAATAATAATAATAATAATAATAATAATAATAATAATAATAATAATAATAATAATAATAATAATAATAATAATAATAATAATAATAATAATAATAATAATAATAATAATAATAATAATAATAATAATAATAATGATAATAATAATAATAATAATAATAATAATAATAATAATAATAATAATAATAATAATAATAGTAATAATAATAATAATAATAATAATAATAACAATAATAATAATAGTAATAATAGTAATAATAATAATAATAATAATAATAATAATAATAATAATAATAATAATAATAATAATAATAATAATAATAATAATAATAATAATAATAATAATAATAATAATAATAATAATAATAATAATAATAATAATAATAATAATAATAATAATAATAATAATAATAATAATAATAATAATAATAATAATAATAATAATAATAATAATAATAATAATAATAATAATAATAATAATAATAATAATAATAATAATAATAATAATAATAATAATAGTAATAATAATAATATTAATAATAATAATAGTAATAATAACAATAATAAAAATAATAAAAATAATAATAATAATAATAATAATAACAATAATAATAATAACAATAATTATAATATTAATAATAATAATAATAATAATAATAATAATAATAATAATAATAATAATAATAATAATAATAATAAATGTTAACTCCTAAACATAATCTACTATCCCTACCTAAGCTCACTACCTAAGGCAGCAAGTTCCTTAACCGTATTTGGTTTGGGACCCCCTATCTGCACCTGATAAAAGCGGTCTACATTATTCCTCAATATAGAGATCATCCTTCCCTCTGATAAAGGTTCCGACAATCTTCGAAACAATGTCCTCATAGTGGCAAGTTACGGACCGAAAGTTTCATCTTTTTCCTTAATTTCTTCCAATAGAAGATCATCGTAATTCGCAGGAAGGAACTCCGCTTTGAGTTCCTTGACGAGTTCTTGCCAATTCCCTAAATCTTCCCTAACCTTCCTATACCACATGAGGGCCCTACCGGACAAAAGCTCTGAAGCGGATTTAAAAAGGTGGGATTCTTTGATATAGTTAGCCAGACGAAGTTATTAAACTCTTTCCAGGAATGAATTCACTGATGATCCACTAGAGTCACCAGTAAATTTCACACCCAACTTCCCTACACGTTCGGTGCATTTCTGTTGAACGACCGTTTGTTCAACAAAACTGTCACCCCTATCGACCCTAAGTCCTGACCCTAATGGACCCTAATGTAAATATAACTGACTGGAGGACTACTGCCATCACGCCTTGTTTCAGACAATGACCCTCCAACCAGTCCTAACGCAGACCGCATACTACCTTGGGTCTGACCAACTTGTACCTGAAGTTGCGTTTGCATTCTATTTGGAGTCTTTTCCTTATCAACTTCTTCTTCCCTATCACTATTCTCACTAACACCAGTGAGATCTCCTAGCAAACACAAAACCTTGTTACGAAGAGAGCTAATCTCATCTTCTTCGTCCTCTGCCTCACAAGGGGTCCTAGCTAATCTATTTATACACCATTAAATTTCTGTTACAATCTTAATGTACTCCGAAGACTTTGAATTCTTCAGGGCCCTTAATCTCCTCAATTTTTGCTTCGGTAGCATCTCTATCCTCATCAAAAGAAAAAGGATACATCCTGCTAATCTCCATCGAGTTTCTCTTAACGAGCAACCGCGATGATCTTAATGCTTTCCTCATCTCATCTTTCAAACCCCTGACCTTCTAATATTCATATTTATTTAAAAAAAAAAACAAACTTGATTGATTTATCGAATCAAAATAGTTTATCAAAAGAAGAACATTTATTGTTGCACAGCAGGGTGCAGATAAAAATGGGCACCAGGAATTTTTGTTTAAACTGAATTAGACAATTCCAAAACTAAATATAAAATATTAAGAACCGATAATTGAAATAAAAAAAGAGTTTAGTTTGATTAGTGACTTCATTTTGGGAAACCGTGGGATTAAACCCCTGGATTAAAACCCAAATATGTTTTCGAATAATTAGTTGGTACAATTCAATACGGTCGTTTGATATTAAGGCAATTATAAAGGGGAAATTCAATTGAAATTAAATAAATATATATAGGGATAATAAATATTTTGAAATATAAATATAAATATTTATATTTCAAAATAGAACACAAACTACTTATTTCTCTGTATCTCTTATCTCCTTTTCTCCTTTCTTAAACTTTTCACGTTTGAATCTTGATTTCCGTCTTAAGAATCCTCGATCCAAAATTGAAATTATAAAAAGATGTCTCCTCCTCGATTTTTTTTTAAATTCCTCTATTTTCTTTTTTCTTCTCCTTTCGCTTTTAAGGCTCTCGCAAGAGTGTCCTCCAAGCTTATTTTTAACTACCACCTTCCTCCTTCGTCCATTCCAGTCATTCACTCATACATACCACACAACCATTCGTTTTCGCGGGATTTGAAACGTAAATTAATTAACCAAAACAATTTTCGGAGATACAAAGAGGAGCGTTACTTTTAATTAATTTCAAACTTTTATAAAACCTAACCTTACACACGTTAAAAACCCATTTTGTACATTAATTAACTTACGTCATTTTAAATTAATTTAAAATTACGTTACGTCAAATTATATTGGAAATTGAAAAATGATGTGATGCAGGTTGGAGTTCACCTGACTCTTTACTTGAAAGACTCATCCGCCGGCTCTCTTCTCGTTTCAGAACTTCGTGCTGGAACTCGAACACCTGCATGTGTTACTTTTGCAAAAAAATGGCTAGGTACACCAGTGGTTGATGAGACTATGGTTGCGCTCAACTTCGCCAATATTTTGCAGCCGCAACAAAAAAAGAAAGGGGAAAAGAACGACGGAAGGGTAGTTTTTTGTTGCGGAAAAAATTACCGAAACACTAGGAGCAGGAGAAAAGATGCGCTCTGAAGATCAAACCAAAACACGGTCTATATGCTCATACACAGGCCTCACAAGCCGGTCATGTAAGAATTCATTGTGATGAAAACTAATAGTTATGCCTCAGATGAACTAACCGATAAAGTTGACGACCCTTCCCCCCGCTGTCGACGCCTTAGCTGTGGGAGTCAGAAGCAAGGAGAGACCTCATCTCCGATAGAGCGAATAGGTAGACTGTTTAGTATGCAAAACTGGAGACGGCAGGCTAGAGATCGACACAGCTGGAGGGGCATAATCAACCAGGCCAAAGAGCACCACGCTATGTAGCACCAGGAAAGATAAGATAAGGTATAGAGAAGACGTCATCATGCCATATTTGTGGTTGATACGGCCATTCTTGCATCATCCAGCTCAATAGAAAAAACAACCGAAAATCTACAGAAAACGTTCGATATATAACGAACTGGACAAAGAAATGGCGCATTGTTCTTAACAAGTCCAAATTAACACTTATTTACTTTACTTGCAAGAATGTTACCAAACTACCCATCTTTATTAACTTATTTAATTAGAAAAAAAAGTTATTAAAAAAATTGATATGTAAAATTAATTGGGCTACCTAGATTTTCTTAAATATAAAATTTGACAGAAATGGGAATGCCAAAAGAATCACACACACCAAGTTTGAAGATAATCGCTTAAGCCATTTAGGCTGCAGCTCGTTATACATACTGACAGACAGACAGACAGACAGACAGACAGACAGACAGACAGACAGACAGACAGACAGACAGACAGACATTTTTTCTCGATCACTTTTTTAGACTTCTCTATGATCGTAATGTCATGTTTGATTGTCATCTAATTTTTTTTAATTTTCACGAATCCTAAACTTGCCCTATAATCGCAAGTAAAAAATCTAACAATCTAACACGATGAAAAGATGATAGGGAAGTTGAAAAAAGTGGGTCCGGAAATTCTGTCTGTCTGTCAGTATGTATAAGGAGCTGCAGCCTAAACGGCTGAAGCGATTATCTTCAAATTTGGTGTGTGTGATTGTTTTGGCATTCCCCAGAGGGGGAATTGAAATTTTATTTTTAGGCCTATGAATAACGGTACCTGCCATATGACCGTTTAGGAAAATCTTAATTTTTCGAAAACGGCTCCAACGATTTTGATAATTTTTTTTATAATTAGCGCACAAGGGACTCTTTGTTTCCCTTTTAATGTAGAGCACACTGCGTGGGCATTAGGAAAATAGGGAGGGGAAGGACAGGAAGTGTCGATTAACATTGGTTTTGACTGCTTGCAGATCAAAATGGCAGGGGAAAATATCGCCGGGTAAACTATTCCAAATTCGTTTGTTCGGCTTGAAAAAGAATCCCTATATTTCACGGTACGCCCGAAATTGGGCTCAAGGGTTAACTGATGAGCATTCCTTGCCAGACGAGTATTACGGGAGGAACTTTTAAGGGGAGAAATGCAGTTGTCTACTTTGAGTGAACATTTTTTATAAAAGAAACGATAAAATAAGGAAAGACATGAAACATTGCGTAGGTGTTCGAGAGGGGCATTTCTTCCAGCGGCAGAATGGGAGTTATATTCGAGTTTAAGGCATATAAACGCTTTGTAAATTGTAGCCATATCAGAAGGAGAAAAATACAGGAAACCTAAGGACTTAGCTGTATTTTTGGCGATATCAAATATATGGTCGTTCCAAAGAAGGTCGTCGTTGACACACTAACCGAGTACTGAAGGCTTTTCGGTTTCTTTGATGTAAATGCCATTATAGACAATGGCATTGGGGGTATGTTTAGCTTTAACGACAGAAGACAGCATTCAGTTTTTGAAGCATAAAACTCTACACGATTCCTCAATGAAGGAGTTGCATGAGTTCCTTGCTTGTTTGTGCTTTTTCCGATTTTCCTCTGTAGGGTTGGCTTTGTCAGATCGGAAACTTACTTTTTTTGAGCCTGATAGCATCTTTACATTTAGAGTTAAACCAGGACTTTTCTTTAGGCTTGATGCTTTTTACTCCGTTTGTAATAAAAGCACGCATCCCTAGAAGAATTACATTTGTGATCATATCAGCACTGTCATCAATGTCACTATCGAGGAAGCATAGTGACCAGTTAAAGTTTCGAAAACAAATATTCAGGCCGTCCCAGTTGGCTTTCTCGTATTGATCAGTTGGGTAAGGTCATGTAACATCCTACGGATGTTGTCTGACCAGAATAGCGGAGTTAATTGAAATTGTGTACATTGAAATCGCCCGCAATGACGATTTCAGTGCAAGAACCAAGGGAAACAATTTCCGAGAAATTCTTACTTAAGCCGCGAACATTAGAATAGACGACACAAAAATCACTTACCATTTAAAAATACTTACAAAAGGTCCAAATTAATTTCCTTAATAACAAACTGTTTTAGGTGTTATGCCCATAAGACAGCTTACATAAAAAATCAATATAAATATTCAGCACAATAGGACGAATTCAGATGCCCATATACATTTAACGCAAGCATTGGATGGTCATATAATGCTGATGTGTACGGCGAGTGAAACTACTTTATATAATCACAATATTTTAATTTATTAAATAAGGGTCAACGCTAGGGCAAATCATCAAAGACTGACTGCTGTTAGTTAACTCGCTAGGTATATAGTGGAGATAAGGAATGGTAATGGAAATTATATAAATTATTTAAACGAAGAAAAAAATCTGAAAAAAAAATGGTAATTATATGGTCCTTCATATGGAGCTGTTAGACCAGGTCGGACTCTATCAACTCTTAAGAAAATATAGTTTGAAATACTGAGTGATTTGGGTACATTTACATTTGACTGTATAGAGCTCCTACAAATCCAATGCCTAATTTAATTTTGGAATTGGGTCTGGTACTACCAGAAATCAATGATTTGAGCTCATTATCACTTTCTTGGAGCTTTGAAATTTGTTGAGATTGAAGTTAATAAAATTGATCTCTGTAGAAGGACGTGAAAGAAGATCAGCTACTACGTTATCTTTAACGCGTATGTGACGAATATCACTGGTAAATTGAGATATGTAGTCCATGTGTCGAGTTTGACGTGGGCTTCTCTCAGATTTGGATATAAGGGCATTTGTTAAAGGTTTGTGATCTGTGAAGATCACAAATTCTCTTCCTTCAACAAAACACTTAAAATGTTTGATTGCTAAGTAAACACCCAGCAGTTCACGATCAAACGCAGAGAACTTTTGCTAAGATGGATTTAGTTTCTTTGAGGAAAAGGCAAGAGGTTGCCATTCCTTTTTGCTGTTCTGTTGCTGCAAAACAGCACCTACAGCCGTATTTTATGCGCATTTCTGTTGGATGGGTTAGAAGTGTAACTTCGGATAATACCTGTTTTGTTTTCATGAAGGCAGCATTAAACTCCGGAGGCCAGTGAAAATGATGTTTGTTTTGCATGAAAACACCTTACAACCATTGAGATTCAACGAAAAGTTGTGTATGTGACTAATGGGATGTCGATCAGGTTCAGTGACATTACTTACACCTCTGTAATCTCCACATGCTCTAAAACTATCGCTGTCTTTTTTGGCTAACATTTGAAGTGGTGAAGAAATAGGAGATGTAGACGGTCTACAAATATCTAGGCTAACCATATTTTGAAATTCTAAAAGAGCAGCTTTATGTTGTTAACATTCAGTCGAAGTGGTTTTGCAAAAGGTAGACGAACTTTTGTGATTATATGGTGTTGAACAGTATGTTGAACTGGTTTGTTAAAATGTGGAGGAGCAGTGAGTGAAGGAAACTCTTTTAAAATGTCTCGGTAAGCGTTATTGATGGAAAGATTTTTCGGAGATGGAGTATTCAAAAAAGCTTCTATAGCGCTTATATTCAATTTGGTTAGTGAATCTATAAGGCGGCGATTCTTTATATCAACTAAAAGGCCAAATTTGTTAAGAAAATCTGCTCCTATTAATGGACGGTTTACTCCTGCTATAATTAATTCGTGAACGAATTGTCTTCGAAGTCCAAGATTAAATTTCATTAGATTTGTACCATACGTGCTTATGGAAGTACCATTAGCTGCATAAAGATATAAGGAGGGGTTTGTTTCTTGAGCTTGAAAAAGTGTGCTTGGAAGCACGGACAAATCAGCACCAGTGTCAATCAAAAAACTGAGGTTGTGATCACGAATGAAAAGACGGCTTGGCAAAGATCAAACCGAGCTGTGTGCCGAAAAAAAAGCTGTGTTATGTTAGCCACATACGCCTAAAAGAATGCACCAAAATTATGCTCGAAAAGCAATAAAACAACGTGTATTAGCCGCACCCTAATATGGGCACATTCTTAATTGGCATGAATATCTCAATTGACATGAATATTGAAGATGCGGCTAACAGCACCCAATACGCAATTGCGGTACCAGGGTATACCTACGACAAATTATAGTACCCTGGTATGCTGAAAAATGAACCCTCAAAAAATAAGACACTGCAACGACGGCGACGACAGCGGAGACGGCAACAACCTCAGCGGCAGAATTTATTGTTATTATATATTGTGTTATATATATTGTGTTATTTTGTAACTAGGTTAAGAACAAGAATTGAAAAAAAATATATATGCAGAGATGCATTATTAAGAAACTATTTTGTAACTAGGCAAAGAATCAAAAATGTATTAAGAAATTATTTCTTGTAACTAGGTTAACAATCAAAATTGTAATGAAAAAGAAGTGGCGCTGTTAATATAAATACAGCCTCAAAAATTTTAACAAAGAGAGTTATACTTTGGACATCTAAACAATTGAAAAATTAATTCAAACTTCTTTTTTTCCAAGGACCAGAATAAACCAGTACAGGTAAGAATTATTATCTTCAAAACATTTTTCAGTTTTTTTTAAGTGGGCTAAAGCGTACCAGCCGCCAGGGCTTTAAAATCTGGAACCAATTAAATAGGCAGGTAGGATTTTTATTAATTGCCAAAGGAAATTCCTTTTAAGAAGTGGTCAAGCGCGCTACACAACTTTGGCGCAGCCGGTAGGATATTTCTTAAACTCAGAACTGAAACAAATTTTTAATTCTGAAGTTGTTCTGTCTTCAGAGGCTTATCCGAACAAATAAATCGTGTTCGTTTGACCACATCTAAAAAGGTTTTGTTTTGATTTGTGTTCTCTCTTTATGGCAACAAAAAATCCGGAACTCCCTATTCAAGAGTTAAATGACGAATTGTTGCAGCTGACCAAAGAAAAGACGGAACAAGGGCAAGAAATTAAATATTTCAATAATATCCTTCTAACAGAACTTGAGAATGTTGTGGGCAAAGAAGTTTACCATTTAAAGTTCGACCAATTTAGCTCTCAGTGGGGACAGTTCACAAGACTTGAAACAACCGACGTTATACTAGCTGAGTATATCACAGAGGTAAAAAACAAACAAGAGAGTCTTGAAAAAGAAATTCAGGACATGGAAGATGAACTAGCAAGTAATCACCAAACTGGAGCTCAGCTTAACCTAAGTCAAAGAGAGGCTGAATCTACAAATTCTCAAGCTGAGATAACCATTTCTAAACTCAATACTCGAATCCAAAAACTTGAGTCCAGAGAAGAAGAAGTTCAGAAAACTCAAATCTATTATAAGACCAAAGAGGCTGAGCTCAAAAATGGTTTGGAAAAACTAAAGAATCGCGAAGAAAGTTTCGTCGGGCAAATAAGATTGTTAAAAGAGGAAATAGAACGGTTGAAATGAAAAACCATCAAAAAACCTCTCAAATCCATTGTTACCCAAACTTCTTTAAAAAACGATTCACCTCCAATTAATTCGCCAACCAGTTCAGAAGTTCCCATTGAAAACACTACAAAACAAAACTTTAAAATGTCGCTAGGATTTGAAAAACTGTTAAAACTTTCCCAAAGTATTCCCGAATTCGCAGGATGTAATGACTTCAGAACAGTTCAGAAATTGCAGACGTTCCTTACATGTGTTCGACCTATTATTTAACACATCCCCAAAGAAGATGAAGCACTATTCATCCAAATTTTATACACCAAATTAAGAGAGGATGCTCTCGACATTATCCACACATCTAAGCCTACTACATTTAAGAATTTCGCTGAAACTTTAAATACACCGTATTTTCCAGTCGAACATTACAACGACCTAGTAAATTGTTTAATTACCAGTCGTCAAAGTCCATTCGAGACGTTGAATACATTTTGTAAGTAGACTAAGACATTCCCTTACCCAATGTAAGGAGGCAGCGGATATAAAATATGGTAATAACGCTGACATTCTAAAGAAAGTTGGAAGACTTTGCTAAATCAGCTCTTGCTTCCGGTGTCTATAATAAACAATTAGGACAATATTTGTTTACCAATGGTACAGAGTTTTGAAGAACTAATAAAGATATCTTTAAGTTTAGAAAAACATGTACAGAGGATGGAGACCGCCATGTTTACACAAACGTCCTGCAATTTCACACTGTCGAATAGCCCCACTAGTATTGAAACGCGAAAGACTATCCCTACTCAAAATAAAGCTCAAGAAAACGTTAAATCAAGTCTAGTCTGCAGTTTCTGCAGTATCAAAGGACACACGTTTAGTGAGTGTCTAAAACGACTAAACACTTTTGTCTGCCAAATCTGTAAGAACTATAGTCATGAATCATCAACATGTAACCAATATTACAACGGTCATAAAAAAAAAATCCAAAACCAAAGGGGGAGTCTAAAAAATGTTAACAGAAATCTCTCACAAAATTTATATAGAGGCAACTCCTCACATGATAGGAGAAATTATAAAAAATAATTACATTCCTCCAAGGAACAATCAATCCTTTGTTAACAATAACCACCAAAATGACTTTGGTAGAGGCAGACCTCAAGCATACCAGAGGGAAACCCCACAAATTACGTTTCAACCCCAGGACTCTAGGGAACAAAACAGGCCTAATCCGTTTAGGGACAATAATCCCAATCTCTCAAATAGAAGAGGACCTGATCTCAATCCGAGAGCTAGAGTTTTTCAGATGGGACCAGGATGTGAATTCTGTGGGATAAATTCTCATACATTAGACCAATGTAGTCTGAAACGTAGATGGGAAAATAAGAACTCGGGAAACGCCTCCTAGTCGACCGTGAAACCCCAGGCTCGACTTAAAATGTAGACAAACAAAAACAAGGGTACCAGGTGGTAGAAGATATTTTACACATTCCAAATGATGGAATACTGGGTTATAACTTTATTAGATCACACTGTAATATGGACGGTCCAAACAAAGTCCTTAGATTCATCTCAAACACCTCACAAGAATATACGACCTCACTATTAAAATCAAAAATGGGGGAATACAAATTACCGAATGCAATTAATGGAATCAACTCTTTTAGATCTCATTGTAACATGAACTATGAACTAAAGAGGCAATAAACGTACCTGACAATTCCGAAGTTTGTGAAAGGAAAGAGGAAAAACTTGAAGAGAATAGTGAAGGGCCCGAGGTGATCCAAATACATTCTCAGAAATGTTTAACACATCCCCCTACCCAACTGAAACCATTAGAACTGTTATTAAAGAAGATAAACAAGTAGAAAGTAAACAAATAAATAATAACTTAGCAATAAATTGTAAATTAGAAAATAGCAAAAAGGTAAGATTATCAGAAAAAATCTAAAAACCAGCAAGGTCTAAAATGGCAATAAAATTACCCATTAAATATAATACAGAGATGATTAATAACGCTAAAAAGATAAAGAAGTGTATCTTGGTAATTGCCTATTAGCAGTAAACCAAGATATTTACGTACCCATAATATATACCAACCAACATAATATAAGTATTAGGAGCATTAATTTAGATGTCGAAAAATCCGACCAATACTCAACCTACAATCTAGATAATACCACGAAAACCCTTATGACACAGTCCACAATTTTTCATACCACTACTCAATACGACCAAAATAACGAAAGAGTAAAAAAATTAGTAAAACAACTTAACTTGGAAAAACGTTCTATGTAAAATCTATGCATACAATATAATGACATACTTTTCTTACCAGGTGACCACCTTACTCACACTTCAACAATCGTACAAGAAATAACTATAAGACAAGATCAACCACCCATTAACACAAAAAATGTATAGATTACCAAAAAAGCAACGAGACATCATCAACGAACAACTACACGAGATGCTAGACAATGACTTCGTCCAACCCAGTAAAAGCCCTTGGAATTCACCCCTTCTTGTAGTTCCCAAGAAAGCGGGCTCTGACGGAAAAGTACGTTGGAGGGTCGTAGTCGACTTTAGAAAACTAAATGAAGCTACGATAGGCGATGCTTTTCCTCTGCCAAGAATTGAAGATATTTTGGACCAACTAGGTCATGGTAGATATTTTACGACCCTGGATTTAGCAAGCGGATACCAGCAGGTATTAGTGCATCCAAAAGACAGATGCCAAGACAGCATTTAGTACTGCCTTCGGACACTACGAATTCAAACGAATGCTATTTGGATTGAAAGGAGCACCAGTTACATTCTAGCGCCTGATGAATTATATCTTGACAGGTCTACAAGGTTTGTAATGTTTCGTATACTTGGACGACATTGTCATTTACGGTAAAAATCTCGGGGACAACAACCGCAAGCTTAAACTAGTTTTTGACAAACTGAGGGAACATCAACTTGAACTACAACTGGAAAAATGTCAGTTCCTTAGAAAAGAAGTTGTATATTAAGGACACACATGTTCAGCGGAAGGAGCACAACCTGACCCTAGCAAAACTAGTTGTGTACAAACCTTCCCAGTACCAAAAACCGTTCGCCAAGTACAATCCTTTCTGGGACTTGCTAACTACTATCGCAAGTTTATTCCCCAATGTTCTCAAATTATTCAACCTTTAACAAATCCATTGCGTAAAGATGTAAAACTTACTTAATATGAATAAGAATAACAACTTAATAAGCTTAACCCCACTTTAAATAACAAATTTCTTAGTTAATTTTCAAATACGTTTTTATTAAAAAATAAATAAATAAATAAATATATATTTATATTAAAAAAATAAAATAGGTAACTATATTTGTAAACAAAAAACAATAACTTAAGAACAAAAACACCAATGAAAACAGACAGCTAAATAAATTAAATTTTATAGGAACTTGCATAAGGCAACAAAATGCTGAAGGCAATCCCAAATATTTCTCCTCATTGCACCACTATCTTTCAGTCTTATTAAAAAAAACATTAAAAAGTGTTTGTGAGAAAATAATTTATAAAAAATAAACTTTAGATTTAGGATCACAATAAAAAAGTAGAAATCTACAGAAAAAAGCTTGCCATAATAAAATGCAAAATAATTCGTCCCATAACTGCACATACGATATTACACCTAGAAAACACGCATGTGACATAATCCCTGAGAATAAATAAGTTGTTTTCTATTTTGCAAAATTATTTTTAAATGAACAACACATTATTTTTTAAAATAAATCTTAGAATATTTTAACAGCTTTGCGTGCTTTTTATGTACTCCAAGAAATTATTGTATTTTAAACAATCTAATTATGTTAATTCAATTCACAACACAACAATTCAACTTACTTTTCTGTATTAAAAAAAAATTAAATAATTAAAAGGAACACAAACAACAAATTTAGCTCGTCCGAAAACCGTTATCATTTTAAATAGTTTAAAGTAAAATAAATTTAACAATACATTTGTAAATATTGTAATAAATCTACACAAAACAAGTAAAAATTAAAACAGTTAAAATAAATTTATAAATTTGAGATACCAACATAAAAAAACAAAACAAAAACAATTAAGAACTACAATAGACTCGGCGTATCCGGATGAGAAGTACCATCGACCATGAAAAGGTAAATAAAGAGTGGAAAAAAGAAAAACAGAACCCACAACCCACAAACATACCTACTAAAAACCATCACCGTACCTCGGCAGTTGATGGGTCTGGACAACGGCGAATTTACATGCATGATTGCCAGCCACATCGCAAAAGGGAAAAACCTACTAGCATCCGAATCAGAAATAGAAGAATTTACAAGGACCCTAAATAAAGAGCTAAAAAACTATCCAGAATTCCGTCACATCCCAAGAAAGTGACGAGGCAAAGGAATAAATTATAAAATAAAAAGAAAAGGGGTATAAACCCAACATATATGTATATATAAAAAAAATTTTAAAATAAAAAGAAAAGAGGTATAAACCCAACATATGTATAAAAAAAATACAAAATAAAAAAAAAAGAGGTATAAACCCAACATATAAAAAAAAATATGTATAAGAAAAGAGGGAAATATATGAAAACAAAATAATACCCCAAACAAAAAAAAATCACACAAACACCATAAATAAAACATTACATAACAACATTACATGCATACATAAGCACACTTGAATTTAAAAAAAACACTTCGCACAAATAAACACAAACACAACACAAAAAACATTTTAACATACTATAGAATACAATAGATCTTTATTTTTTTAAAGGATACAGTAAAGCGATATTATAATACAAAACAAAGTATAGTAAAAAATTAAATACATAAAATAAGAAAACATGATAAAAGTAAAAAAAAAGGAAAAAGAAAAGAATATTCAAATTCAAAATAATATGTTAAATTTTTCTGACAAAAAAAGAAGTATTTTATAAAAAAAGGAAAATAAGTGATAATACAAAAAAATATAAAAATAATGCTAAAATTTAATATATGTATTAAAGCAAATTTTTATTTATTGAAGAAAAAACTGTATTTTGGTGATATTGTAATACACAAAAAAAATATATATTGCTAAAATTTAATAATACATGATTAAAGTAGTTAAAAAAAATATATATACAATTTTTATAAAATTCATGTAATAAATGTTTAGTCAAAACGAAATGTTAAAACATACTATTAAAAATAAGAGAATTTTGAAAAAAAAAATTAAGTCATTTATATTTTATAAAATAAGTTTAATAAGAAAATATTAAGTAATAAAAAAAAATTGCACAATGCCTTGTACATCTGGTGGTCCAGATAACCCAAAGTACGTGAAGCTATCGAGAGGACAACCCATTTCGTACTAAAATCGTCAGGAAGAAGAAAATCAACTTTGTGCAGAAGAATAAAAAAGAAGACACCATATACCGTCCCAACAATTTTTGTCTCTCCAAAACAAAAATGTGCACTTTTTTGAAGGGGGGAAGTGTTATGTTAGCCACATACGCCTTAAAGAATGCACCAAAATTATGCTCGAAAAGCAATAAAACAACGTTATTGTTGTTATTATATATTGTGTTATTTTGTAACTAGCTTAAGAACAAAAATTGAAAAAAAATATATATGCAGAGATGCATTATTAAGAAACTATTTTGTAACTAGGCTAAGAATCAAAAATGTTTTAAGAAATTATTTCTTGTAACTAGGTTAAGAATCAAAATTGTAATGAAAAAAGAAGTGGGGCTGTTAATATAAATACAGCCTCAAAAATTTTAACAAAGAGAGTTATACTTTGGACACCTAAACAATTGAAAAATTAATTCAAACTTCTTTTTTTCCAAGGACCAGAATAAACCAGGACATTATTTTCAAAACATTTTTCAGTTTTTTTAAGTGGGCCTTTTACGGCTAAAGCGTACCAGCCGCCAGGGCTTTAAAATCTGGAACCCATTAAATAGGCAGGTAGGATTTTTATTAATTGCATCAAAGGAATTTCCTTTTAAGAAGTGGTCAAGCGCGCTACATTACAGCTGGTTTTTCTAGTTTTTTTCATTTTTGTTTATTTTGGTCGAAGCAGAGTTTTTATTGAAATTGCAGGGATAAGAACAATTCCGGGCATTAGATCCTAGTTTTGAATGAAACCAGCAGATATCTGATCTGCTGCGTGACCTGTGTCTACTCCTTGAATTATTTCTGTTTGACTTTCTCTGTGACCGAAAATGTGGCCTACTAAACCTACTCGTAAGTTGCTCAACCATGCATTTTCAGGAACTTTAGAAGTCTGTTTGTTGTTTGAATGTATTTCAAAAATTCCGCCGACTACGCCTGAAGCTTCCCAAAATTTAATACGCCAAAAGAGTAACTTCCTCTTCTGTTTTGGTTTCTTGTGAAATGAGGGCTATGTTAATAACTTGTGGGAGTCGACGAGGCCACAGGTTTCGATTTAAATCGTTATTAATTATAGCTGATGATGAACCTGCAAGCTGTTTTAAGGCTCTAAGAAACTCGGATGGTTTTCTGTCACCAAGTTGTTCGCTAGATAACAGTTTTTCTATTCGGCGCTCTTCGCTAAGCGAATGCCGTTGGATAAGGGTTTCTTTGAATTGATCGTAAATGTTAGATACCGGAAGAGATTGAATGAAATCGATAACTGTTTCATCAACATCTTGAGGCAATGCGCCAAGAACATAGTTATATTTTGTCACATCTTTTTTAATTTTCGCGATTGAAAACTGTGCTTCTGCCTGTATAAACCAAACTGCTGGTGATTTTGGCCAAAAAGGCTATGGCTTAACCGAGACAGAATTGACAACGTCAGTGTCTGATTTAACACATTCTGGATTACCTTTCTTTTCATCTCTATCATTATCATTACTTGCCATTTTTTTTTGCAAAAAAAAAAAAAATTTGTTAAAAAAAGAAAAAAAATATTTTGTTTTAATCCAAAATTAAAAAAAAAACTAACTATTCTGCAAACCGCACATGCACACCACAAAAAAAGTATTTGATTGGCTACGGATGATGATTCTTCCTATATGTAGCTGCACAAGGAAAGAAAACTAAGAAAAAAAAATTAAAATGAATTAAAAGAATTGAATAATTTGATAAAGGAAAATATAATAAGGGTTAATGAAGATAGAAAATAAACAAAGTAAAAGTTAATAATTTCAAAAATATAATGAATTGTTTATAATACCGAAAATAAAATTGGAATATATAATAAAAAAAATATAAAACAGCAGTTGACATCTATTGTTGGCGATGAGGTTTGTTGAATTAGTGGGCTTACTAATCCGTTGCGTTTTAAGACAAGGCTTTCTGATGTTGTGGAGCTTTCGGTACAGGTCGAGATGGAAATGGTTAATGTGTAGAAGAACGAAATGATGCGGTGCATACGTTCCGTTTTCGATGATGAAGAACAAAAATGTATGGTGTGATTTTTTTTTCTTTTTTAAATTGCGGTACATTCGTATACAAATTTTATATTTTATGAGTCGATGATGATTTTAATTAGTTTTATGTTTGACTATTGTTGTAGGTTCGCACTTAATTTGTTTTTAGGCTAAGAACTTCGTATTTGCATAGCACTTTTTTATGGGCTTAGCACTTATTTTAATATGGGCAAGGCATTTGTTTTTCTATGACCTTAGCACTCAACTTTATGTGATCTTTGTGCAGACATAGTTTGGATTGGTAACACAATCATAATTTAGGTTTTTGGTTTCTACATGAGCTTGTAGGGATCACCAATTGATGTGTAAGGCGGGTGAAACTATTTTATATGATTTTACATCTATGTATAATATCCAATTTATTTACTTAAAAACTAGATCACAATATTTTAATTTATTATATAAGTGTCAACGGTAGGGAGAATCATCAACGACTGACTGTTGTTAGATAACTCGCAAGGTACATAGTGGAGATAAGGAATGGTATTTGTGCGTGTGTTCTTCCACTGTGTGAGTGGTGGGTATATTTATCTGTCTTCTAACGAAGGGAATGGGTATTATTTTATTCTTTACAACACACGTGATGAATATTTTTTTCATTTTCTCAAACGCGTGTGATTTTTTTTTAACACTCGCGACAACAATGCGCAAATTATTTTTGTTTGACTTTTTTATTTTCGTTATTTGTGCACGCACCTCACGTCTACCCTTGGCGAGCTAACGATCAACACTGAAACTTTGTTGGTGTTGGCTATTATTTTATTAGAATAAAATTTACGAGAAAAGTCTATTAACGGTACCCCTCATATAACGGTTTTTTTTAATTTTGGGCTTTCTCCTTAACGGTTCTTTGGATTTCTGTCAAATTTTTAATTTGAGAAGGTATATATATATATATAGGTAGCCAAATTAATTCTGCATATAAAATCTTTGAATAACTTTTTTTTCTAATTAAAATAAATTTTTGAAATTTTATTTTTGAAAAATCAGTATTTTTTAAAACTAATACGTGGAATGATACCGGGTGCCTTGAATCCGACACGGAAACGATCCTTAGTATTGATCGCTTCCTTGCCAGCGAAAGCATTGCCCAAAGCATTAATAACACGGCCTAAAAGCTCATCACCGACTGGAACGTCCACAATAGCACCGGTACGCTTGACAATATCTTCTTGTTTGATCAGCTTGTCGTTACCGAAGATAACAACACCGAATAAAAAAAGTTAAATAAATGCTGTCAAGATGTATCAAGAATAATGTTAACCTTCAAACCCGAAGAGAATTGTACCATCTCATCTGCTTGGATGTTGTTTAAACCATATACACGTCCAGTTTCTTCCAAATCAGCCTTTGCAAGCAGCCCGTGTGGCAACCTTTGGAAGAGTGCGAGCCGCAGAAGAGGCCAAACGTACAGATAAGTTGGACAAAATCTTGTCCCTATCAAGCCCGGTAATGCGTTTTCGCTTTACTGCTGTTTCTAAGCCCTTTTGGACCTGTCCACTGTTCTTCTCATTGGTTGTAAAGGTGTAAACTTTTGTTCTTTTTTGAAATTTTGGCATTCAGTAATTAAATAGTTTTTTTATTTATTAGTTGATTTAGCGCGTTTGTGTTTACCATAGGCGTCTTTTTCCTTAGATCACTGTTTGGTAATCTGGATTTTTATCGAGATCTACACCGATTTGCACACACACTATGTTTAATGGCAATTTTCAAATGTCACTGAAGTTTGCATTTCATTTGGATTTTGTTCTTGATTTGAAAGTTTTCTGTAAATTAAAGTGAAAAAAGCATCAAGAACTAATAAAATATTGAATAATTTTGTAGTATTCTCATCGTCGTCTTCCGATGTTGGTATTTTGTGAAATTCTCACAAATTGTTCGAAGTGAAGGAACTCCGTGAATTATTGTGTCTTAATGAGCACATAGTTGTCATTGTCACTACACAATATTGATTAAACTATTTGCTTCAATGTTCATATTGATATATTTAAATAAAATTTTCTACCGAAACCAATTTTTTTTGTACCTATACTTGTTTTCTGTTTGTTTACAATTCCGTTTAGATTTTCGAAAATAACTAAAGCAAGTTGTCAAAAGGCGCTCACACAACTACAAAAAAATCAATCTCGTTTCATGTTTCATGTTCGTTTTTACAAGAAAAATCTGAAATCTGAGATCAAATCTGGAAATTATAAACGAATTCGACATTAGTTTGTAATCTAATCTTTGTTCAATAAACATTTTGTTGAAGTTTTAGAAACTCACCTCCACCATAATCCTACATATCGAGCGGGATGTGTTCGAAATGTATTCCTTAAGGCTACGTCGCACGACGCAACGTATTTTCGTCGGATCGCAAGGGCATTGCTGCCAGCAAAATGCTAGAGCTATTTCGCCTGGTTGCATTGTTGTTATTGTTATTGTTATTATTATTTTTATTATTATTATCATTTTTATAATTATTATTATTAATTGCATGTTTGCATGTGGACTCATAGCACGAAAGGAGAATTGTTTTTGGATTTTCAGTCGCTTCCAGTTTACTTAAATCGCCACGCTGTAGTCACTTGCATATGTACGCATGTAACTGATCGCTTGCAGCGAATCGCGTCCCACCGCGTGGCGCTATTACGCATTGCTATAAATGTAGCTTACGTTTGTTAGTAGTACGGTATGCATGCAAATTTCTGTATCTGCAGTGCGTTGTTAGGTTTTAAGACTTATTTTAAGTGACCTCAGAAACGTTTGCTTAAGGCTTCGTCAAACAGGCCGCGTTTTTAATACAGAGTCAAGATTACTTTACGCGCCGTTGATACTATTTTACGCTGTGTTGAGATTATTTCAACACACAAAGCCTTATTTATGAACTCGTATTAACGATTGAGTAAAGTTACGCAGCTTTTAGTATGCCTCTAATCAAGAAATCCTTATTTATAAAAAATACGTTGATTAGAGGCTGAGTTAGTTAAAATGAGTGTCAATCGGTCAGAAAATCGAAACGTCCTCTGAAATAAAAATTTGAAAACATTTACAAGAGTTCTTTTGTTTTAAAACGAAATTCCTTTTAATTATTCATCTATTAAAAATGACTTAAATGGTATAAAAGCTTAAACTACAAGAAGACCGAAATATTACTAAAATCATTTTGATCATTTGACGCTCGGATATGAAGATTTTTTTTGGTTTCCACTTCTATTTGTTGAATTTGTTTGATTTTGTCAGAATGATGTACAATAGCCGTGTTTTATTGGTAAGTGTATACCCAGCGCAGTAAAATTTTATACTGCAAACAACAACAAACAATAAGTGTCGATAATTAGGTTAGTGAAATTAGTGAACATAATGAGTTGAGATAAATCTTGGAAAGAAATGTCAACCAACTGCAATGTAGAAAAAATATGTACTTGAAGGTTGGTAAGATTTTATTATTTAAAGATATGTTCGTTGAGTATCATGATACAAGATTACAAGACAGCGCCTTCCCGCATTTTGACGTCATCAGTGACCCAAATTGACTAAATTAAATACAATTTTCGGAAAGGATCCAAAGTTTTAGTTGACTTAAAATATAAATTAAATAAATCAGATAAGATATTAGACAAAACCTGCATCAATTGAAACTTAAATACTGCAGTTTTTTTTCTAAAACCGAATTTAATTCTGTCATCAAGGGTCACTGATGACGTCATGGTTGGATATTCCATCCGGATGTCTCTGTCCAAGAACTGAGTTTAACTTGGAACACACCTATCTAAATTTACTTAACAAAACGTCAGTTGTCTCTTCGGGGGTTAAATTAAAAGTGAATTATGGAGTGAATATAGCGTTTTATTGGGACTTCCAATACTGCGCTAGCTATAGATTACCATTAAAAAAGGCTAATAATTGATGTTTATCATATCCAGTTTTTTTTTTTATAATTAACGCGCGCACAAGGGACTTTTTATTTCCCTTTTAATGTAACACACTGCGCGGGCATTAGGAAGATAGGGAGGGGAGAGATAGGAGGTGTCGATTAACATTGATTTTGAATGTTTGCAAATTGAAATGGCAAGGGAAAATTTCGCCGGGTAAACCATTCCAAAGTCGTGTTGTACGGCTAAAAAAAGAATCCCTATATTTCACGGTACGTCCGAAATTGGGCTCAAGGGTGAACTGATGGGCATTCCTAGCAAGACGAGTATTACGGGCGAAACTTTTGAGGGGAGGAATGGAGCTGGCTACTTCGAGTGAACATTTTTTATAAAAGAAACGATAAAATAAGGAAAGACATGAAACATTGCGTCGGTGTTCGAGAGGGGCAATTGTTTCAGCGGCAGTTCTATTTCCTATCAATCTTAACGCTCGATTTTGTATTCTATCAAGCAGGTGAAGCGATGTTTGTGAAGCACCTGCCCACAGGTGGGAGTTATACTCGAGTTTAGGGCGTATAAACGCTTTATAAATTGTAGCCAGATCAGATGGGGAAAAATACTTCTTACAACGATACAGAAAACCTAAGCACTTAGCAGCATTCTTAGCGATTTCAAATATATGGTCGTTCCAACGGAGGTCGTCGTTGACACACATACCGAGTACTGAGAGCTTTTCGGTTTCTTCGATGTAAGTGCCATTCATGGACAATGGCGTTAGGGGTATGTTAAGCTTTAACGACAGAAGACAGCATTGAGTTTTCGAAGCATTAAACTCCACACGATTCCTATTACCCCATTTGACAATGCTGTATAAATCGGAGTTTAATGAGCTTGACATACGGCACCGTTGCAATTGTACGTCCGAAGGCGAAGGACGTGAATTATCGAACGAATATGAAAAGCTGAGGGTAGAGTCGTCAGCAAAACAGTTAAGTGGATTAGAAGTAACAGACAGAAGATCATTTATAAAAATGAGGAAAAGAGTCGGAGACAGAACAGAGCCCTGGGGCACACCAGCATTTATTTTATGGGAGTCAGACTTGAATCCGTCCAATACAACTTGTATTGAACGGTCCAGAAGATAGCTTCTAATCCAACGAACAAGAGTATTATCGATCCCAAAAGCACGCATTTTCGATAAGAGAGCTTCATGCCAAACTCTATCAAATGCCTTGTAGATATCAAGAGCAATAATCTTACTTTCACCAAAGCGATGTAAAGATTTGTTCCACTGTTCGGTGAGATATGCCATCAGATCACCAGTGGAACGGTTGCTGCGGAAGCCATACTGACGGTCATGGAGAAGCTTTCGATCTTCGAGATATTCCTTAAGCTGACGGTTAATCAGTGTTTCCATGACCTTAGAAAGAAGGGATGTCAGTGCTATGGGTCGGTAGGAGGAGGGGGAGGATGGGTCACCTTTCTTAGGGACAGGCTGGACAAATGCTGTCTTCCATCTTCTAGGAAAGATTCCAGAAGAGTAGGAGCGATGGAAAAGCTTACGCAGTGGCTTTGCCAGTGTGGAAGAACACCTCTTCAGAAGAATCGGGGGTATACCATCCGGGCCAGCGGATTTGTGTATATCGAGATCTTTGAGAACTCTTGCTACTGTACGAGTGCGGAAAAAAATCTGTCCCATGGAAAAATTTACATTCTCAAGTACAGGAGGGGCAACGTTGCTATGCGGCAGCGTGGAGCTGGCAGCGAAATGGGCGGCGAGCAAGTTTGCCTTCTCTGAAGAGTAAACAATTGGTTTGTTATTGTCGATTAGCGTTGGAACCGAAGAGCCTGATAGCTTCTTTACACTCAGAATTCAACCAAGACTTTTCTTTAGGTTTGATGCTTTTTACTCTGTTAGGAATAAAAGCACGCATCCCTAGAAGAATCACATTTGTGATCATTTCAGCACTGGCATCAATGTCACTATCGAGGAAGCATAGTGACCATTTAAAGTTTCGGAAAAAAATATTCAGGCCGTCCCAGTTGGCTTTCTCGTATTCCCAAACGGTCCTGGTGGGAAGTTTTTCTTTAACTGGATGGGTGGAGGATGAGAAATTAGCTGAAATGACACAATGGTCTGAAGTGCCAAATGGTATATTTATCAGGGTGAGAAGTAAGAAACAAGTCAAGAGTATGGGGGGCTTGCCCAGCAACATCCGGTATACGCGTTGGCACATCGATCAGTTGGGTAAGGTGATGTAACCCGGCAAAGAGCTCGACATACCTTCCTCCGGGTGTTGTCTGACCAGAATAGCGGAGCCAATTGGAATTGTGTACATTGAAATCGCCTGTAATAACGATTTCAGTGCGAGGACAAAGGGAAACAATTTTCGAGATGGAATCAGACAGCGCATCAAACTCGTTACAAGTGGAATTGCTGTCGAGATTTGGACTCCTGCAAAAAAACAATAATGAATGCTTGCGGACAGTGAATTTGAGCCACAAGAAGTTAAAGTCCGTGTTGGAACATTGCCCATATTGGGGAAGGCTCTGGCAAGCAATATCATTCCTAACATAGACCACGAGACCATGATGGGAAAAGAGTAATGGCACCAAGCTATACCCATGTAGAGCAAACTCTGATAAATCAGTATTTACTCCAACCTGGGTTTCACTTAAAGCCAAAACAGCTGGCCTGTATTGAAGAGTGTAGACGTACAGGTGAAAGAAATTCTTTCTTATACCACGAACATTGGAATACACGACACAAAAATCACTTACCATTTCAAATTACTTACACACAAAACACAATTCTGACTTGTTTTGTATGAGACGAGTTACGTTGCATTACATGAGCTCTAAGTAACTAATATGGGTTAAAAATTCTTTATAAATAAGGATTTACGCAACGTTAAGTAAGGGCTGAGTAAATAATTTGACGTTGCGTAACTAACACACAATCTGTAAAAGGCAGGGAACAAAAATAATCAACTTGCATTCGAGTAACTTGCTAGTGTGTCTTCATGATAAAAATTATATACGCTTTAATATGAAGTTACAAAAAATTAAGTTTGGTGCTAAGATTATAGGTATGATTTTTGAATTATTTTTTCTTAGTGTGAAACTAGATTTCAAATAACAGGAAATCCCTATATTATTTTGCTAGTGTAAAAGGCAGAAGTCTCTGAGAGAATGACAAGTCTCACAAAACGTCATTTTGTAAATTCAACTTAATACATAACACTGCCTAAATCCAATAAGTTAAAGTTCTCAACGTGTTAAACTATATTTTAAATACAATGGTTTCCGTTTATAACTGTTGGCAACTTAGTGCAGCACTTCAGTAGTTGTGAAATTAATGTATTAAATATAAATTATCCGAAATTTTGCGCCAATATCTACATCACGTCGTCATCGTCTTCAAATTATGATATTTTTCGATTTTCTCAAGCTATATTTGGTCGAAGTAAAATCAGCTTTTGTCCTTTTTACAATATTAAACTTCACATTTTAAATTCATAGAGTTACATATGGATAATATTAATAATTATGATTACATCTGTTCTCAGAATATTTTTTATTAAACAATTTGCTTCAATATTTATACTGATGTTTTAATTAAATTTTCTAGCGAAACCAATGTATGTATGTATACTTCTAGCCTGCTCTTATCTCTTTTTTTACGATGCCGTTGAAAATGGACGTGAAAACATAACAGAAAGTTGTTAAAAGGCATTAAAACAATAACAAACAAAAATCAATCTCGTTTCATGTTCGTTTTAGCAAGACAAAATTTGAAATCTGAAAATTAAAAACAAATCTAAGAAAATCTCAGAATTTATTATTTTATATTAATTTCTTTTCACTGTACTTGTTGTTACTTAGCGCAATTTTCGCTCTTACTTAAATAACAATAACTAGCAACTACTTATATAACAATAAATAGCAGCAAAAATTGCGCTATATAATAACCTATGACTAGAAAACAAATGAAACTTCAAATTGCTTTTGACATTCATTTTCATTTTTTTTTTTCATTTTTAATTCAACTTATAACTAACTTATTGCTAGACAAAAATCTTTAAAAAAAACTAGCTTAACTATTTGCTTAACTAACTCTTTGGCCCTATGCAGGCGCTCTAAATTATTTATTATTTATCTTAAACTAATGCCTTTCGGCCTGCTTTCAATTATTGATTAAAAAAAATAGATTAGATAAATTAGGTAAAAAAACTTGGTGTCTTTATATGTTTTCATTTAAAAAAAATTAAAATACCTTAAATCGAACTAAAAAGTACCTAACATATAATTAAACCTAATTAAAACTACCTTATACCTTAATTAAAACTACTTAATACTAGAACAGCCACAGTAGATATTATATATATATATATATATATATTTGACATTCAATGTCATCGGATTGCCGGAGAGAAAAGTTAAAAGTTGGTCTACTTGCTGCGGTGCGTCCGGCACATCCGATTCCTATGGGTCATCACGCATAAGAACATGTGTATTTAATCGAGCTGTCAGTTGTATACGGCAACGCAACGGATGAACGGATTGTATGGGTGGGCTCCTTGAAGTATTTTCCAACACGCCCAATTTCGTGGTGAAAAGTGGTGTATTAACATAACTAACACTGAAAAGAAGAGATCAATTATCAGTACAGCACTACTAAATACAGTGAGATCGTTAATAATTTGACAGTTCTACACCAATAATTATTTGACTAGCTTGTAGGCATTGTCAAAAGAAGGCAGTAGATTTCCCTCTTTATAATAAATTTACTCTATGGTTCAATCAAATGATTCAGTCCAGTCTTCAGTCTTGTCTTGCTATTGACTCTTGTCCTAAGTTAGACATCAACTAATTGCATTTACTTGTTTGTTTAGTTAGTTGTTACTTTAGTTTAACGGACGGTATCTCTAGAGGTGTTTATTATTTGTAGTTGATTGTTATAATACTGGTAAATAAAGTAAAGGGTGTTAGAGAATTAAATTTAAAGTTAAAAAAATAACATAAAAACCTATGGCAAACAAAGAAGTGTTAGTGATTGGAAGTGGTGGACGGGAGCATGCAATCTGCTGGAAACTATCCAAAAGTGTGAAAATAGCAAAAATTTATGCTTTGCCCGGAAGTTATGGTATAGAACAAGTTAATAAATGTGAAAATGTGAAGAATGTTGATATAGAAGATTTCAGGGTAAGAGCATGTATTTTAAATAATTATTTACAAATACAACAAATTTCAATAGAAATTAAATATCAAGCAAGAACAAAAAACTTCGAATCTGACATTTACACGTCTCATCCCCACTTTTTGTGATGTGTTGTTTTGTTGAATAAAGCCGTGAATATGAAGCTGTAATTAATATAACCAAATTCAAATGCAATTTCGGGAAATTCGTCTAACGCCAAAAATAGATTCAACTAAAAACTTATCCAGTATATTAATTAAGTTCTCGAAAAATAAATTCATGGGATTATCGTTTTTGAAATTTGAATTCAAATTTAAAGACTAGTCGCGATACAGAAACAAAATAATCTGTATATTATATTTATGTTGAAAAATATGACGTTTTTCATTAATGCTTCTATTAGTTCTTATCAAAAGGATAAAAACCGGATGTTTAAATGGCTTAGTTTTTGTAAAAGCAATTATAAGCTAGTGGTTGAAATACAACAGTCTTAAAATATTTAACTAAAGGTGACTAATAGCGAGTTTCATTCAAATTTTAAAGATTTGATCTCAAGATTCAGATTTGCTCTTTTCAATGAAACTTGTTTTACGATTTAATCGTAGGATTGGTGATTATCTGACGAGCACACACAGTATTTTGACGACAAACAAAAATATCTATGCACGGTTGTTGATTCACTCAAAATGCCATTTTGGTATTTTCTGACTTCAAAAACATCTTTTATTACTATTTTGTTTCTTTTATTGCTATTTGTTGATTTTATTGCTTAACACAGGCTGGCACAAGTTAACAACGAACAACAAATTACAAAACATTTTCCATTTGACGTCTGACCGAAAAGACTATTTACATGTATGTGTGCATTCAGATCAAATCTGCCACCCCATCAGAGATCAAATCTTTTGTGTTGAGATTTGATCTAGATTTGCTCTTTTTCTTGCAATGAAACTCTCAAAACTGAAAAAGATCAAATTTTTTGACAGAAAGAGCAAATCTTTTCTTCAATGAAACTCGCTATAAGTTTAAATAACAAAAAAAAACATTTTCTTTTTTGTTTTTGAACATTTAGTCCTGTGGCATTCTCAATATGTAAACTACCAATAGTTTTCTGCCAACAGCATTTTGAGTGGTACACTTTTAAGTTGCAGGTTCGCTAACCTAATAATTGTCAATTTAGTCAAAAAGCGACAATCAACTATCACCTTAGCCGATTCCAGTCCAGGCGCAGGTTACAGCAATCAAGAAAACGTATCAGGAAAAAGTCAAACAGAAAATAAACAGTGTTTTAATATGATTTGAAATAAAAATATATTGCTTACTAAACAATAGGAAATCATTCAAAGAATTTTTTTTTGCCAAAAAAGTTTTCAATTGAAGGAATATGTGTTCTAAAATGTATTTATTTATTTTCCTGATGGCATTTCATTTCTGTTCTGTTCGTGGGCTTTAAGGGAGAAAATAGCCACAAATTCTCGATCTACTGCACCCAAAAAACTTTGCTATTCTAATTTTTCAAAATTAGTGTCGTGCAGCATCGACGACGCATCTGTATAAATATTCTATCTTGCCTGCTCTTAACTGTTCTAGGTAAAAAAGCAAGGTTTTGCTGTTCTTTCAGGAATTTTAGCCTCCAAGCTGCTCTCAATTTTTCGGATTTGTTGTTCATTGAGTTTTTCTAGAACAAATTTGTGCATGATTTTCTACACTTGGTTTTGAGTTAAATGATTTTAACAAAATTCTGCTTTCAAAAATATGCTTTTAAATTCTGCTTTTCAAAATTCTGCAAATAAAAAAGAAAACAAAAGTTAAAATGTTAAAAAGCGTGCGTTTTTTCCAAACCTTTGCTTTCCTTATCATTTGCAGTTTTTTTATAATCAAAACAAACTCTTACTTTCTTAAGAGTTTACCTAATAGAAAAGTAGGTTTTTTGTTTCCTATCTATATATGTACATATATATTCGCTCTACCTCTACTTCTTAACACTATTTATAATTCAGTTAGTGTCATTTATTATCCCTTCGCTAAAGTATTCAAAGTATTTGAAAATAAATGTTTCAATAGTTAAATCTAATAAGGAATAAGATAAATTTGGTGTTGAAAGATGTATGTTTTATTATGTAAAGTTAAAAAAAGTTACATAAATGTAAAAATAATTGGGCATGTGCATATAAAACTGAATCAAATTTGTATTTAAAAATAAGCAGAATTTGTTTCTTTTTTACAAGACCGAATTTTGAGAAGCAGAATTTTAAAATGCAGAAAAAATTGAAAAATCAGCGTTTTGAAAAACAAAATTTTCGTTTTAAAAGCTGAATTTTGAAAAGCAGTATTTTGAAGCCAGAATTTCGAACCGCTTCCTAAAAAATGTATAACATATACATCGAAAACATCTGAGTTTGACACTTCCACTCCAACTTGCTTTCCTTACTCTACCTCAAAAGCAAGTGTAGAAAATTCGCAGCCGTCAGATTTTTCAAAGGAGGGTGTGATTTTCGCTCTTTGAGAGATTTCTGCGGAAAAAGTATGGACAAATTGTAAATAATATTTAAATTATTCATAGTTTTGTGGGTGCTTCTTCGCTTTCAGCCACAATTCTTTATCTACTACTTCTTGCAAACAGCTAATGTCGGAGAATTCTTAACTCTTGCACACTGGTTTTGCTCTGCTCTACGCTGCTTTACGCTACTCTTCTCTACTCAAGTCGTCATTGAACAAAGTAATTATTATTAACACCCAGTTTCACAGTGGGTTTTAAACTCTTGTTTCGGTTTAAAGTTCGGTTTACCATTTTTTGTGTTTCATAGCGGTCGTTTAAACCGAAAATAATTTTTAACATTTCATTTAAGTTAAACGACTTCATCCCGACGTCCTAGCTGTCAAATAATTGATTTGCAAAAAAAAAGGTGTGCATTAAGTGCAGTGAGGGAGATTTTTGTGTGCTTCAAATAGCCTATAAAAATTAAATGCGGGTGGCATTGGTGCAGTAGATAATATATTTGCTTCGTCGTTCAGCTACAGTGGAGGTGAATACAACTCTGACCATTTTCCCAGTGTCCAAGCAATACTTTATTTATAAGTGGTAGATTATAATGTTGATTATTTAGTTTATTGCCAATAGGCAATTAATTTATTTAAAAGTTATTTTAAATAATCCAAATTTAATTTAGTTTTTATTTAAACAACAAAAAAAAGTCGAGCCTGGGCCATTTCACAAATGTTTTTTGGAATCTGTCCTGGAAAATCGTAAAAGCCTGGAAGGCAGTAGTAGCGTTCAACAATAAAAAAATGAGTGACAAATTAAAGAGGTGCGGTGACATGCTCAAATGCATGCGCTGCCACATATTCTGGCATGCCGCGGCGAACTGTGGTATGCAGTATCGCTGCGTGAAATGCAGCGGGGGTCACAATATATGGGAGTGTAAACTAGGGAATGAAAGGATGGAAGATAAAACTCAACTAAAATGTGTACTATGCGGGGGGGGGGGGGCAGGGGCACCCTGCTAGCTATCGGGGCTGTTTTAAGTTTCAGTGGATAAAGCAAACCAAATCTCCCAATGTGGTGGAGAGGCGACCTGTTTTAACTCTTGCTCCGACAACCGTTGTGCACCAAATCTCTTACGCTCAAATGGCGTCAGAGAGGGCAATAACATCGATACAGCCACAACCAAAGGTTGCCAAACAGGCCCCCGTTCCTACGGCACCTGCGGTACAGGCCGATATAATGTCTGTGTTGCTGGCCATGCAGAACCAGTTAACCAGCCTACAACAACAGCTCGGAAAGCAGGAGGAAATACTAGACCGTGTTTACCCGTACCTTCCGAGCTTAGGGCAATTTAAATCTTAATGGGCGTGCTGTACGAGAGCCCCTTGAAAATCCTGGCTGTGAATGTAAATTCACTAATCACGACAGAACGTAGAGCAAATTTGTTTCAATTGTTGCGTGATCACAGTCCAGATGTCTTTTTGGCTAGCGAAACCTAGCTAAACCAGAAACACAAACTGACTCATAATAATTACAATATCGTAAGAAGGGACCAGCCCAACTTCACTCGTGAGGACGGGGTCGCTATCTTTTTTGCGAAACGGTATTGATCATAAGGTCATATTTTATAGTGAAGCGCGAAGATTCGAAGATTCCTCTCCAACATGGGAAGCGAATGTATGTGATCGCCGTGTACGCACCAGATGTACATCAACCAGTACAGTGTCGATCTTAAGCTCGTAGATGTCGGACGTCGAGGTGCGCGTACAAATAATTAAACAAAAGTCAAAAAAAATAATTATTGCGCGTTGTTATCGCGAGTATTTAAAAAAATAATAATACACACTCGTTAGAGAAATTGGAAAAAAACTCCCTGTAAAGAAAATAATAATATTCACTCGCGTCGTAGGATGAATGATAAAGATGCCCACTTGCGCTGAGGAAGAAAAAAATAAATAAAACGCATTCGCATAGCAAATTATCCTCTTATCTGTCCCAAGACCTTTGTGCTTAACTGTCTCTTTCTTATCTACTGTAGGCATCGTATGACCATACAATGCTTGCGGTAAATAGATCAGGGCATCTGAATTTGTCCTATTGTGCTGAATGTTTAAATTGATTTTTTGTAAACAAGCTGTCTTATAGGCATAACACCTTAGACAATTTGATTATTACAGAAGTTAATTTGGATTTTCACTGCGCAGTTCGACTTAGTCAGAGTTGTGTTTTTGTATGTAAGTATTTTTAAATGGTAAGTGATTTTTGTGTCGTGTATTCTAATGTTCGTGGTTTAAGAAAGAATTTCTTTCACGTGTACGTCTACACTGTTCAATACAGGCCAGCTGTTTTGGCATTAAGTGAAACTCAGGTTGAAGTAAATACTGATTTATCAGAATTTGCTCTACATGGGTATAGCTTGGTGCCATTACTCTTTTCCCATCATGGTCTCGTGGTCTATGTTAGGAATGATATTGCTTGCCAGAGCCTTCCCCAATATGGGCAATGTTCCAACGCGGACTTTAATTTCTTGTGGCTCAAATTCACTGTCCGCAAGCATGTCATACATTATTGTTTTATTTACAGGAGTCCAAATCTCGTCAGTAATTCGACTTGTAACGAGTTTGATGCGCTGTCTGATTCCATCTCGAAAATTGTTTCCCTTTGTCCTCGCACTGAAATCGTTATTGCGGGCGATTTTAATGTACACAATTCCAATTGGCTCCGCTATTCCGGTTAGACAACACCCGAAGGAAGGTATGTCGAGCTCTTTGCCGGGTTACATCACCTTACCCAACGGATCGATGTGCCAACGCACTTGTTTCTTACTTCTCACCCCGATAAATATACCATTAGTGTAACTTCTCCATTTGGCACTTCAGACCATTGTGTCATTTCAGCTAATTGCTCATCCTCCACCCTTCCAGTTAAAGAAAAACTTCCCACCAGCACCGTTTGGCAATACCAGAAAGCCAACTGGGAAGGCCTGAATATTTTTTTCAGAAACTTCAACTGGTCACTTTGCTTCCTCGATAGTGACATTGATGCCAGTGCTGAAATGATCACAAATGTGATTCTTCTAGGGATGCGTGCTTTTATTCTTAACAGAGTAAAAAGCATCAAACCTAAAGAAAAGTCTTGGTTTAATTCTGAGTGTAAAGAAGCTATCAGGCTCGAAGAAGTAAGTTTGCAAGACCAAAAATTACGGCAAAAAATTCTGCAGTGTCCCAAAGGCAGTAAAAATGTTTGGTCATTTGTAAGAAAATATAAAAAACTCGACATCTTCGGTTCCAACGCTCATCGACAATAACAAACCAATTGTTTACTCTTCAGAGAAGGCAAACTTGCTCGCCGCCCACTTTTCTGCCAGCTCCACGCTGCCTCAAAGCAAAGTTGCCCTTCCTGTACTTGAGAATGTAAATTTTTCCTTGGGACAGATTTTTTTCCGCACTCGTACAGTAGCAAGAGTTCTCAAAGATCTCGATATACACAAATCCGCTGGCCCGGATGGTATACCCCAGATTCTTCTGAAGAGGTGTTCTTCCACACTGGCAAAGCCAATGCGTAAGCTTTTCCATCGCTCATACTCTTCTGGAATCTTTCCTAGAAGATGGAGAACAGCATTTGTCCAGCCTGTCCCTAAGAAAGGTGACCCATCCTCCCCCTCCTCCTACCGACCCATAGCACTGACATCCCTCCTTTCTAAGGTTATGGAAACACTGATTAACCGTCAGCTTAAGGAATATCTCGAAGATCGAAAGCTTCTCCATGACCATCAGTATGGCTTCCGCAGCAACCGTTCCACTGGTGATTGAAAGTAAGATTATTGCTCTTGATATCTCCAAGACATTTGATAGAGTTTGGCATGAAGCTCTCTTATCGAAAATGCGTGCTTTTGGGATCGATGATATTCTTGTTCGTTGGATTAGAAGCTATCTTCTGGACCGTTCAATAAAATTGCAACGGTACCATATGTTAAGCTCATTAAACTCCGATTTATACAGCATTGTCAAATGGGGTAATAGGAATCGTGTGGAGTTTAATGCTTCGAAAACTCAATGCTGTCTTCTGTCGTTAAAGCTAAACATACCCCCAATGCTATTGTCATGAATGGCACTTACATCGAAGAAACCGAAAAGCTCTCAGTACTCGGTATGTGTGTCAATGACGACTTCCGTTGGAACGACCATATATTTGAGACCGCTAAGAATGCTGCTAAGTGCTTAGATTTTCTGTATCGGTGTAAGAAGTATTTTTCCCCATCTAATCTGGCTACAATTTATAAAGCGTTTATACGCCCTAAACTCGAGTATATCTCCCTTGGCAAACATCGCTTCACCTGCTGGATAGAATACAAAATCGAGCGTCAAGATTGATAGGAAATAGAACTGCCGCTGAAACAATTGCCCCACTCGAACACCTACGCAATTCTTCATGTCTTTCCTTATTTTATCGTTTCTTTTACAAAAAATGTTCACTCGAAGTAGCCAGTTGCATTCCTCCCCTTAAAAGTTTCTCCCGTAATACTTGTCTCACAAGGAATGCTCATCAGTTCACCCTTGAGCCCAATTTTGGACGTACCGTGAAATATAGGGATTCTTTTTTTAGCCGAACAACACGAATTTGGAATGGTTTACCCGGCGAGATTTTCCCTTGCCATTTTGATCTGCTAACATTCAAAACAAATGTTAATCGGCACCTATAATCTCTCCCCTCCCTATCTTCTTAATGCCCGCGCAGTGTTTTCTACATTAAAAGGGAAACACATAATCCCTTGTGCGCGCGTTAATTATAAAAAAAACCTGAAAATTGTATAGCAGAGCGCGAACTTTTTCGAGTGCCTTAGTCTGCACTCGGAAGAAAATTATTAAATTATCGCTGGGGATTTAAATACCAAGCACGAAGATTGGGAAATGAAATCCAGGGGGATCCCGCCTATTTAATTAGATGGTTCGACACCATGTTCAGTATAAAATCGACCTCCTTGCAACAGATAGATCATCGTTCCCACTGAGTGGTGCTTTCTAGATCTACTACTGTTAGACTCAAGACTGGCAGTTACTGACTCTGTGGGTCAACAGACTAGAAATTGTTTACAGACGGTAGAATTCGACAGCGACCACTACGGACTTGTCGCCGTCATACAGCTACCAAACGAGCATATGGTGTTGGATGAATTTGTGCCTGTGCGCTCTTACAATTTTAGTAAAGCACGCTGGCCACGTTTTTCCAACACCCTGACAAGAGAACTCCTCTCCAACGACATTTTGCCTCCAAACGACAGGAATCTTTCAAACGTAGATCGATGAATTCCTGCTTCAGATGGATGGTGTCATAAAATAAACGATGGACAGAACAATCCCACGCTACAAAAAAACATAACGCAACTGAAAGTTACAAGAACGCGACAATAGGCGCACTACACAGACAAAAAAGTGGCCTTCTGACTAGATTAAAACTCTTGTACAGGTGGTTTACTGACAGAAACGATCTGAAGATTTGGACACTGAAGTCGTCCATCAAAAATGTCAACTCGCTCATAAAGCAAAATTACAGATTGTCTATTAACTCATACTGGAATAACAGAATTGGAGCCGTTAATTCAAGCAACCCGAGTATTTTTCCTGAGATAAATAAAATCTTCAAAAAAAAACAATCAAAACGATCTTCTGTGGATTAAGCTTCCGAGAACGACAAATAACGAAAACATACTCCTGACCGAAGGAATAGATCTGGGTGACGCCGTCTTGGACGACGATTTCTTTGTAATCGAAGATCCATTGGAGAAGGTTGAGACAGTGGGTTCTGCTTTTCAGCAAGTGTATAAGGTGAATAAGTCCATTCACCCTAATCACGACCTGGAGAACAATGCTCTGCTGAATAACTTTTACCTTAGAAATAGCCACACGCAATGGCGATCTGAGAATCTTGGTTTTACCAGGTCCAATGAAGACAATCTAGAAAACGCCACCATCGCTGACCAAAATATTCCAAGTTCCTTTCTCATTTCAAAGGTCGAACTCCAAATGATCTTCGCATCATTAAAGAAAAAGAAGTCAGCAGGAGTCGATGATATACCCAATATTGTACTATGACATCTCCCTGAGGATATAATAGACATATACACAACACTGTTCAACAACGCGGTGAATAATGCACATTATCCAGTGAGTTGGAAAACATCCTCTCTCGAAAAAGGGAAAGGATAATTTCAATCCGGCAAATCTCCGCTCGATAAGTCTTCTTCTGAGTATCAGCAAGGTATTCGAAAGAGTTCTCAATAGAGCTCTGTTCAAGTTATACGAGGACAAAAATATAATTCCAGTCCGACTTTAAGGCGGGACATGACACAATTCATGCCGCGTCTAAGCTAGTATCTGCTGTCCAATAGAACAATGCTAATAATCAACGCACGGCTGCCTGTATGGTGGATTTGGAAAAGGCTTTCGACACCGTATGGTTAGAGGGTCTTAATCTGAAGCCAACCAGATGGGGCACAAGTAAACCACTGTTTGGTCTAAGGTGTGGAATTTTTGCTGACCATTGCAGTACATATTGTTTCGACATATGCTTTACGACATGCTAAATGGTAGAAAGTTTGTTGTGAAGAGTGGTAATGTACTCCCCTATTCTCCTTAGTATTTACACCGGTATTTACCGGCTGAAAATTAACTTCCAGAAATGTGAAACTGTACTGTACCTGTGTCTAAGGCTTCTAGGAATACGAGAAAAAACTGGCAAAGCTAGTGATCGCTGGGCCACATGGACATCCACTGGCGAGTAAAAGTGTAGTAAAGTACATTGGCATCTGGCTGGATCAGTTTCTATGTTTCAACCGACATGTAGAGGCTGCTCTAACCAGTGCTAGGGGAGCTTTTGCCCTGACAAGACGGTTGTTTTATAGCAGCCGCCTTGAAAGCAAGGTGAAAGTGATTTGCTACAAATTACTCCCCGTGCCCCGTGGCTTAGTGGTAAGTGTGTCGGACTGCTAAGCGAAGAGCCCGGGTTCGAGTCCCGGTCACAGCCACCTTCTTTTTTTTCCGGGGTACTGCCTCTTGCGAACAACTGACAAAATCTCCAAGAGTTAAAATTTGTCTCGAAAAAGTTGAAAAAGTGCATCTTATGTAGCTGTTCGGCGGTAAATTGTAGGTCCCTTCCATTCTTGCAGATTAACAACAAACACACAGGAATTAATGAGAGTATAAGTCACTAGGCCTTGGCTCCTTAAGGAGCAGTCGCGCCAATAATTTTAATTTAATTATTTAAGTCATACACCAGGGCATCAGTGTTGGTGGCTTAATCAGAATAGATAATTTTAGTCGATATCGCTATTGCCTATGGTCGGCTTAATTTTATTTTAAGTATGTAAATTAGATAGGGCAGTTACGGCGGCATCAAAAAAAATATGTATATTTATGTATGGCTTATATACATAAAAAATATATAAATATATATAAATTTTAATACTTGATTTTAAAAAAGAAACTGCGAGTTTCATAGAGCAAGGCTCATTCTTTTTTCAACTATATTAAAGAGTTCCTATATTACTTGTAGCGAGTTCTACGTCAATTTAAGTTCTGTTTTCCACTTGGGCTTATTTATAACAATTTTATAGGTATCGAATTGTGGATGTGCGTACGTGACTTTCATCATGGAAGTCCGTTTACACTAGATAAGAATAATCTTGAGGATTGAGGTTGTTGTATGTTCAAGATTATTGTTTATTTTGATACTTTGTTTCTTATCTCTAACATGAATTCTATTTCTGTTTGTATAAGTCTTGTTTGTGATATTTCAGTTGTTCAGAACAGACTTACTTTATGTAAAGGTTCATTGGATAAAACTCATCCCTTTTTAGAGACTTCTATTGGTTAAAAAGCGACCGATGGCAAGTTTACAATAGTATTGTTATTTTTTTCTTGATTTTAACACAAATTATAATCGAAATAATGATAATAATAAACAGGATTGTTGAAAAGCTGAAATATAGCGTTTTCCTTTTTTCTTTTACTTCAGTTATTTCTTTTAAGTTTTCTATTGATTCATAATTTATTTACTTTAGGTACTCTTCCGAATGTTTCGGTAATGGTAAAATTTTATTTGTTTGATACAATTTTTTATTAAAAACTATTATTTATTATAATTTTACAGTTTTCCAATTTCTATTACATAATTTTATTTATATTAGTTTTCTCTAGATTTTTTTATTATTAAGAATTGATCTTTTTCAATTATCTAATTTTTCTTATAATAGTTAATAGGCTTACAATTTATAATCTTATTTTCTAAAATACTTTGAATACATTTATTTTCAAATGTTTGTAAGTTTTTGATTTCTTTTGATAAGTGAAACATAGTATTATTTACATTAATTACGTCATTTGTTTCTAAACTTAATATTTTATTTTTTATTGGAAAGTTTTTAATGTAATATTTATTATACTTTTCTTTTGTATATTCTGGGATTAATAATATAATTAAAATATTTTCTTTATATTTAGCTAAATTTATCTTTACTATTTGTTAGAATGTCATTTAATTTTAACCTTTTTGTGTTTTGTCTTTACTTTGTCAAATTTAGTTGGGTTATTTATTTTGGTATATTTTGGATTTATCTTTTTATCTTTACGATTTTTGTTTATTCTTTTTAGTACATTTTCTTTTGTTCTTTCTATTTTATCGTAAATATTTTTGTAGTCTATTTTTCCTAGTTGTTTGTCGATTGGACGTTCTTTTGTTGTAAGGTGTATAATTCTGTTGTAGATTTCCGCTACTTTTATTACTTTTAAAGATATTGGTTGATCGTCGTCGTCGAATAATCTTAGATTTTCGTTTAAGGTGCTGTGTAGTTTTTCAATATCTTTCCAGTATGCCTGTAAGGATAGAAAAGTTTTGAAATGTTGGATCGTCAGTATTTCGGGTTTTTTCATATATGAAAATATTTTTATAATGGATTCTAAAATGTCCATTTGATTTTTTGTTTTTACTTTTTCAACACTTATAAATTTGGAGAATTTGTCGATACACGTTAAGTATTTCGTTTTATTTGGAAGTATCCAAATGTCGATATGATAGTGTTTGTGAGGTTCTAGAGGAGTTTCCTTTTTTTTCTTTTGGAGAATTTGTTGATACACGTTAAGTATTTCGTTTTATTTGGAAGTATCCAAATGTCGATATGATACTGTTTGTGAGGTTCTAGAGGGGTTTCCTTTTTTTTCTATAGGTAATTTAATTGAATTTCTTTCTATTTTTAAATTGCATTTTTCACAGTTGATTTTGTTTGTTATTAATTCTTTTAAATTAGGATAATAATATTTCCTTTTGATTTCTAGATATGTTTTTTCGATGCCTGTGTGATTATAGTTTTCGTGTTCTTTGCATATTATGTTTTTCATTTGTTCTGTGTCTTGTACGTCTTCTAGTATAATTTTTGTTCAAAGTAATTTTTTTGTTATAGTTGTTATTTTTCCAATATTCTTGAACCAGTCACCGACTAACTCTCCAACCGATAGCATCGTAACCAGTTATAGTGTGATTCGTACTAATTAATTTTTCGCCGTGTGCGCAAACCGGTTTTTTCCTTTTTGAAACCGTATTATCTCTTAATAAAGAAATTATCAATTTTTCCCCACCACGCGAGCGAGTGTGTGAGTGAATTCAGAAAAATTTAAACATGGCCCACGGGCCAACCACAATAGGTGGTCGCTTTGGGATTCTAGACCCAGATCTAGACCTAAACGTCCACCATAAAAGAAGAACCAAATATAGTTCGATTCCGCAGACATCAAACTCCAATATAAAAAAACCCCGATTTATATTAATGTCCCCAAAAACAACCGAAAAACCAATCTCATCCCTCAGCCCCTTCCTACTTAAAAAAGCAATCGATCTGATCAGTAAAGACTATGAAAACATATCAGAACTTCGCGATGGAAGCCTCCTTATTTTTGTTAAATCGCAAAAGATAGCAGATCTCTTCTTAAAAAACCAAAGATCTCGCGGGCATCTGTCCAGTAACAGTAAAACTACATGACCGCCTAAACCAATCTAAAGGTATAGCATATGCTCCATGTCTAATAAATGTACCGGAGACAGAAATCGTTACTGAAATGCAACCCCAAGGTGTGACGGAGATTTACAAATTTTTAAAGAAAGGAGAAGATGGAAGGCAGAAAGCGTCAGGCCTTATGCTTTTCACATTTGACCTTTATCAACCCCCGAAATCTGTTGATATTGGCTTTTACAACGCCAAAATTACGGAGTATATACCCAATCCTATGCGTTGCCGACAGTGCCAACTCCTTGGTCATAAAACAAAACGTTGCAATAGTACTCCGAAATGTGAATCTTGCAATCTTACTCCTCACCTACCCGATCCATGCACTCGTCTCATGTGCGCAAATTGCTCCCTTCCTCATTCGGCATCATCAAAAACATGCCCAGCTTATGTCCAAACAAAAGAAATAATTACAATTAAAACTTTGAAAAAATGCACAATCGCAGAAGCCAAGCGTATTTATAACCAACAAAAGTCATGCCAAAGCCCACCGTTAACGGAATCATTCGCTGAACAACTTAAAAAAACAAATGATACACAAGCCACATCGCAATCATCTTCTCTTCAAACTATTCCAACAACATCAAGTACTTATTTATCGAACAAAAGCAACGTTATACAAGATAACAAAATAGCATCAAAAAAACCAAACAGTAAAGAATCCGCTTCCATCTCTCCAAGTTCTGCCGTTAACCAGCCTACACCAACCATCAACTCAACTATAATATCGCATTCAGTTCCCACTGTCACCCAATTCACTTCAACACAGCCACGCTCAAACCTTACTGATAACAAAAATAATTATCTTTCTACCAAACTAACAAATACTAACACAACTAATACTCCTCTCACATCCTCACCAATATCAGCCGTTACACAATCACTCTTGGAAAAAAACAACTATTACATTACCCCTCCAGATGACCAAAATGATGTCACAATGCAATAAAAATAATATTAACCAAAATAATGACTCTGCGTTTCGGGGATTGGAACATTCGGGCTCCTCGGAGAGCCTGAGTGCTCCAACATCCGAGATGCGGAGTCATTCACCTGAACAACATAATTATACCCATCCCACTATTTTACAAAATAAAACAAATAACATCAGAATCAACAAACAAAATCCAAATATTAGGCCCCACTCTTCTTTTGCTACAGGCAAAACAAGTTTGTGCAACCAAAATCTCTATGATAAAGCTCTCAGTATTCTTCAATGGAATATAAATGGATTTTACAATAATCTTGATGAGCTTAACATAATAATTAAAGAACACAATCCTGCAATTATATCTCTCCAAGAGACGCATTGCGCTGTTAACCATACACCGCATGCACCAAGAAACTATAATGGTTACTTCCATAATTTGACAAGCAACGATACATCCAAGCAAGGCGTAGCTTTACTAGTTAAAAAAAATATTCCACACAAACTTCTTTCCTTGAACTCAAATCTACAAATTCTAGCTGTCGAGCTACAACTAAAAATAAAATTTACGTATATAAACATCTATATACATCCCAAACAAACAATCAATAAATATGATCTGGATAGTATTATAAGCCAAGTGCAACCACCCGTTATATTTGGAGGTGATGTTAATTCTTGGAACATATTATGGGGTTCTCCAACCACTAACAGTAAAGGGGCTCTATTGGAAGAATTCTTTAATGATTCCAACCTAGTAATTCTCAATGACGGGTCTCCCACTCATTTTTCAACACACAACTCTTTAACGCACGTCGACGTGACTTGCCTGAATTGGTCTTAAAAATTTATTGGAAAACATTAAAGGATTTATTTAATAGTGACCATTTCCCTATTATCACCTCTTTAATTATTGACCGAACTACTGAATTGATAACGTGCAACAGTAAATTCAAAACAGACCATGCCGATTGGAAATTGTTCAATCAAAAAGTCATTGAATATCTGAATAGTAAACCATGGTCTACAAATAACAATAAAGAAGCGGCTTTACTCCAAAAAGCTATGAGAACGGCTGCAAACTTTTCAATACCACAGACAAATCCTATAAAGCGTAAACTAGTAGTTTCTTGGTGGAACCCCAATCTTGCTTTACTGCGTAAGGAGAAAATGAACGCCTTAAAAGAATTTCAAAAAAACCAAAATACGCATAATCTAATCAAATATAAAAGGTGTAATTCGGTATTCCGAAGAACAATGAAAGAGAGTAAGGCAAAAAGCTTTTCTGATTTTACGGCCTCGATAAATCCAAGCAGCTCCCCTTCAAAAATGTGGCAAAATATTCGACGGTTGACTGGAGAAACAAACTCAATCTTTATACACAATATAAATAATTTAACAGACCCAACAGAAATAAGCAAATTCATAGCTAAATCTTGGTCCGAAAAATCCGAAAATGAAAACTTTTCAAGAGCATTTGTTGACGCGAAAAACAACTTCAATGATACCTTGCCCCCTTAACATACTTCGAATCCGACCGCACGGCGCATTGAGCAATCAATTTCCTTAATTGAATTTGAAGCTACACTTAACAAAGTTAATGGCAAAACACAAGGTCGAGATAGGATATCCTATCCTATGCTAAAAAATCTGGCACCGGAAACCAAAACTCGAATTATTCAACTGTATAACAATATACTAAAAACGTCTGTTATCCCACAAAGCTGGAAAACTGCCACAATATTACCCATTCATAAACCTAATAAAGATAAGACCACAATCGAAGGGTATAGACCAATTTCATTGATCCCATGTCTATCCAAAATCCTAGAAAAAATAGTTGCTAAGCGCCTATTATGGTTTGCTGAAACGAATAAACTAATCAGTCCCAATCAGGTTGCATTTAAAGCTAATAGAGGATGTATGGATGCGCTTCTCCACATTGACTTCTTTGTATCAAAAGCACTTTCCGCTAAGAATCATGTGTCCATTCTCTCACTAGATTTTGAAAAAGCTTTTGATAGAATAGGCCTGCATATTATATTGCGAAACCTCATAAAATGGGGAGTTGGACGCAATATATATAAATACGTTAAAGCATTTTTGATAAACAGAAAATTTTGCATAAAAACTAATAATGTCCACTCGTCCAACCACCCATTACATAACGGCACCCCCCAAGGATCGCCTCTATCGGTTGTATTGTTTATAATTGCTTTCGATGACATAAATACCGTATTATCAAAACATAAATTATTAGATCATTGCATTTACGCTGATGATATATATATATACTTTGTAAGATTAGTGATCTCAATAGAAGTAAAGTCTTATTTAAATTAGTTTTAGAAGATATACTAGAATGGTCAATTACTTCCGGTTCTAAATTATCAATTGAAAAATGTAAAATACTTCACATTTGCAAAAAACAAAACTGTTCAAGTATAGATATTAACCTTAATAATATTTTAATTGAAAACGTAAGCAATCTAAGTATTTTAGGTTTAGTATTTAATAGTAAATACAATTGGAAGCAACACTGCTTACAGCTTAAAAAATCACTCGCCTTAAGAACTAATATTATCAGATATTTGGGTTGTAAACGGAGTAATGTACACATTAATACTCTTTCAAATATTACAAAAATGTTAGTTTTAAGTAAAATAGACTACGGATTATGTATATATGGACAATGCCCGAAATCAACAATAAACATTATCAAACCTATCTACCACCAAGCTGCTCGGAGAAGCATAAACGCATTTCCCACCTCCTCTATTAAAAATATCCTTGTTGAAGCAGGACTCCCAAGCATTGAGGAACGAAGAGATTCGGCAACATTAAAACTCTTTGCCAAACTCATGTTCTCTAGTAACTCCATCATAGATACTGATATCAATAGAGTAAAACACCACAAACTTACAAAGAGAATCCCATCCGCAATCGCTACCGTAATTGACAAAGCAAAGTTAATCAATCTTTCACTAACGCGAAACCAGTATGCCACTCCACGACACCCTCCATGGCATCTCAATCCCAATTCCTTGATACTGACCCTAGCCGAATATAGGAAAATAAATACAAGTAATACAACCTATCGCCAACTATTTGCAAGCTTCTCATCGGAATTAAAATCTGAAGGGTGGAAATTTTTATTCACGGACGGATCAAAGACCTCGACAAATACATCTTATGCTGTAGCTCTCGAAAACGGTACGATCGCCTCCATTGGCAGTCTCCCAAACATCGCTTCAATCTTTACAGCAGAAGCTTTCGCAATTCTGCAAGCTACGAAAACGCTAACTAATAAGCCAGGCAAACATATCATATGCTCCGATAGTATCTCCGTACTAAACGCGATAAAAAATCCAAACAACAATAATGAGCTTATATCAGAAATTCGACACCAACTTACAAAATCACCAAACAGCATTAAACTGATGTGGACTCCTGGTCACGTTGGGATTGTCGGTAATGAAAAAGCTGACCTTGCTGATTTATATGATATGATATTTGATACATACACAAAACTGGTTGTCATAAAATATATACAGAAAGTAACAACATCAAATTTAAAGCATGACTGGAGCCTTTACCACCATCACTACAAAAAAGCAAACCTAGAAAGACTTCAACCACGTTATCCCATAAATACTCCTAAGCAAAAAATTTCAAACTTCGTTCGCCTCAGACTTGGACACACTGCTGCTTCTCACGAACATCTTCTCACAAAAAAAAATCCACCAACTTGCAATTATTGTAACGTCATCTTAGATTTAATACATATATTTGAAAATTGTTCTGTACTAACTCCTATATTTAAACACTTATCGAAAAACAAACCTATTTATGATATTTTGAAAGAACCAAATTACACAAACATCGAACTTATTGCTGAATTTATAAGAAAAACCAATGTTAACATCTAAGTTGTATATAATCAGAACCAATAGCCTATGTAGCTAGGTTCATCTAAATTTTATATTACCATGTAATTTTAATTACTTGTGAATAAATTATAATAATAATAATAATATTCTTGAAATTTTAAGAATATTTTGTCTAGTATAAAAATACAATTTTGTATATTTGGGTCACATTCATTTGTGATTTTCTCGCAGTCTTTTGTCATAAAGTCTTTTCGTTTTATGTTGATTCTTCAATCATTTTTTCGTTTATTTTAACTATTATTTGTCTCTTAAATAAGTGTATAGGTTGTTCTGTATTTTTTACTAGATTACTACTGTCGCTTTCAGCGCTATGTTTTGTACTTATGACTTCTTCTTTTTCTAATGCGTTTATTTCATTTTCAGTTTTTATTCTAGAAAGTACGTCAGCCACTTTGTTTTCTTTTCCTTGGATGTATTGTATTTCAAAGTCGAATTCTTCGAGTTTGATCTTCCATCTTTGTAACTTACTGTTTGGTTCTTTTAGATTTTGGAGCCAAACGCGTGGTCTATGGTCTGTTAGGATTTTAAACTTGGAGTTTGATCCTCCATCTTTGTAACTTACTGTTTGGTTCTTTTAGATTTTGGAGCCAAACGAGTGACCTATGGTCTGTTAGGATTTTAAATTTCCTGCCGTATAGATAATGTCGAAATTGTTTAGTTGACCATACTATTGCTAGTAATTCTTTTTCATAAAGGTCCATGATTTTCACTGAGTACTGCTCCATTAGCAAAGTTGGAGGCGTCTGTTGTTAAAACAAATTCTTTCGTAAAGTCGGGATGTCTGTTTAATAGATTGTCTTGCATTAGTTTTTTCAAAGTTTCGAATGCTTTTACATATTGTTCATCTTTAATGTTTTTTTGTGTGCCTTTCTTTAGACATTGTCATAGGTTTTATTATTTTTGCGTAATCGTGAATAAATTTACGATAATAGCCTGTGAGTCCGAAGAAACTCTGTATTTTCGTAATTGTTTTGGGAATTGGGAAGTTTTTTATTGTTTTGATTTTATCTGGGTTAGGTTTTATGCCTTCTTTAGCAGTAATGTGTTCTTCTAATGTGGTGCTAAAGATAATTATATCGTCTAAATAGACGTAGCATGTTTTGCCAATGTGTTCTTTTAATACTTGATTCATCATTCTTTGAAAAGTTGCTGGGGCATTTTTCAAACCGAAAGGCATTCTTTTAAACTCATAATGTCCGGAAATGGTGCTAAATGCAGTTTTCTCTCTGTCTTCAGTGTTTACATCAATTTGATGAAAGCCTTTAGTTAAATCTAGGGTCGTGAAATAGTTTGCACGTCCTAATTTATCTAAAATATCGTCAATTATGGGAATTGTATATTTGTCTTCTTTAGTTTTTTGATTTAGTTTCCTATAATCAATAACTATGCGCCATTCCTTAGTTCCTTCTTTATCTTCTTTTTTGGGCACGATCCATATTGGAGCGTTGTATGGGGAAGTTGAATTTTGTATTATGCCTGAATTTAGCATTTCTTGTATTTGTTTGTCTACTTCTTTCCTATGGGCTTATGGGTATCTATGAATTCTACTGAATATAGGGTCTTCATTATCAGTTGGTATGATGTGTTTAATGTAACTACTAAACGTTAAATCGTCACCTTTTTTTGTAGAATGTTCTTCTATTTTCTTTGATCACTTTTGTTAAGTTTGATCTTTCTTCTTGATTTAAATGTTTTAATCTGTCTTCGTTGATCTCGTTTATTACAGTTATTTGGTCACCATCAATGCTTTCTAAATGATGTATAGTATCTTCATATTCTAGTTCGTCTTTTTTGTCAGAGAATATAGGGAATTGATTGTTGTTTATTGTCAAGAGTTTTGTTTTATAGTTAATTATTGCATTATTAGGGATGAAAATATTATTACCTAATGTTGCGTTAAAATTGTTACTGAAGTTGTAGAGTTGGAATAAACAATCTTCGCAAGTGTTTATTGCAAATTTATATTTTGGGATTATTACCTCTTGATTAATTATTATAGGATTTCCTACTGTTTTAATAACTAAAGGTTCTTTTCTATTTTTTAAGATTTCAGGTGGTATGTCTTCTTAATTAATAAACTGTTGGTTGCGCCAGTGTCTACTAAAAGTCTTATTATAGAATTGTTTTTTGTTAATTTAAGATAGAATAAGTTTCCGAGGCTTGTACCTGAAAATCCTGACTATTAGGTTTTTCGATCTTTGTTTCATTTTCATTATAATGGGAAATTTGGGGGTGTACTTTCCTTAATTGTGATGAAGTAGGATCTACTTCTAAAGGTTGAGGGGAGCCTTTATGTATGAAGGATTTCTAGGTTAAAAAATTCTATTCTGTATAAAATTATTATTGTGTTTTACCTGTGTGTTAACATTTTGGGGTTTTTAATAATATTTCCAAGTGGTTTTTTTTCTTGGATAGTTTTTTGGTTAAGTTCACATAATTTTTTCTCTATGTCGTTATAGAATGTCATTGCGTTATTTTTATAAGTTGTTCGTCGTAATTCATCATAAAGTGTGAAAGAGTTTTTGAATCCTCCAAAGTTTTTTTTTATTAAAAGTTCTTTAATGTTTTATTTAAATGTAGATAAATTTTACATCTTTTTACTTTTCCTATTAGTTTTGTTTTTAAGATGTTAATACACATGAGTTGTGAGGCGTCATCGTATTTGTTTAATGTAGGACCAATTCCATCTACACTGTTTATAAAATTGTACAAGTCTTCTGTTCTACAGTCGAAGTTACGTAATTTCTCAATGTATTTTGGTGGATCTAAAGTTAGTGTGAGTAGAGTCATTTTAAATTCTAATTTATCACTTGAATCACTTTTACGATTTTTTTAATTGATTTTACTTAAAATATTTTGTAACTTCAAAATATTCTTACACTTGTTGGGTATCTGTTGATTCCTGATTTGTGTGAATTGTTTGTTTGTTGATAAATCTTCTTCTGAACTGCTAGTGTGACTTTGTTGCTCTTCCTTCCTTCTGTTTGTGATCCTTTTGATTATCATTTTTTTTTTTTATTGTTTGTGAAACTAATTTTTTTGCTATGAACATCGCAATATTATCATTTTCGTTGAATTGAATTGCTAAATTAATTTCGGTTTATTTCCAATGCGTTGGAATATTTTGTTAAAAAGTGTTTTTATTTTTCTTAAATGATTTTATTTCACTTTTATTTTGTTTTGACTGTAAATGTTGTTTTGATTGACTCTGGACTTTATTAAACTTGAAAGAAGTTCTTCACTTTTTTTTTACTATGTCAAATAAATTTTTACACTGTTTTAGTCGTTACTTCGAATTTTAATATTTCCTTATACGTAGGATATTTTTCCGATAGTAAATTTCACTAAAACGTTATGAGTGTAAGTTCTTACAGGATTCTAGCCAATTAAGTAGAATCCTGCCGACTGCGCCAATTTTAATACTTGATTTTAAAAAAGAAACTGCGAGTTTCATAGAGCAAGGCTTATTCTTTATTCAACTATATTAAAGAGTTCTTATATTACTTGTAGCGAGTTCTACGCCAATTTAAGATCTGTCTATTGTCTTCCACTTGGGCTTATTTATAACAATTTTATAGGTATCGTATTGTGGATGTGCGTACGTGACTTTCTTCATGGAAGTCCGTTTACACTAGATAAGAATAATCTTGAGCATATCTTTGTTGTATGTTCAAGATTATTGTTTATTTTGTTACTTTGTTTCTTATCTCTAACATGAATTCTATTTCTGTTTGTAAAGGTCTTGTTTGTGATATTTCAGTTGTTCAGAACAGACTTAGTTTATGTAGAGGTTCATTGGATAAAACTCATCCCTCTTTATAGACTTCTATCGGTTGAAAAGCGACCGATGGCAAGTTTACAATAGTATTGTTATTTTTTTTCTTGATTTTAACACAAATTATAATCAAAATAATGATAATAATAAACATGATTGTTGAAAAGCTGAAATAAAGCGTTTTCCTTTTCTTCTTTTTCTTCTTCTTTGTTTCCAGAAGCTGTTGACAGCAACACTTTAACTCCTACTGGAGCATAGGGCGGCAACCAGATCCTTCCATCTCTCTCTATTCCTAGCACGATACCTCAGCTGTGAAAACGACTGTAAATTCTGGGACCGAGCTTCCTTCATGACAGTTGACCTCCATGTTCCCTTTGATCTTCCAATCCGTCTCGCACCTTGAGGATTCCATTCAAAGCACTGCTTTGCTATATTGTCATCAGGCTTCCTCAGTGTGTGGCCAATACAGCGCCATTTTCTTTGCTTGATGTCTTCATCCACTTTTGTTTGCCCAGTCCTAAGCCACAGATCATTGTTGGATATTGTTTGTGGCCATCGGATCTTTAGGAAGTAACGCAGACAACGGTTGACAAAGCCTTGCAACCTACTCGAGATGTTACTAGAGCACTTCCACGTTTCACAGGCATAAAGCAGCACAGATTTAACATTGGATTCAAAGAGTCTCAACTTAGTACGAAGTGATATTTTTGAAGAGCTCCACAATGGGGAAAGCATTCCGAATGCACTACGAGCTTTATTTATTCTATTGCTGACGTCCAAGTCTGTTCCACCATCGAGTGACAGATAACTTACTTACTTACTTAGGTGGCGCTACAGTTCGGGACGAACCTGGGCCTCAACCAACATGCCTCTCCAGCCAACTCGGTCTTTGGCTAGCTGCCTCCAGTTTTGCACTCCAAGTTGGTTGAGGTCGTCCTCCACTTGAGCGCGCCACCTAAGGCGAGGTCTTCCTTGACTGCGTCTACCCTCTGGGATGGAATCGAAGATCCTGCGAGCCGGAGCATTGTTGTCCATTCGCTCTACATGACCTAGCCATCTTAAACGTGATATGCGTATTTTTTTTGACCAGGTCAATGTCGCTGTACAGCTCGTATAGTTCTTGGTTGAACCTTCTCCTCCAAAGCCCGTTAACGCAGATAGGGCCAAAAATCTTCCGAAGAATCTTACGCTCGAAACGACTAAGGATATCTTCATCCGCTTTAGATAGAGTCCATGCCTCGGCGCCATAGAGCAGGACTGGGATGATTAGGGTCTTATAAAGAGTCTCCTTTGTCTTTCGAGAGAGGGCTTTGCTACTCAATTGCCTTCCTAGCCCATAGAAACAGCGATTGGCAAGAGTAATTCTTCGCTTTATTTCTGACGAGATGTTGTTGTCAGATGTTATAGCGGATCCGAGGTACACAAAGTCCCTAACTACCTCAAAGTTGTACCTGTCTATTGTGATGTTTTGTCCAATCCGCCGGTGTTGTGTGTCCCTTTTTGTGGACAGCAGGTACTTCGTTTTGGCCTCATTGACTGCTAGTCCCATCTTAGCCGCTTCAGCTTCAATGCTAGCAAACGTTCCAGTGACAGCTCGCCGAGTTCTGCCAATGATGTCTATGTCGTCAGCGTATGCTAGCAATTGCACAGACTTGAAAAAAATTGTCCCACTACAATTGACTTGCGAGTTTCTTATAATTTTTTCAAGTATTAAGTTGAAGAAATCGCACGATAGCGCATCACCTTGTCGGAATCCTTTTTTGACGTCAAAAGCTTCTGTGAGGTCAGAACCAACCTTGACGGAGCAGCGAGAGTTCTCCATCGTCATCCTGCACAGTCGGACGAGTTTTGTGGGAATGCCAAAACCTGACATGGCTCTGTATAGCTCGTCTCTATAAATGCTATCGTACGCGGCCTTAAAATCGATAAAGAGGTGGTGGGTATCGATTTGGAATTCTTGGGTGGTTTCCAGGATCTGCCGTAGCGTGAACATTTGATCGATTGTGGACTTTCCTGGTCTGAAACCACACTGATAGGGGCCAATCAGGTTGCTGACGAAAGGTTTCAGGCGTTCACATAGTACGGCAGAGAGGATCTTGTAGGCGATATTCAGGAGACTTATTCCTCTATAGTTGTCGCAGTTTAGAGGGTCTCCTTTCTTGTGAATCGGGCAAACGATGCTGAGGTTCCATTCATCAGGCATACTTTCTTCTGACCAAACTTTAGAGATGAGTTGGTGTATGCACTCCACCAGGTCATCTCCGGCCGCTTTAAAAAGTTCGGCGGGTAATCCGTCGGGTCCAGCAGCTTTGTTGTTTTTGAGTTTAGATATTGCTATCCTTACTTCATTTTGGTCAGGTGGACGGAAGTTTTGTCTGTCATCATCCATGTTGAATGGTTCATTCTGCCTGACAGCGGGATTTTGGCCTTCATCGCCGTTTAACAGTCTGCAGAAATGGTCCTTCCATGTACTCAGCACCGACTGTGGCTCTACTACGAGGTTTCCATTCCTATCTCTACAGGCTTCTGTGCGGGATTTTTTTCCTTGGCATGTTCTTTTTACCTGTTGGTAAAACTTCCGCACGTTGTTCCTGGAGTAGCATCTCTCAATATCTTCGATCGCGCGCTTCTCATGCTCTCTTTTTTTCTTTTGGAGAAGCCGGTGTTCTTCCCGTCTTTTCTGCTCGTAAAGCTCGCGAGCAGCTCTCGTCTTTCTTTGCAGCGTCGCTTTATATGCCTCTTGTTTGGCTGCATGGGCCTGCCTGCATTCGTCATCAAACCAGAGGTTTCGTGGTGGTGGTCTGGTGAAACCTAGCACATCAGTTGCGGCATCTCTGATGGCTTGTTGGCAGTGTTGCCACTGATCTTCGGCACTTGATGCTGGCGGTACTGGATTTCTTGAGAGGTTACGGGATATTCGATCGGCATAGGTTCTGGCGGTTTCTTGCGATTGCAGCTTTCCGACGTCATACTTCCTCACAGTATTACTCCGTTGTTGTGGAGTTCGGGTTATTCGCATTCTTACCTTTGCTGCAACAAGGTAGTGATCCGAGTCGATGTTAGCTGCTCGGAAGGTGCGAACATCCAAGATACTGGAGGCGTGTCTTGCATCGATCGCAACGTGATCAATCTGATTGACGGTTCTTTGATCTGGGTGTCGCCAAGTCCCTTTGTGTATATCGAGATGAGGAAACCGTGTGCTTGCAATGGTGACAGATAACTACCCAGATACTTAAACTGAGTAACCTCTTCTATTATCTGCTGCCTCACAATAACCTGCTGTTGTTGGTTCCGGCTGGTGTGCATTATTTTTGTCTTCTTGGCGTTAATCCTTAAGCAAGTTGCCTCACCTTTTTGTTGAAGGGAGTGACACATTTGGTTAAGGGCTCCAGCTCCGTTTGCCATTAAGCAGATGTCGTCAGCATAGTCCAAATGGCTTAACTTGTGAAAGAGGCCCCACTGGATACCAAGTCTTTCACCTTCACCCTGTGCGGGTGACAGAACATCACCCTGTCTCACTCCTTGTCGAACTTCAAATGCATCGGAAAGCTGTCCACTGTGCAGAACGACACACCTTGCGTTGTTGTACGATTCTTTTATAAGAGCAACAATTTTATCCGGGATACCTCTAGCACCAAGCGACCTCCAGATAGCATCGCGACTAACGCTATCGAAGGCCTTTTCGAAATCGACGAACATGAGGTAAAGCGGTGATTGATACTCCAATGATTGTTCAAGGATAATTCGGAAGGTGTTAATGTGATCGACACATGATCGACCACTGCGAAATCCCGCTTGATGCCTCTTGAGAGTAGACTCGATCTTAGATTTTATCCTCTCGAGAATAATAGTTGCCATTAACTTTGGAAATACGGACAAAATGGTGATACCACGCCAGTTATTACAATTCTTTAGATCACCTTTCTTCGGTAGTTTGACGATAACTCCGTCTTTCCATTCCTTGGGAAAGGTTTCGTTTACCCAAATAGCCTCAACAAGTGGCAACAGTATATCGGCTGCCAAGTCCGGCAGGTATGCCATCCAGTCCAGCTGCTTTGTTGTTTTTTAAAAGTAAGATCGCGGTTCTTAACTCTTCACTTGTCGGGGGGCCAATATTGATGTCTCTGGAAGATCTACGTATGTCCGGCAGTAGGTAATCGGCATTTGCATTCTGCTCATCGTTTAACAGTGCACAGAAATGCTCCTTCCACCTTCGCAACTGGTCTTCTATTGACACTAGAATACGACCGTTCGTGTCAAGAACAGGGTGGTTGTTGTTGCTACTTTGTCCACCTACAAGATCCTTAGTAATCTTATACAACACCCTTGCGTTACCTCTTCTTGCAGCATTTTCCGCACTCTCCGCCAATTTGTCCAATCTGGCCCTTCTATCTCGTCTCACACACCTCTGCACTACCTTGTGAGCTGCTCTGTAATCGATTCGCATAACAGATTTCCGATGAGCACCAGTTTCCTTGTTTATATTTATTTTGAGTGATCTGCGGTGTGTAATTTTGTCCCAGGTGTCTTGGGATATCCACGTGTCTCTATCTCTTGATTGCCTCGGTACCGTTTCAGATCCAGCTTCCATAAAAACCCTTTTAACTTTTTTCCACATCGTCTCAATGGGAACATTAACGTTTAAGTCCACATTTGACGCCTTGTCGTTTAGGGTATTGGCAAAATCACGACAAATATTTGGGTCACTAAGAGCTGTTAGGCAAACGGGGTTTGACAGTGAATGTTTGGCAGCAAGAAATTTATCGTTTGCGTACTTAAAAAAATTTAGAGCTTCTGACAACATAAACTTAAAAATTCTTTATGGATCAGCAAACAAAAGCTACAAGGAGCTTTGCAAACAAAAAAAAAACGAAATTTGGACCTTAAAACATAGAATTGGTAAATAAAGCCAAAACTTACTTACTTACTTAGGTGGCGCTACAGTTCGGGACGAACCTGGGCCTCAACCAACATGCCTCTCCAGCCAGCTCGGTCTTTGGCTAGCTGCCTCCTGTTTTGCACTCCAAGTTGGTTGAGGTCGTCCTCCACTTGAGCGTGCCACCTAAGGCGAGGTCTTCCTTGACTGCGTCTACCCTCTGGGATGGAATCGAAGATCCTGCGAGCCGGAGCATTGTTGTCCATTTGCTCTACATGACCTAGCCATCTTAAACGTGATATGCGTATTTTTTTGACCAGGTCAATGTCGCTGTACAGCTCGTATAGTTCTTGGTTGAACCTTCTCCTCGGAAGCCCGTTAACGCAGATAGGGCCAAAAATCTTCCGAAGAATCTTACGCTCGAAACGACTAAGGATATCTTCATCCGCTTTAGATAGAGTCCATGCCTGGGCGCCTAAGAGCAGGACTGGGATGATTAGGGTCTGATACAGAATCTCCTTTGTCTTTCGAGAGAGGGCTTTGCTACTCAATTGCCTTCCTAGCCCATAGAAACAGCGATTGGCAAGAGTAATTCTTCGCTTTATTTTTGACGAGATGTTGTTGTCAGATGTTATAGCGGATCCGAGGTACACAAAGTCCCTAACTACCTCAAAGTTGTACCTGTCTATTGTGATGTTTTGTCCAATCCACCGGTGTTGTGTGTCCCTTTTTGTGGACAGCAGGTACTTCGTTTTGGCCTCATTGACTGCTAGTCCCATCTTAGCCGCTTCAGCTTCAATGCTAGCAAACGTTCCAGTGACAGCTCGCCGAGTTCTGCCAATGATGTCTATGTCGTCAGCGTATGCTAGCAATTGCACAGACTTGAAAAAAATTGTCCCACTACAATTGACTTGCGAGTTTCTTATAATTTTTTCAAGTATTAAGTTGAAGAAATCGCACGATAGCGCATCACCTTGTCGGAATCCTTTTTTGACGTCAAAAGCTTCTGTGAGGTCAGAACCAACCTTGACGGAGCAGCGAGAGTTCTCCATCGTCATCCTGCACAGTCGGACGAGTTTTGTGGGAATGCCAAAACCTGACATGGCTCTGTATAGCTCGTCTCTATAAATGCTATCGTACGCGGCCTTAAAATCGATAAAGAGGTGGTGGGTATCGATTTGGAATTCTTGGGTGGTTTCCAGGATCTGCCGTAGCGTGAACATTTGATCGATTGTGGACTTTCCTGGTCTGAAACCACACTGATAGGGGCCAATCAGGTTGCTGACGAAAGGTTTCAGGCGTTCACATAGTACGGCAGAGAGGATCTTGTAGGCGATATTCAGGAGACTTATTCCTCTATAGTTGGCGCAGTTTAGAGGGTCTCCTTTCTTGTGAATCGGGCAAACGATGCTGAGGTTCCATTCATCAGGCATACTTTCTTCTGACCAAACTTTAGAGATGAGTTGGTGTATGCACTCCACCAGGTCATCTCCGGCCGCTTTAAAAAGTTCGGCGGGTAATCCGTCGGGTCCAGCAGCTTTGTTGTTTTTGAGTTTAGATATTGCTATCCTTACTTCATTTTGGTCAGGTGGACGGAAGTTTTGTCTGTCATCATCCATGTTGAATGGTTCATTCTGCCTGACAGCGGGATTTTGGCCTTCATCGCCGTTTAACAGTCTGCAGAAATGGTCCTTCCATGTACTCAGCACCGACTGTGGCTCTACTACGAGGTTTCCATTCCTATCTCTACAGGCTTCTGTGCGGGATTTTTTTCCTTGGCATGTTCTTTTTACCTGTTGGTAAAACTTCCGCACGTTGTTCCTGGAGTAGCATCTCTCAATATCTTCGATCGCGCGCTTCTCATGCTCTCTTTTTTTCTTTTGGAGAAGCCGGTGTTCTTCCCGTCTTTTCTGCTCGTAAAGCTCGCGAGCAGCTCTCGTCTTTCTTTGCAGCGTCGCTTTATATGCCTCTTGTTTGGCTGCATGGGCCTGCCTGCATTCGTCATCAAACCAGAGGTTTCGTGGTGGTGGTCTGGTGAAACCTAGCACATCAGTTGCGGCATCTCTGATGGCTTGTTGGCAGTGTTGCCACTGATCTTCGGCACTTGATGCTGGCGGTACTGGATTTCTTGAGAGGTTACGGGATATTCGATCGGCATAGGTTCTGGCGGTTTCTTGCGATTGCAGCTTTCCGACGTCATACTTCCTCACAGTATTACTCCGTTGTTGTGGAGTTCGGGTTATTCGCATTCTTACCTTTGCTGCAACAAGGTAGTGATCCGAGTCGATGTTAGCTGCTCGGAAGGTGCGAACATCCAAGATACTGGAGGCGTGTCTTGCATCGATCGCAACGTGATCAATCTGATTGACGGTTCTTTGATCTGGGTGTCGCCAAGTCCCTTTGTGTATATCGAGATGAGGAAACCGTGTGCTTGCAATGGTGACAGATAACTACCCAGATACTTAAACTGAGTAACCTCTTCTATTATCTGCTGCCTCACAATAACCTGCTGTTGTTGGTTCCGGCTGGTGTGCATTATTTTTGTCTTCTTGGCGTTAATCCTTAAGCAAGTTGCCTCACCTTTTTGTTGAAGGGAGTGACACATTTGGTTAAGGGCTCCAGCTCCGTTTGCCATTAAGCAGATGTCGTCAGCATAGTCCAAATGGCTTAACTTGTGAAAGAGGCCCCACTGGATACCAAGTCTTTCACCTTCACCCTGTGCGGGTGACAGAACATCACCCTGTCTCACTCCTTGTCGAACTTCAAATGCATCGGAAAGCTGTCCACTGTGCAGAACGACACACCTTGCGTTGTTGTACGATTCTTTTATAAGAGCAACAATTTTATCCGGGATACCTCTAGCACCAAGCGACCTCCAGATAGCATCGCGACTAACGCTATCGAAGGCCTTTTCGAAATCGACGAACATGAGGTAAAGCGGTGATTGATACTCCAATGATTGTTCAAGGATAATTCGGAAGGTGTTAATGTGATCGACACATGATCGACCACTGCGAAATCCCGCTTGATGCCTCTTGAGAGTAGACTCGATCTTAGATTTTATCCTCTCGAGAATAATAGTTGCCATTAACTTTGGAAATACGGACAAAATGGTGATACCACGCCAGTTATTACAATTCTTTAGATCACCTTTCTTCGGTAGTTTGACGATAACTCCGTCTTTCCATTCCTTGGGAAAGGTTTCGTTTACCCAAATAGCCTCAACAAGTGGCAACAGTATATCGGCTGCCAAGTCCGGCAGGTATGCCATCCAGTCCAGCTGCTTTGTTGTTTTTTAAAAGTAAGATCGCGGTTCTTAACTCTTCACTTGTCGGGGGGCCAATATTGATGTCTCTGGAAGATCTACGTATGTCCGGCAGTAGGTAATCGGCATTTGCATTCTGCTCATCGTTTAACAGTGCACAGAAATGCTCCTTCCACCTTCGCAACTGGTCTTCTATTGACACTAGAATACGACCGTTCGTGTCAAGAACAGGGTGGTTGTTGTTGCTACTTTGTCCACCTACAAGATCCTTAGTAATCTTATACAACACCCTTGCGTTACCTCTTCTTGCAGCATTTTCCGCACTCTCCGCCAATTTGTCCAATCTGGCCCTTCTATCTCGTCTCACACACCTCTGCACTACCTTGTGAGCTGCTCTGTAATCGATTCGCATAACAGATTTCCGATGAGCACCAGTTTCCTTGTTTATATTTATTTTGAGTGATCTGCGGTGTGTAATTTTGTCCCAGGTGTCTTGGGATATCCACGTGTCTCTATCTCTTGATTGCCTCGGTACCGTTTCAGATCCAGCTTCCATAAAAACCCTTTTAACTTTTTTCCACATCGTCTCAATGGGAACATTAACGTTTAAGTCCACATTTGACGCCTTGTCGTTTAGGGTATTGGCAAAATCACGACAAATATTTGGGTCACTAAGAGCTGTTAGGCAAAAGGGGTTTGACAGTGAATGTTTGGCAGCAAGAAATTTATCGTTTGCGTACTTAAAAAAAATTAGAGCTTCTGACAACATAAACTTAAAAATTCTTTATGGATCAGCAAACAAAAGCTACAAGGAGCTTTGCAAACAAAAAAAAAACGAAATTTGGACCTTAAAACATAGAATTGGTAAATAAAGCCAAAACTTACTTACTTACTTAGGTGGCGCTACAGTTCGGGACGAACCTGGGCCTCAACCAACATGCCTCTCCAGCCAGCTCGGTCTTTGGCTAGCTGCCTCCTGTTTTGCACTCCAAGTTGGTTGAGGTCGTCCTCCACTTGAGCGTGCCACCTAAGGCGAGGTCTTCCTTGACTGATTAGGGTCTGATACAGAATCTCCTTTGTCTTTCGAGAGAGGGCTTTGCTACTCAATTGCCTTCCTAGCCCATAGAAACAGCGATTGGCAAGAGTAATTCTTCGCTTTATTTTTGACGAGATGTTGTTGTCAGATGTTATAGCGGATCCGAGGTACACAAAGTCCCTAACTACCTCAAAGTTGTACCTGTCTATTGTGATGTTTTGTCCAATCCACCGGTGTTGTGTGTCCCTTTTTGTGGACAGCAGGTACTTCGTTTTGGCCTCATTGACTGCTAGTCCCATCTTAGCCGCTTCAGCTTCAATGCTAGCAAACGTTCCAGTGACAGCTCGCCGAGTTCTGCCAATGATGTCTATGTCGTCAGCGTATGCTAGCAATTGCACAGACTTGAAAAAAATTGTCCCACTACAATTGACTTGCGAGTTTCTTATAATTTTTTCAAGTATTAAGTTGAAGAAATCGCACGATAGCGCATCACCTTGTCGGAATCCTTTTTTGACGTCAAAAGCTTCTGTGAGGTCAGAACCAACCTTGACGGAGCAGCGAGAGTTCTCCATCGTCATCCTGCACAGTCGGACGAGTTTTGTGGGAATGCCAAAACCTGACATGGCTCTGTATAGCTCGTCTCTATAAATGCTATCGTACGCGGCCTTAAAATCGATAAAGAGGTGGTGGGTATCGATTTGGAATTCTTGGGTGGTTTCCAGGATCTGCCGTAGCGTGAACATTTGATCGATTGTGGACTTTCCTGGTCTGAAACCACACTGATAGGGGCCAATCAGGTTGCTGACGAAAGGTTTCAGGCGTTCACATAGTACGGCAGAGAGGATCTTGTAGGCGATATTCAGGAGACTTATTCCTCTATAGTTGGCGCAGTTTAGAGGGTCTCCTTTCTTGTGAATCGGGCAAACGATGCTGAGGTTCCATTCATCAGGCATACTTTCTTCTGACCAAACTTTAGAGATGAGTTGGTGTATGCACTCCACCAGGTCATCTCCGGCCGCTTTAAAAAGTTCGGCGGGTAATCCGTCGGGTCCAGCAGCTTTGTTGTTTTTGAGTTTAGATATTGCTATCCTTACTTCATTTTGGTCAGGTGGACGGAAGTTTTGTCTGTCATCATCCATGTTGAATGGTTCATTCTGCCTGACAGCGGGATTTTGGCCTTCATCGCCGTTTAACAGTCTGCAGAAATGGTCCTTCCATGTACTCAGCACCGACTGTGGCTCTACTACGAGGTTTCCATTCCTATCTCTACAGGCTTCTGTGCGGGATTTTTTTCCTTGGCATGTTCTTTTTACCTGTTGGTAAAACTTCCGCACGTTGTTCCTGGAGTAGCATCTCTCAATATCTTCGATCGCGCGCTTCTCATGCTCTCTTTTTTTCTTTTGGAGAAGCCGGTGTTCTTCCCGTCTTTTCTGCTCGTAAAGCTCGCGAGCAGCTCTCGTCTTTCTTTGCAGCGTCGCTTTATATGCCTCTTGTTTGGCTGCATGGGCCTGCCTGCATTCGTCATCAAACCAGAGGTTTCGTGGTGGTGGTCTGGTGAAACCTAGCACATCAGTTGCGGCATCTCTGATGGCTTGTTGGCAGTGTTGCCACTGATCTTCGGCACTTGATGCTGGCGGTACTGGATTTCTTGAGAGGTTACGGGATATTCGATCGGCATAGGTTCTGGCGGTTTCTTGCGATTGCAGCTTTCCGACGTCATACTTCCTCACAGTATTACTCCGTTGTTGTGGAGTTCGGGTTATTCGCATTCTTACCTTTGCTGCAACAAGGTAGTGATCCGAGTCGATGTTAGCTGCTCGGAAGGTGCGAACATCCAAGATACTGGAGGCGTGTCTTGCATCGATCGCAACGTGATCAATCTGATTGACGGTTCTTTGATCTGGGTGTCGCCAAGTCCCTTTGTGTATATCGAGATGAGGAAACCGTGTGCTTGCAATGGTGACAGATAACTACCCAGATACTTAAACTGAGTAACCTCTTCTATTATCTGCTGCCTCACAATAACCTGCTGTTGTTGGTTCCGGCTGGTGTGCATTATTTTTGTCTTCTTGGCGTTAATCCTTAAGCAAGTTGCCTCACCTTTTTGTTGAAGGGAGTGACACATTTGGTTAAGGGCTCCAGCTCCGTTTGCCATTAAGCAGATGTCGTCAGCATAGTCCAAATGGCTTAACTTGTGAAAGAGGCCCCACTGGATACCAAGTCTTTCACCTTCACCCTGTGCGGGTGACAGAACATCACCCTGTCTCACTCCTTGTCGAACTTCAAATGCATCGGAAAGCTGTCCACTGTGCAGAACGACACACCTTGCGTTGTTGTACGATTCTTTTATAAGAGCAACAATTTTATCCGGGATACCTCTAGCACCAAGCGACCTCCAGATAGCATCGCGACTAACGCTATCGAAGGCCTTTTCGAAATCGACGAACATGAGGTAAAGCGGTGATTGATACTCCAATGATTGTTCAAGGATAATTCGGAAGGTGTTAATGTGATCGACACATGATCGACCACTGCGAAATCCCGCTTGATGCCTCTTGAGAGTAGACTCGATCTTAGATTTTATCCTCTCGAGAATAATAGTTGCCATTAACTTTGGAAATACGGACAAAATGGTGATACCACGCCAGTTATTACAATTCTTTAGATCACCTTTCTTCGGTAGTTTGACGATAACTCCGTCTTTCCATTCCTTGGGAAAGGTTTCGTTTACCCAAATAGCCTCAACAAGTGGCAACAGTATATCGGCTGCCAAGTCCGGCAGGTATGCCATCCAGTCCAGCTGCTTTGTTGTTTTTTAAAAGTAAGATCGCGGTTCTTAACTCTTCACTTGTCGGGGGGCCAATATTGATGTCTCTGGAAGATCTACGTATGTCCGGCAGTAGGTAATCGGCATTTGCATTCTGCTCATCGTTTAACAGTGCACAGAAATGCTCCTTCCACCTTCGCAACTGGTCTTCTATTGACACTAGAATACGACCGTTCGTGTCAAGAACAGGGTGGTTGTTGTTGCTACTTTGTCCACCTACAAGATCCTTAGTAATCTTATACAACACCCTTGCGTTACCTCTTCTTGCAGCATTTTCCGCACTCTCCGCCAATTTGTCCAATCTGGCCCTTCTATCTCGTCTCACACACCTCTGCACTACCTTGTGAGCTGCTCTGTAATCGATTCGCATAACAGATTTCCGATGAGCACCAGTTTCCTTGTTTATATTTATTTTGAGTGATCTGCGGTGTGTAATTTTGTCCCAGGTGTCTTGGGATATCCACGTGTCTCTATCTCTTGATTGCCTCGGTACCGTTTCAGATCCAGCTTCCATAAAAACCCTTTTAACTTTTTTCCACATCGTCTCAATGGGAACATTAACGTTTAAGTCCACATTTGACGCCTTGTCGTTTAGGGTATTGGCAAAATCACGACAAATATTTGGGTCACTAAGAGCTGTTAGGCAAACGGGGTTTGACAGTGAATGTTTGGCAGCAAGAAATTTATCGTTTGCGTACTTAAAAAAATTTAGAGCTTCTGACAACATAAACTTAAAAATTCTTTATGGATCAGCAAACAAAAGCTACAAGGAGCTTTGCAAACAAAAAAAAAACGAAATTTGGACCTTAAAACATAGAATTGGTAAATAAAGCCAAAACTTACTTACTTACTTAGGTGGCGCTACAGTTCGGGACGAACCTGGGCCTCAACCAACATGCCTCTCCAGCCAGCTCGGTCTTTGGCTAGCTGCCTCCTGTTTTGCACTCCAAGTTGGTTGAGGTCGTCCTCCACTTGAGCGTGCCACCTAAGGCGAGGTCTTCCTTGACTGCGTCTACCCTCTGGGATGGAATCGAAGATCCTGCGAGCCGGAGCATTGTTGTCCATTTGCTCTACATGACCTAGCCATCTTAAACGTGATATGCGTATTTTTTTGACCAGGTCAATGTCGCTGTACAGCTCGTATAGTTCTTGGTTGAACCTTCTCCTCGGAAGCCCGTTAACGCAGATAGGGCCAAAAATCTTCCGAAGAATCTTACGCTCGAAACGACTAAGGATATCTTCATCCGCTTTAGATAGAGTCCATGCCTGGGCGCCTAAGAGCAGGACTGGGATGATTAGGGTCTGATACAGAATCTCCTTTGTCTTTCGAGAGAGGGCTTTGCTACTCAATTGCCTTCCTAGCCCATAGAAACAGCGATTGGCAAGAGTAATTCTTCGCTTTATTTTTGACGAGATGTTGTTGTCAGATGTTATAGCGGATCCGAGGTACACAAAGTCCCTAACTACCTCAAAGTTGTACCTGTCTATTGTGATGTTTTGTCCAATCCACCGGTGTTGTGTGTCCCTTTTTGTGGACAGCAGGTACTTCGTTTTGGCCTCATTGACTGCTAGTCCCATCTTAGCCGCTTCAGCTTCAATGCTAGCAAACGTTCCAGTGACAGCTCGCCGAGTTCTGCCAATGATGTCTATGTCGTCAGCGTATGCTAGCAATTGCACAGACTTGAAAAAAATTGTCCCACTACAATTGACTTGCGAGTTTCTTATAATTTTTTCAAGTATTAAGTTGAAGAAATCGCACGATAGCGCATCACCTTGTCGGAATCCTTTTTTGACGTCAAAAGCTTCTGTGAGGTCAGAACCAACCTTGACGGAGCAGCGAGAGTTCTCCATCGTCATCCTGCACAGTCGGACGAGTTTTGTGGGAATGCCAAAACCTGACATGGCTCTGTATAGCTCGTCTCTATAAATGCTATCGTACGCGGCCTTAAAATCGATAAAGAGGTGGTGGGTATCGATTTGGAATTCTTGGGTGGTTTCCAGGATCTGCCGTAGCGTGAACATTTGATCGATTGTGGACTTTCCTGGTCTGAAACCACACTGATAGGGGCCAATCAGGTTGCTGACGAAAGGTTTCAGGCGTTCACATAGTACGGCAGAGAGGATCTTGTAGGCGATATTCAGGAGACTTATTCCTCTATAGTTGGCGCAGTTTAGAGGGTCTCCTTTCTTGTGAATCGGGCAAACGATGCTGAGGTTCCATTCATCAGGCATACTTTCTTCTGACCAAACTTTAGAGATGAGTTGGTGTATGCACTCCACCAGGTCATCTCCGGCCGCTTTAAAAAGTTCGGCGGGTAATCCGTCGGGTCCAGCAGCTTTGTTGTTTTTGAGTTTAGATATTGCTATCCTTACTTCATTTTGGTCAGGTGGACGGAAGTTTTGTCTGTCATCATCCATGTTGAATGGTTCATTCTGCCTGACAGCGGGATTTTGGCCTTCATCGCCGTTTAACAGTCTGCAGAAATGGTCCTTCCATGTACTCAGCACCGACTGTGGCTCTACTACGAGGTTTCCATTCCTATCTCTACAGGCTTCTGTGCGGGATTTTTTTCCTTGGCATGTTCTTTTTACCTGTTGGTAAAACTTCCGCACGTTGTTCCTGGAGTAGCATCTCTCAATATCTTCGATCGCGCGCTTCTCATGCTCTCTTTTTTTCTTTTGGAGAAGCCGGTGTTCTTCCCGTCTTTTCTGCTCGTAAAGCTCGCGAGCAGCTCTCGTCTTTCTTTGCAGCGTCGCTTTATATGCCTCTTGTTTGGCTGCATGGGCCTGCCTGCATTCGTCATCAAACCAGAGGTTTCGTGGTGGTGGTCTGGTGAAACCTAGCACATCAGTTGCGGCATCTCTGATGGCTTGTTGGCAGTGTTGCCACTGATCTTCGGCACTTGATGCTGGCGGTACTGGATTTCTTGAGAGGTTACGGGATATTCGATCGGCATAGGTTCTGGCGGTTTCTTGCGATTGCAGCTTTCCGACGTCATACTTCCTCACAGTATTACTCCGTTGTTGTGGAGTTCGGGTTATTCGCATTCTTACCTTTGCTGCAACAAGGTAGTGATCCGAGTCGATGTTAGCTGCTCGGAAGGTGCGAACATCCAAGATACTGGAGGCGTGTCTTGCATCGATCGCAACGTGATCAATCTGATTGACGGTTCTTTGATCTGGGTGTCGCCAAGTCCCTTTGTGTATATCGAGATGAGGAAACCGTGTGCTTGCAATGGTGACAGATAACTACCCAGATACTTAAACTGAGTAACCTCTTCTATTATCTGCTGCCTCACAATAACCTGCTGTTGTTGGTTCCGGCTGGTGTGCATTATTTTTGTCTTCTTGGCGTTAATCCTTAAGCAAGTTGCCTCACCTTTTTGTTGAAGGGAGTGACACATTTGGTTAAGGGCTCCAGCTCCGTTTGCCATTAAGCAGATGTCGTCAGCATAGTCCAAATGGCTTAACTTGTGAAAGAGGCCCCACTGGATACCAAGTCTTTCACCTTCACCCTGTGCGGGTGACAGAACATCACCCTGTCTCACTCCTTGTCGAACTTCAAATGCATCGGAAAGCTGTCCACTGTGCAGAACGACACACCTTGCGTTGTTGTACGATTCTTTTATAAGAGCAACAATTTTATCCGGGATACCTCTAGCACCAAGCGACCTCCAGATAGCATCGCGACTAACGCTATCGAAGGCCTTTTCGAAATCGACGAACATGAGGTAAAGCGGTGATTGATACTCCAATGATTGTTCAAGGATAATTCGGAAGGTGTTAATGTGATCGACACATGATCGACCACTGCGAAATCCCGCTTGATGCCTCTTGAGAGTAGACTCGATCTTAGATTTTATCCTCTCGAGAATAATAGTTGCCATTAACTTTGGAAATACGGACAAAATGGTGATACCACGCCAGTTATTACAATTCTTTAGATCACCTTTCTTCGGTAGTTTGACGATAACTCCGTCTTTCCATTCCTTGGGAAAGGTTTCGTTTACCCAAATAGCCTCAACAAGTGGCAACAGTATATCGGCTGCCAAGTCCGGCAGGTATGCCATCCAGTCCAGCTGCTTTGTTGTTTTTTAAAAGTAAGATCGCGGTTCTTAACTCTTCACTTGTCGGGGGGCCAATATTGATGTCTCTGGAAGATCTACGTATGTCCGGCAGTAGGTAATCGGCATTTGCATTCTGCTCATCGTTTAACAGTGCACAGAAATGCTCCTTCCACCTTCGCAACTGGTCTTCTATTGACACTAGAATACGACCGTTCGTGTCAAGAACAGGGTGGTTGTTGTTGCTACTTTGTCCACCTACAAGATCCTTAGTAATCTTATACAACACCCTTGCGTTACCTCTTCTTGCAGCATTTTCCGCACTCTCCGCCAATTTGTCCAATCTGGCCCTTCTATCTCGTCTCACACACCTCTGCACTACCTTGTGAGCTGCTCTGTAATCGATTCGCATAACAGATTTCCGATGAGCACCAGTTTCCTTGTTTATATTTATTTTGAGTGATCTGCGGTGTGTAATTTTGTCCCAGGTGTCTTGGGATATCCACGTGTCTCTATCTCTTGATTGCCTCGGTACCGTTTCAGATCCAGCTTCCATAAAAACCCTTTTAACTTTTTTCCACATCGTCTCAATGGGAACATTAACGTTTAAGTCCACATTTGACGCCTTGTCGTTTAGGGTATTGGCAAAATCACGACAAATATTTGGGTCACTAAGAGCTGTTAGGCAAAAGGGGTTTGACAGTGAATGTTTGGCAGCAAGAAATTTATCGTTTGCGTACTTAAAAAAAATTAGAGCTTCTGACAACATAAACTTAAAAATTCTTTATGGATCAGCAAACAAAAGCTACAAGGAGCTTTGCAAACAAAAAAAAAACGAAATTTGGACCTTAAAACATAGAATTGGTAAATAAAGCCAAAACTTACTTACTTACTTAGGTGGCGCTACAGTTCGGGACGAACCTGGGCCTCAACCAACATGCCTCTCCAGCCAGCTCGGTCTTTGGCTAGCTGCCTCCTGTTTTGCACTCCAAGTTGGTTGAGGTCGTCCTCCACTTGAGCGTGCCACCTAAGGCGAGGTCTTCCTTGACTGATTAGGGTCTGATACAGAATCTCCTTTGTCTTTCGAGAGAGGGCTTTGCTACTCAATTGCCTTCCTAGCCCATAGAAACAGCGATTGGCAAGAGTAATTCTTCGCTTTATTTTTGACGAGATGTTGTTGTCAGATGTTATAGCGGATCCGAGGTACACAAAGTCCCTAACTACCTCAAAGTTGTACCTGTCTATTGTGATGTTTTGTCCAATCCACCGGTGTTGTGTGTCCCTTTTTGTGGACAGCAGGTACTTCGTTTTGGCCTCATTGACTGCTAGTCCCATCTTAGCCGCTTCAGCTTCAATGCTAGCAAACGTTCCAGTGACAGCTCGCCGAGTTCTGCCAATGATGTCTATGTCGTCAGCGTATGCTAGCAATTGCACAGACTTGAAAAAAATTGTCCCACTACAATTGACTTGCGAGTTTCTTATAATTTTTTCAAGTATTAAGTTGAAGAAATCGCACGATAGCGCATCACCTTGTCGGAATCCTTTTTTGACGTCAAAAGCTTCTGTGAGGTCAGAACCAACCTTGACGGAGCAGCGAGAGTTCTCCATCGTCATCCTGCACAGTCGGACGAGTTTTGTGGGAATGCCAAAACCTGACATGGCTCTGTATAGCTCGTCTCTATAAATGCTATCGTACGCGGCCTTAAAATCGATAAAGAGGTGGTGGGTATCGATTTGGAATTCTTGGGTGGTTTCCAGGATCTGCCGTAGCGTGAACATTTGATCGATTGTGGACTTTCCTGGTCTGAAACCACACTGATAGGGGCCAATCAGGTTGCTGACGAAAGGTTTCAGGCGTTCACATAGTACGGCAGAGAGGATCTTGTAGGCGATATTCAGGAGACTTATTCCTCTATAGTTGGCGCAGTTTAGAGGGTCTCCTTTCTTGTGAATCGGGCAAACGATGCTGAGGTTCCATTCATCAGGCATACTTTCTTCTGACCAAACTTTAGAGATGAGTTGGTGTATGCACTCCACCAGGTCATCTCCGGCCGCTTTAAAAAGTTCGGCGGGTAATCCGTCGGGTCCAGCAGCTTTGTTGTTTTTGAGTTTAGATATTGCTATCCTTACTTCATTTTGGTCAGGTGGACGGAAGTTTTGTCTGTCATCATCCATGTTGAATGGTTCATTCTGCCTGACAGCGGGATTTTGGCCTTCATCGCCGTTTAACAGTCTGCAGAAATGGTCCTTCCATGTACTCAGCACCGACTGTGGCTCTACTACGAGGTTTCCATTCCTATCTCTACAGGCTTCTGTGCGGGATTTTTTTCCTTGGCATGTTCTTTTTACCTGTTGGTAAAACTTCCGCACGTTGTTCCTGGAGTAGCATCTCTCAATATCTTCGATCGCGCGCTTCTCATGCTCTCTTTTTTTCTTTTGGAGAAGCCGGTGTTCTTCCCGTCTTTTCTGCTCGTAAAGCTCGCGAGCAGCTCTCGTCTTTCTTTGCAGCGTCGCTTTATATGCCTCTTGTTTGGCTGCATGGGCCTGCCTGCATTCGTCATCAAACCAGAGGTTTCGTGGTGGTGGTCTGGTGAAACCTAGCACATCAGTTGCGGCATCTCTGATGGCTTGTTGGCAGTGTTGCCACTGATCTTCGGCACTTGATGCTGGCGGTACTGGATTTCTTGAGAGGTTACGGGATATTCGATCGGCATAGGTTCTGGCGGTTTCTTGCGATTGCAGCTTTCCGACGTCATACTTCCTCACAGTATTACTCCGTTGTTGTGGAGTTCGGGTTATTCGCATTCTTACCTTTGCTGCAACAAGGTAGTGATCCGAGTCGATGTTAGCTGCTCGGAAGGTGCGAACATCCAAGATACTGGAGGCGTGTCTTGCATCGATCGCAACGTGATCAATCTGATTGACGGTTCTTTGATCTGGGTGTCGCCAAGTCCCTTTGTGTATATCGAGATGAGGAAACCGTGTGCTTGCAATGGTGACAGATAACTACCCAGATACTTAAACTGAGTAACCTCTTCTATTATCTGCTGCCTCACAATAACCTGCTGTTGTTGGTTCCGGCTGGTGTGCATTATTTTTGTCTTCTTGGCGTTAATCCTTAAGCAAGTTGCCTCACCTTTTTGTTGAAGGGAGTGACACATTTGGTTAAGGGCTCCAGCTCCGTTTGCCATTAAGCAGATGTCGTCAGCATAGTCCAAATGGCTTAACTTGTGAAAGAGGCCCCACTGGATACCAAGTCTTTCACCTTCACCCTGTGCGGGTGACAGAACATCACCCTGTCTCACTCCTTGTCGAACTTCAAATGCATCGGAAAGCTGTCCACTGTGCAGAACGACACACCTTGCGTTGTTGTACGATTCTTTTATAAGAGCAACAATTTTATCCGGGATACCTCTAGCACCAAGCGACCTCCAGATAGCATCGCGACTAACGCTATCGAAGGCCTTTTCGAAATCGACGAACATGAGGTAAAGCGGTGATTGATACTCCAATGATTGTTCAAGGATAATTCGGAAGGTGTTAATGTGATCGACACATGATCGACCACTGCGAAATCCCGCTTGATGCCTCTTGAGAGTAGACTCGATCTTAGATTTTATCCTCTCGAGAATAATAGTTGCCATTAACTTTGGAAATACGGACAAAATGGTGATACCACGCCAGTTATTACAATTCTTTAGATCACCTTTCTTCGGTAGTTTGACGATAACTCCGTCTTTCCATTCCTTGGGAAAGGTTTCGTTTACCCAAATAGCCTCAACAAGTGGCAACAGTATATCGGCTGCCAAGTCCGGCAGGTATGCCATCCAGTCCAGCTGCTTTGTTGTTTTTTAAAAGTAAGATCGCGGTTCTTAACTCTTCACTTGTCGGGGGGCCAATATTGATGTCTCTGGAAGATCTACGTATGTCCGGCAGTAGGTAATCGGCATTTGCATTCTGCTCATCGTTTAACAGTGCACAGAAATGCTCCTTCCACCTTCGCAACTGGTCTTCTATTGACACTAGAATACGACCGTTCGTGTCAAGAACAGGGTGGTTGTTGTTGCTACTTTGTCCACCTACAAGATCCTTAGTAATCTTATACAACACCCTTGCGTTACCTCTTCTTGCAGCATTTTCCGCACTCTCCGCCAATTTGTCCAATCTGGCCCTTCTATCTCGTCTCACACACCTCTGCACTACCTTGTGAGCTGCTCTGTAATCGATTCGCATAACAGATTTCCGATGAGCACCAGTTTCCTTGTTTATATTTATTTTGAGTGATCTGCGGTGTGTAATTTTGTCCCAGGTGTCTTGGGATATCCACGTGTCTCTATCTCTTGATTGCCTCGGTACCGTTTCAGATCCAGCTTCCATAAAAACCCTTTTAACTTTTTTCCACATCGTCTCAATGGGAACATTAACGTTTAAGTCCACATTTGACGCCTTGTCGTTTAGGGTATTGGCAAAATCACGACAAATATTTGGGTCACTAAGAGCTGTTAGGCAAAAGGGGTTTGACAGTGAATGTTTGGCAGCAAGAAATTTATCGTTTGCGTACTTAAAAAAATTTAGAGCTTCTGACAACATAAACTTAAAAATTCTTTATGGATCAGCAAACAAAAGCTACAAGGAGCTTAGCAAACAAAAAAAAAAACGAAATTTGGACCTTAAAACATAGAATTGGTAAATAAAGCCAAAACTTACTTACTTACTTAGGTGGCGCTACAGTTCGGGACGAACCTGGGCCTCAACCAACATGCCTCTCCAGCCAGCTCGGTCTTTGGCTAGCTGCCTCCTGTTTTGCACTCCAAGTTGGTTGAGGTCGTCCTCCACTTGAGCGTGCCACCTAAGGCGAGGTCTTCCTTGACTGCGTCTACCCTCTGGGATGGAATCGAAGATCCTGCGAGCCGGAGCATTGTTGTCCATTTGCTCTACATGACCTAGCCATCTTAAACGTGATATGCGTATTTTTTTGACCAGGTCAATGTCGCTGTACAGCTCGTATAGTTCTTGGTTGAACCTTCTCCTCGGAAGCCCGTTAACGCAGATAGGGCCAAAAATCTTCCGAAGAATCTTACGCTCGAAACGACTAAGGATATCTTCATCCGCTTTAGATAGAGTCCATGCCTGGGCGCCTAAGAGCAGGACTGGGATGATTAGGGTCTGATACAGAATCTCCTTTGTCTTTCGAGAGAGGGCTTTGCTACTCAATTGCCTTCCTAGCCCATAGAAACAGCGATTGGCAAGAGTAATTCTTCGCTTTATTTTTGACGAGATGTTGTTGTCAGATGTTATAGCGGATCCGAGGTACACAAAGTCCCTAACTACCTCAAAGTTGTACCTGTCTATTGTGATGTTTTGTCCAATCCACCGGTGTTGTGTGTCCCTTTTTGTGGACAGCAGGTACTTCGTTTTGGCCTCATTGACTGCTAGTCCCATCTTAGCCGCTTCAGCTTCAATGCTAGCAAACGTTCCAGTGACAGCTCGCCGAGTTCTGCCAATGATGTCTATGTCGTCAGCGTATGCTAGCAATTGCACAGACTTGAAAAAAATTGTCCCACTACAATTGACTTGCGAGTTTCTTATAATTTTTTCAAGTATTAAGTTGAAGAAATCGCACGATAGCGCATCACCTTGTCGGAATCCTTTTTTGACGTCAAAAGCTTCTGTGAGGTCAGAACCAACCTTGACGGAGCAGCGAGAGTTCTCCATCGTCATCCTGCACAGTCGGACGAGTTTTGTGGGAATGCCAAAACCTGACATGGCTCTGTATAGCTCGTCTCTATAAATGCTATCGTACGCGGCCTTAAAATCGATAAAGAGGTGGTGGGTATCGATTTGGAATTCTTGGGTGGTTTCCAGGATCTGCCGTAGCGTGAACATTTGATCGATTGTGGACTTTCCTGGTCTGAAACCACACTGATAGGGGCCAATCAGGTTGCTGACGAAAGGTTTCAGGCGTTCACATAGTACGGCAGAGAGGATCTTGTAGGCGATATTCAGGAGACTTATTCCTCTATAGTTGGCGCAGTTTAGAGGGTCTCCTTTCTTGTGAATCGGGCAAACGATGCTGAGGTTCCATTCATCAGGCATACTTTCTTCTGACCAAACTTTAGAGATGAGTTGGTGTATGCACTCCACCAGGTCATCTCCGGCCGCTTTAAAAAGTTCGGCGGGTAATCCGTCGGGTCCAGCAGCTTTGTTGTTTTTGAGTTTAGATATTGCTATCCTTACTTCATTTTGGTCAGGTGGACGGAAGTTTTGTCTGTCATCATCCATGTTGAATGGTTCATTCTGCCTGACAGCGGGATTTTGGCCTTCATCGCCGTTTAACAGTCTGCAGAAATGGTCCTTCCATGTACTCAGCACCGACTGTGGCTCTACTACGAGGTTTCCATTCCTATCTCTACAGGCTTCTGTGCGGGATTTTTTTCCTTGGCATGTTCTTTTTACCTGTTGGTAAAACTTCCGCACGTTGTTCCTGGAGTAGCATCTCTCAATATCTTCGATCGCGCGCTTCTCATGCTCTCTTTTTTTCTTTTGGAGAAGCCGGTGTTCTTCCCGTCTTTTCTGCTCGTAAAGCTCGCGAGCAGCTCTCGTCTTTCTTTGCAGCGTCGCTTTATATGCCTCTTGTTTGGCTGCATGGGCCTGCCTGCATTCGTCATCAAACCAGAGGTTTCGTGGTGGTGGTCTGGTGAAACCTAGCACATCAGTTGCGGCATCTCTGATGGCTTGTTGGCAGTGTTGCCACTGATCTTCGGCACTTGATGCTGGCGGTACTGGATTTCTTGAGAGGTTACGGGATATTCGATCGGCATAGGTTCTGGCGGTTTCTTGCGATTGCAGCTTTCCGACGTCATACTTCCTCACAGTATTACTCCGTTGTTGTGGAGTTCGGGTTATTCGCATTCTTACCTTTGCTGCAACAAGGTAGTGATCCGAGTCGATGTTAGCTGCTCGGAAGGTGCGAACATCCAAGATACTGGAGGCGTGTCTTGCATCGATCGCAACGTGATCAATCTGATTGACGGTTCTTTGATCTGGGTGTCGCCAAGTCCCTTTGTGTATATCGAGATGAGGAAACCGTGTGCTTGCAATGGTGACAGATAACTACCCAGATACTTAAACTGAGTAACCTCTTCTATTATCTGCTGCCTCACAATAACCTGCTGTTGTTGGTTCCGGCTGGTGTGCATTATTTTTGTCTTCTTGGCGTTAATCCTTAAGCAAGTTGCCTCACCTTTTTGTTGAAGGGAGTGACACATTTGGTTAAGGGCTCCAGCTCCGTTTGCCATTAAGCAGATGTGGTCAGCATAGTCCAAATGGCTTAACTTGTGAAAGAGGCCCCACTGGATACCAAGTCTTTCACCTTCACCCTGTGCGGGTGACAGAACATCACCCTGTCTCACTCCTTGTCGAACTTCAAATGCATCGGAAAGCTGTCCACTGTGCAGAACGACACACCTTGCGTTGTTGTACGATTCTTTTATAAGAGCAACAATTTTATCCGGGATACCTCTAGCACCAAGCGACCTCCAGATAGCATCGCGACTAACGCTATCGAAGGCCTTTTCGAAATCGACGAACATGAGGTAAAGCGGTGATTGATACTCCAATGATTGTTCAAGGATAATTCGGAAGGTGTTAATGTGATCGACACATGATCGACCACTGCGAAATCCCGCTTGATGCCTCTTGAGAGTAGACTCGATCTTAGATTTTATCCTCTCGAGAATAATAGTTGCCATTAACTTTGGAAATACGGACAAAATGGTGATACCACGCCAGTTATTACAATTCTTTAGATCACCTTTCTTCGGTAGTTTGACGATAACTCCGTCTTTCCATTCCTTGGGAAAGGTTTCGTTTACCCAAATAGCCTCAACAAGTGGCAACAGTATATCGGCTGCCAAGTCCGGCAGGTATGCCATCCAGTCCAGCTGCTTTGTTGTTTTTTAAAAGTAAGATCGCGGTTCTTAACTCTTCACTTGTCGGGGGGCCAATATTGATGTCTCTGGAAGATCTACGTATGTCCGGCAGTAGGTAATCGGCATTTGCATTCTGCTCATCGTTTAACAGTGCACAGAAATGCTCCTTCCACCTTCGCAACTGGTCTTCTATTGACACTAGAATACGACCGTTCGTGTCAAGAACAGGGTGGTTGTTGTTGCTACTTTGTCCACCTACAAGATCCTTAGTAATCTTATACAACACCCTTGCGTTACCTCTTCTTGCAGCATTTTCCGCACTCTCCGCCAATTTGTCCAATCTGGCCCTTCTATCTCGTCTCACACACCTCTGCACTACCTTGTGAGCTGCTCTGTAATCGATTCGCATAACAGATTTCCGATGAGCACCAGTTTCCTTGTTTATATTTATTTTGAGTGATCTGCGGTGTGTAATTTTGTCCCAGGTGTCTTGGGATATCCACGTGTCTCTATCTCTTGATTGCCTCGGTACCGTTTCAGATCCAGCTTCCATAAAAACCCTTTTAACTTTTTTCCACATCGTCTCAATGGGAACATTAACGTTTAAGTCCACATTTGACGCCTTGTCGTTTAGGGTATTGGCAAAATCACGACAAATATTTGGGTCACTAAGAGCTGTTAGGCAAAAGGGGTTTGACAGTGAATGTTTGGCAGCAAGAAATTTATCGTTTGCGTACTTAAAAAAAATTAGAGCTTCTGACAACATAAACTTAAAAATTCTTTATGGATCAGCAAACAAAAGCTACAAGGAGCTTTGCAAACAAAAAAAAAAACGAAATTTGGACCTTAAAACATAGAATTGGTAAATAAAGCCAAAACTTACTTACTTACTTAGGTGGCGCTACAGTTCGGGACGAACCTGGGCCTCAACCAACATGCCTCTCCAGCCAGCTCGGTCTTTGGCTAGCTGCCTCCTGTTTTGCACTCCAAGTTGGTTGAGGTCGTCCTCCACTTGAGCGTGCCACCTAAGGCGAGGTCTTCCTTGACTGCGTCTACCCTCTGGGATGGAATCGAAGATCCTGCGAGCCGGAGCATTGTTGTCCATTTGCTCTACATGACCTAGCCATCTTAAACGTGATATGCGTATTTTTTTGACCAGGTCAATGTCGCTGTACAGCTCGTATAGTTCTTGGTTGAACCTTCTCCTCGGAAGCCCGTTAACGCAGATAGGGCCAAAAATCTTCCGAAGAATCTTACGCTCGAAACGACTAAGGATATCTTCATCCGCTTTAGATAGAGTCCATGCCTGGGCGCCTAAGAGCAGGACTGGGATGATTAGGGTCTGATACAGAATCTCCTTTGTCTTTCGAGAGAGGGCTTTGCTACTCAATTGCCTTCCTAGCCCATAGAAACAGCGATTGGCAAGAGTAATTCTTCGCTTTATTTTTGACGAGATGTTGTTGTCAGATGTTATAGCGGATCCGAGGTACACAAAGTCCCTAACTACCTCAAAGTTGTACCTGTCTATTGTGATGTTTTGTCCAATCCACCGGTGTTGTGTGTCCCTTTTTGTGGACAGCAGGTACTTCGTTTTGGCCTCATTGACTGCTAGTCCCATCTTAGCCGCTTCAGCTTCAATGCTAGCAAACGTTCCAGTGACAGCTCGCCGAGTTCTGCCAATGATGTCTATGTCGTCAGCGTATGCTAGCAATTGCACAGACTTGAAAAAAATTGTCCCACTACAATTGACTTGCGAGTTTCTTATAATTTTTTCAAGTATTAAGTTGAAGAAATCGCACGATAGCGCATCACCTTGTCGGAATCCTTTTTTGACGTCAAAAGCTTCTGTGAGGTCAGAACCAACCTTGACGGAGCAGCGAGAGTTCTCCATCGTCATCCTGCACAGTCGGACGAGTTTTGTGGGAATGCCAAAACCTGACATGGCTCTGTATAGCTCGTCTCTATAAATGCTATCGTACGCGGCCTTAAAATCGATAAAGAGGTGGTGGGTATCGATTTGGAATTCTTGGGTGGTTTCCAGGATCTGCCGTAGCGTGAACATTTGATCGATTGTGGACTTTCCTGGTCTGAAACCACACTGATAGGGGCCAATCAGGTTGCTGACGAAAGGTTTCAGGCGTTCACATAGTACGGCAGAGAGGATCTTGTAGGCGATATTCAGGAGACTTATTCCTCTATAGTTGGCGCAGTTTAGAGGGTCTCCTTTCTTGTGAATCGGGCAAACGATGCTGAGGTTCCATTCATCAGGCATACTTTCTTCTGACCAAACTTTAGAGATGAGTTGGTGTATGCACTCCACCAGGTCATCTCCGGCCGCTTTAAAAAGTTCGGCGGGTAATCCGTCGGGTCCAGCAGCTTTGTTGTTTTTGAGTTTAGATATTGCTATCCTTACTTCATTTTGGTCAGGTGGACGGAAGTTTTGTCTGTCATCATCCATGTTGAATGGTTCATTCTGCCTGACAGCGGGATTTTGGCCTTCATCGCCGTTTAACAGTCTGCAGAAATGGTCCTTCCATGTACTCAGCACCGACTGTGGCTCTACTACGAGGTTTCCATTCCTATCTCTACAGGCTTCTGTGCGGGATTTTTTTCCTTGGCATGTTCTTTTTACCTGTTGGTAAAACTTCCGCACGTTGTTCCTGGAGTAGCATCTCTCAATATCTTCGATCGCGCGCTTCTCATGCTCTCTTTTTTTCTTTTGGAGAAGCCGGTGTTCTTCCCGTCTTTTCTGCTCGTAAAGCTCGCGAGCAGCTCTCGTCTTTCTTTGCAGCGTCGCTTTATATGCCTCTTGTTTGGCTGCATGGGCCTGCCTGCATTCGTCATCAAACCAGAGGTTTCGTGGTGGTGGTCTGGTGAAACCTAGCACATCAGTTGCGGCATCTCTGATGGCTTGTTGGCAGTGTTGCCACTGATCTTCGGCACTTGATGCTGGCGGTACTGGATTTCTTGAGAGGTTACGGGATATTCGATCGGCATAGGTTCTGGCGGTTTCTTGCGATTGCAGCTTTCCGACGTCATACTTCCTCACAGTATTACTCCGTTGTGGAGTTCGGGTTATTCGCATTCTTACCTTTGCTGCAACAAGGTAGTGATCCGAGTCGATGTTAGCTGCTCGGAAGGTGCGAACATCCAAGATACTGGAGGCGTGTCTTGCATCGATCGCAACGTGATCAATCTGATTGACGGTTCTTTGATCTGGGTGTCGCCAAGTCCCTTTGTGTATATCGAGATGAGGAAACCGTGTGCTTGCAATGGTGACAGATAACTACCCAGATACTTAAACTGAGTAACCTCTTCTATTATCTGCTGCCTCACAATAACCTGCTGTTGTTGGTTCCGGCTGGTGTGCATTATTTTTGTCTTCTTGGCGTTAATCCTTAAGCAAGTTGCCTCACCTTTTTGTTGAAGGGAGTGACACATTTGGTTAAGGGCTCCAGCTCCGTTTGCCATTAAGCAGATGTCGTCAGCATAGTCCAAATGGCTTAACTTGTGAAAGAGGCCCCACTGGATACCAAGTCTTTCACCTTCACCCTGTGCGGGTGACAGAACATCACCCTGTCTCACTCCTTGTCGAACTTCAAATGCATCGGAAAGCTGTCCACTGTGCAGAACGACACACCTTGCGTTGTTGTACGATTCTTTTATAAGAGCAACAATTTTATCCGGGATACCTCTAGCACCAAGCGACCTCCAGATAGCATCGCGACTAACGCTATCGAAGGCCTTTTCGAAATCGACGAACATGAGGTAAAGCGGTGATTGATACTCCAATGATTGTTCAAGGATAATTCGGAAGGTGTTAATGTGATCGACACATGATCGACCACTGCGAAATCCCGCTTGATGCCTCTTGAGAGTAGACTCGATCTTAGATTTTATCCTCTCGAGAATAATAGTTGCCATTAACTTTGGAAATACGGACAAAATGGTGATACCACGCCAGTTATTACAATTCTTTAGATCACCTTTCTTCGGTAGTTTGACGATAATTCCGTCTTTCCATTCCTTGGGAAAGGTTTCGTTTACCCAAATAGCCTCAACAAGTGGCAACAGTATATCGGCTGCCAAGTCCGGCAGGTATGCCATCCAGTCCAGCTGCTTTGTTGTTTTTTAAAAGTAAGATCGCGGTTCTTAACTCTTCACTTGTCGGGGGGCCAATATTGATGTCTCTGGAAGATCTACGTATGTCCGGCAGTAGGTAATCGGCATTTGCATTCTGCTCATCGTTTAACAGTGCACAGAAATGCTCCTTCCACCTTCGCAACTGGTCTTCTATTGACACTAGAATACGACCGTTCGTGTCAAGAACAGGGTGGTTGTTGTTGCTACTTTGTCCACCTACAAGATCCTTAGTAATCTTATACAACACCCTTGCGTTACCTCTTCTTGCAGCATTTTCCGCACTCTCCGCCAATTTGTCCAATCTGGCCCTTCTATCTCGTCTCACACACCTCTGCACTACCTTGTGAGCTGCTCTGTAATCGATTCGCATAACAGATTTCCGATGAGCACCAGTTTCCTTGTTTATATTTATTTTGAGTGATCTGCGGTGTGTAATTTTGTCCCAGGTGTCTTGGGATATCCACGTGTCTCTATCTCTTGATTGCCTCGGTACCGTTTCAGATCCAGCTTCCATAAAAACCCTTTTAACTTTTTTCCACATCGTCTCAATGGGAACATTAACGTTTAAGTCCACATTTGACGCCTTGTCGTTTAGGGTATTGGCAAAATCACGACAAATATTTGGGTCACTAAGAGCTGTTAGGCAAAAGGGGTTTGACAGTGAATGTTTGGCAGCAAGAAATTTATCGTTTGCGTACTTAAAAAAATTTAGAGCTTCTGACAACATAAACTTAAAAATTCTTTATGGATCAGCAAACAAAAGCTACAAGGAGCTTTGCAAACAAAAAAAAAAACGAAATTTGGACCTTAAAACATAGAATTGGTAAATAAAGCCAAAACTTACTTACTTACTTAGGTGGCGCTACAGTTCGGGACAAACCTGGGCCTCAACCAACATGCCTCTCCAGCCAGCTCGGTCTTTGGCTAGCTGCCTCCTGTTTTGCACTCCAAGTTGGTTGAGGTCGTCCTCCACTTGAGCGTGCCACCTAAGGCGAGGTCTTCCTTGACTGCGTCTACCCTCTGGGATGGAATCGAAGATCCTGCGAGCCGGAGCATTGTTGTCCATTTGCTCTACATGACCTAGCCATCTTAAACGTGATATGCGTATTTTTTTGACCAGGTCAATGTCGCTGTACAGCTCGTATAGTTCTTGGTTGAACCTTCTCCTCGGAAGCCCGTTAACGCAGATAGGGCCAAAAATCTTCCGAAGAATCTTACGCTCGAAACGACTAAGGATATCTTCATCCGCTTTAGATAGAGTCCATGCCTGGGCGCCTAAGAGCAGGACTGGGATGATTAGGGTCTGATACAGAATCTCCTTTGTCTTTCGAGAGAGGGCTTTGCTACTCAATTGCCTTCCTAGCCCATAGAAACAGCGATTGGCAAGAGTAATTCTTCGCTTTATTTTTGACGAGATGTTGTTGTCAGATGTTATAGCGGATCCGAGGTACACAAAGTCCCTAACTACCTCAAAGTTGTACCTGTCTATTGTGATGTTTTGTCCAATCCACCGGTGTTGTGTGTCCCTTTTTGTGGACAGCAGGTACTTCGTTTTGGCCTCATTGACTGCTAGTCCCATCTTAGCCGCTTCAGCTTCAATGCTAGCAAACGTTCCAGTGACAGCTCGCCGAGTTCTGCCAATGATGTCTATGTCGTCAGCGTATGCTAGCAATTGCACAGACTTGAAAAAAATTGTCCCACTACAATTGACTTGCGAGTTTCTTATAATTTTTTCAAGTATTAAGTTGAAGAAATCGCACGATAGCGCATCACCTTGTCGGAATCCTTTTTTGACGTCAAAAGCTTCTGTGAGGTCAGAACCAACCTTGACGGAGCAGCGAGAGTTCTCCATCGTCATCCTGCACAGTCGGACGAGTTTTGTGGGAATGCCAAAACCTGACATGGCTCTGTATAGCTCGTCTCTATAAATGCTATCGTACGTGGCCTTAAAATCGATAAAGAGGTGGTGGGTATCGATTTGGAATTCTTGGGTGGTTTCCAGGATCTGCCGTAGCGTGAACATTTGATCGATTGTGGACTTTCCTGGTCTGAAACCACACTGATAGGGGCCAATCAGGTTGCTGACGAAAGGTTTCAGGCGTTCACATAGTACGGCAGAGAGGATCTTGTAGGCGATATTCAGGAGACTTATTCCTCTATAGTTGGCGCAGTTTAGAGGGTCTCCTTTCTTGTGAATCGGGCAAACGATGCTGAGGTTCCATTCATCAGGCATACTTTCTTCTGACCAAACTTTAGAGATGAGTTGGTGTATGCACTCCACCAGGTCATCTCCGGCCGCTTTAAAAAGTTCGGCGGGTAATCCGTCGGGTCCAGCAGCTTTGTTGTTTTTGAGTTTAGATATTGCTATCCTTACTTCATTTTGGTCAGGTGGACGGAAGTTTTGTCTGTCATCATCCATGTTGAATGGTTCATTCTGCCTGACAGCGGGATTTTGGCCTTCATCGCCGTTTAACAGTCTGCAGAAATGGTCCTTCCATGTACTCAGCACCGACTGTGGCTCTACTACGAGGTTTCCATTCCTATCTCTACAGGCTTCTGTGCGGGATTTTTTTCCTTGGCATGTTCTTTTTACCTGTTGGTAAAACTTCCGCACGTTGTTCCTGGAGTAGCATCTCTCAATATCTTCGATCGCGCGCTTCTCATGCTCTCTTTTTTTCTTTTGGAGAAGCCGGTGTTCTTCCCGTCTTTTCTGCTCGTAAAGCTCGCGAGCAGCTCTCGTCTTTCTTTGCAGCGTCGCTTTATATGCCTCTTGTTTGGCTGCATGGGCCTGCCTGCATTCGTCATCAAACCAGAGGTTTCGTGGTGGTGGTCTGGTGAAACCTAGCACATCAGTTGCGGCATCTCTGATGGCTTGTTGGCAGTGTTGCCACTGATCTTCGGCACTTGATGCTGGCGGTACTGGATTTCTTGAGAGGTTACGGGATATTCGATCGGCATAGGTTCTGGCGGTTTCTTGCGATTGCAGCTTTCCGACGTCATACTTCCTCACAGTATTACTCCGTTGTTGTGGAGATCGGGTTATTCGCATTCTTACCTTTGCTGCAACAAGGTAGTGATCCGAGTCGATGATAGCTGCTCGGAAGGTGCGATCATCTAAGATACTGGAGGCGTGTCTTGCATCGATCGCAACGTGATCAATCTGATTGACGGTTCTTCGACCTGTGTGTCGCCAAGACCCTTTGTGTATATCGAGATGAGGAAACCGTGTGCTTGGAATGGTGAACTTATGTGCCGCTGCGAAGTCAATTAGCCTAATCCGTTTTCAGACGTTGTGTCGTGTAGGCTATGTTTTCCAGCAGTCCTACCAAAGATTTCCTCTTTACCTATTTTGGCATTAAAATCGCCTAGTACGATCTTAACGTCGTATTTAGGGCATTGCTCATAGGTTTTGTCGAGGAGCTCATAGAAGTCATCCTTGGTGGCGTCATCTTTGTTCTCTGTGGGGGCATGAGCGCATATTAGGCTAATGTTGGCGAATTTAGCCTTGATACGGATTGTCACAAGTCGCTCACTTACGTGTCGAAAGCCCGAGACTTCTTGCCTAAGTCTACCGCTTATGACGAATCCGCTACCAAATAAACGCTATGGTCTTCTTGCGCAATCACCGTAGTACACGTCACAGTTTTTCATCCTCCTTTTGCCCGGCCTATTCCATCGCACTTCCTGGATGGCAGTAATTCCTGCTCTGTAGCAGTCTAGGGCCTCCGCTAGTTATTTGGATGCACGTGGTCTGTTAAGAGTTCTAACATTCCAAGTGCAGATCCGAAGGTCGTTGTCCTTGATTCGTTTTTCCGGGTCGTCAACAGTAAATCCGTCCTTTTCCGAGGCTATTGGTCGCTTCGCAACTTTTTCTTTTTTCCGTGGCAGGGTTGTTAACCCCACGCACAACCCCCAACCTGGAGGACCAGGTCCTTTGTTGGATTCCTTGGACAAAAGTAACCGGAGAATCCGGAGTCAGTAACCCACTTCGGGGATATGAGCGCTGCCGTTGGCCCATTAAGGGTTCATCCGCCACCATCTCTATTTCAACGCCCTGATTTGCATTGAATTGTCCTAATGACCTTATCTCCAAATAAGTCGAAATAGCTCATTAGGGCGTCTGCTTCGTTGACTGTTGACGCCACCGTTGGTCCAATTGGTTGGGCTCATCCGCCGTACGTCCTCTTTCTGAGGGGCTCGTGCAAGACTTCTGCGAATCGATCAGAACAGTCATTAAAGCAGAGCATTATAGTGTTGCTATTTTTTCTGTATTCAACACTCGCGCTTATAAGTTTAGCAGGAATGTCCGGATGGACAGACCAGTACCCGGTGGTATCCGTGGGGAGGTAAAATAAGCACAATTGATGTGTACGATATAGTTGCAGCGACTGTGCATCACCAGTTTGATGCCTTTCAGTGCTTACCCTATTCATACAGCACCCAACCACCTATAAATATAAATAAAGTCAAAAACTCAATGGATTTCTGGAAAGCAGTTAAACTTGTGAATGGAAAAACCATTTCAACTTCTTCAGTCCTGGACATAAATATTCTCAAAAATCATTTTTCGGACCTTCTCAATGCAGTGGAATCACCACCTCCAATTCATTATGCTGCTCCTTTAACAGTTGATGAAGTTCTTGATGTTCCAATTTCTCAATCCGAAATAGAAATAGTGATAGAAAACGCTAAAAGTAACAAAGCTCCTGGAGAGGACAGAATACCTGACGAATTTTTTTAAAAATTAAACACCTGAATTTTTAAGACTCCTTACTGTCGAATTCAAAAGAATCTTCGAGACATCTGATGCTCCCAATAGTTTCCGGACAGCAATTATGTTTCCGTTACATAAAAAAGGAAATCTTGAAGATCCAACAAACTACAGGGGCATTTAAATTTTAAACACAGCTACTAAGCTTTTTAGTTCAGTACTTTATACTAGGCTCTGCGATTGGATTGGACTCAAGGGAATTTTGAACGAATTCCAAGCTGGGTTCAGGAAGAACGGAAATTTATAAGAATAATGGAAAAAAGCTCTACGCTTATTTTGTTGACTTTCGGGCAGCGTTTGACTCCATCCCACGGGAAGCACTTTTTTATAAACTCTTTAATTATGGAATTTCAACAAAAATTATTTCAGTCATTAAAGCAATGTACAAAGATAATAAAGCGAGAGTGTAGGACGGGAATCTGCTTTCGGATGAGTTTTGTATTTCGATGGGAGTTAAGCAAGGATGTGTCCTAAATACCCTTCTTTTCATTTTATACATTAATAACATCACTGAATCTGTAAAAGGTGGCATAGTGCTGGGTGAAAAAACTATCCCAGGTCTCATGTATGCAGACGATATAGTTTTCCTATCCGATTCTATAGACGGGATGCAGTTGATGATGAATAGACTTCAACGCTATTGCAAGATTTGGAACTTATCCGTTAACATTTCGAAGTCAAAAATTATGATATTTAGAAGAGGCAGCGGGAGATACACAAGACAGAAAAAGTGGACGTTCAAAGAGGAGGCAGTGGAAATAGTTAAGGAGTATAAATACCTAGGAGTCTTGATCACATCGAACTTGAACTTAGATAAGCACCTCCGTTCAAAAGTAGCAGAAGCTAAGCGTGCCATGTGTTCGGTATGGAGAAACTACTATTTAAAGAACAACATTTCCTACATAGCCAAATACAAAGTTTTTAGAGCAACTGCTATCGCAATACTGTTTTACGCGGCCCAAGTTTGGGGTTATCTCCCGTTTGAAGCGGTGGACTTTTAGACTCCCAAGTACATCGCCCAACTATATGCTGCACCTTGAAACAGGATTAGATCCTCTTTTCCTGGATACACTCAATTTGCATTTTAATTATGTGACAAGAGTTATGGTGATGGAAGAAAATAGGATTCCGAGACTGGTGCTATCTCAAATCATGAATTCTGGAAGAGGGTGTGTAAGAGAATGGTATAAACTGGCAACCGATTGCTCAATAAATTTCACACTACCAACTGAAGAAAGCCCTGCATCTATCAAATTGAAATTCGATAATTTGTTAATGAAAATCGGGAATAGAATGTACGACAAGTTTATTGAGGAAGCAGAATCGTCAATATACAGAACTTACTACAGTAGAGTAAACCAATTTTTGGACCAAAAGACCTATTTCTTGGCTGACAACACCGCAGACAAAATCAGTTTGATTTTTAAAGTAAGAGGCGAACTCATTCGTCTGAACTTTATTCCTCATCGTCCAGATCTTCCTATTTTGTGTGATTTATGTAATCGCAGAGAACGAGAAGACGTTTTCCACTTTTTGGGAGTTTGTCCAATTCTCAAAGAATTCCGTAAGGGATACTTTGGAGCGGAAACCCTTAATTTAGAAGAATCGATAAATTTGTTAAATGGAGAACGAGGTGGGGACCTTTTATACAAGTATTGTTTGAACGCATTTCGGTACAGAAGATGTATAGTTCATGAAAGTTTTTGAAGATTCGAAAATTGTTAAATTAAGTGAAATATGAAATATTTTATATTAGTTTTTTTTTTAGTGTGTATACACATAATTTATAATGCAAATGTCAATTGTATTAAAAATATTTTTTGAAGTCAATAAACTAACTAACTCACTAAATCTTCTTATTAATTGTGTCACACAATTAAATCCACTTTTAGCATATGAGTTTGTTTTATTATAACTTAATAAGTAAATGCTACTATTGTTTGTTTTTTTTAAATATGAGTGTAATTATTAATTATTTTTATAATATGAGTCATATATGTGTGTATTAATATTAATCTTAACAGTGCCTTTCGGTAATCCACGAACCAATTGAATTCGGAAATTACCTTGCCATATCCTCGCACATCGACTTCTTTAATGGGATAAGAAATTTCAAAGCACGAACCATATCGTATTTGTTGCATTCTTCTTTATTGTTCTCTAGAATGTCTTCGTATTCATGACGTTATGCATCGGAAGTTACCATATTCAATAGACACAAGACATCAGTTGCTGGACCAGATGTTCCAACCATTCAGGTACCAGTAAAATGTAGAATAATATAATTACTATTTGTTTTTAACAACAACAACTGCAACAATTTTCCTTGAACTTCTTGTGATATTTCTAAGCAGAACTCAATGTAAACGGAGGTGAAGAGGCTTCGCAAGTCAACAGCAGCCATGAGTCGTGCTACCACGGCCATTAGTCCATTATGGAAAGTGGCCAACATTCTTCGACCGATTGTAGATTTCCTCTGCTTGTTGTCGAACATCATTATCTGAAAATAAATTATGCAAAAAAAATTATTTAGCTAATGCAGTTGAATGGAGCTTGTATGGCAGCCAGGCTCAGGGCACTGTTTTTGTTTTGGATATTTGACATTTATTCAATTTGCCCACAGTTGTTTAATCTACCCTCATAGATTAATGAAATTTATTGAATGCTAACAATCCGAAAAGAAAGCGTATGCGGGGGCTCTATTCCAAATGACGAAACGAGCGGCAGGAAAAATGAAACCCGAAGAAACGATAGTAGATAGTAGAGGGAGAATGCTATCAACGAAATGTTGCCAGATTTTATTGACAAATTAATTTTTTTCTGAGAAAGTGACAAGTTTCGGGGCTTTTCGGCAACTCTTCGGTGACTCTTCGGCTTCGGACACATTTTGGTTTACCTTAAACAAGATCAAATTCCTTATAAAACATCGAACGCAAAACGAAAGCTGAAAGCACTCGTTTTTTAAAAGCCAATATCGTTTTACATTATTGCAATTTGCATAATACGATGTAATACAAACAAACAATTAGTGAAACGGTGAACCTTTATAAAATTTATTAAGGGTGCGTTGCCTGCAGTGTAATAAAACGATATAAAATAGTTTTTATTAATTGAAAAGTTCAGTAATATCTCTTGCAAGGTAAATGATCTTAAGCAGTGAGTAGTATATTTCTGTTTAAAACATACTATATTTCATTGCTACACACAAATCCTCTTATTGAACAGACATGGAAACTATGCCAGGTAAAAGGAATTAAAAGGCGTTATGTGCTTTTTACTGGAAAGTATTCCAAAGTTAATGGAACGTTAATGGGTTTGTTTGAGGGTATATTAGAAATACTATCCTAGTTTATCGAACTCGCGTCTGTATCACCTTCTTTCTTCCAATACCAAAGGGTGCTGAGATAGTGTCACAACCACTTATCGTATGTACGAAAAGTATATTTTGTGGTTTGTACTTGAACGAGTCAGATGAATATATGACAGTTGTGCTGTTATGCACTTTTTTTTAATTTTTTTTTATTTATGTATGGTGTACGACATTAGTTAGAAGAATTAGAGAAATAAGAAAGAATTTTTTCGGCGCAATAGATCGAAAATTACGTGACTTTTTTCACTTAAAACCCACGAACGGCTCTAGCTTGCACTAGGAGTTAGAAAAATTGCTTCCCAAACTGAGAGTCGAACTTAGGATCTCTCGCTCAACAAGCAAACATCTTATCCGCTGCCGCCCGCTCTTTAGAAAATAAACTTTCTTTTTGGAAGAACTTAAAGCTATGAGAAGCACAAGAAGATCTATATCTTCCCCTGTTATGACGACAGTATCACATAGTCCGGGAGCCCGCGACAGTAAAAAGTGTTTCAAATCATAATAAAGCATTAAATTTAGGTTTGTTTGGCACCTCGAGACCTTCTGATATAGTGGGCGCTTGAAGCATGCAAAAAAAAATCTTATTACCGTTGTGAGATCTAACGAAACTTTACTCTCACACACACAAACACGGTTTCCACAAGTTGTTGGATGTGTTTCCAAACACTTGTGTTGCCGAAACATAATGGACGAGTTCAGAACCCTTCACAACTATCTATTTTCGAGAAAAATTGAAAAGATATAAAATCGAGAAGTCTCAACTAGGATTTTTCCTACTACTCTACTATTAACACGCGGGATTCGAAACGTGAATTAATTAACCAAAACTATTTTCGAAGATACAGAGAGGAGTGTTACTTTAAATAATTTTCAACTTTACACGCGTTAAAAATCCATTTTGTACATTATTAAATTTACAACGTTTAAATTAAAGTTAAAAATTACGTTACGTTAAAATGCATTGAAAATTGGAAAATGATTTGATGCGGGTTGGAGTCCACCTGACTCTTTACTTTAAAGACTCATCCGCCGGCTCTCTTCTCGTTTCAAAACCTCGTGCTGGAACTGGAACACCTGCGTTTGTTGCTTTTGCAAAATATTGGCTAGGTACACCAGTGGTTGATGAGACCATGGTTGCCCTCAACTTCGCCAATATTTTGCAGCCGCAACGAAAAAAAAGAAAAGGGAAAAGAACGACCGAAGGGTAGTTTTTGTTGCGGTAAAATTTACCGTAACAAATCCCACCCTTACCTCCCAAGAAGTGTGTTTACTTTTCAGGAAAAATAAACCATTTCTTAAGACTCAGCCAGGATTGGAGGGTAAAAGAACGGGGTGAACAACAACACAGGCTATCATCATATTAAAAAAAAAGAGAAAAAAAATTATTAGTGACATGAAATGAAAACATAAAATTTGACAAAATACCAAAAGAAAACAGTACAAATAATTACAACGTCAATAAAAAAAAATAAGGGACTTTTGGCTAAGTGTCATTATATGGCTTTAAATCCTTAACGTGCCACGTTCCCCCATCCTTCCCCTTATCGTCTATCAGGACGTATTTCCAAGGTGTCACCCTCTTACTGACCCTATATGGACCAACAAACTTGGTCGCTAATTTTGCTGCAAAATAGTTTGCCGCATCGGACAAAGAATAGTTCCTACGCCAAACTAGATCACCAAGTTGAAACTGTGTGTCTCTTCTCCTCAAATTGTAAGTTTTTGCGGTCTTATGTCCCGCCGCCTCCAACTTCCTAGCTATCTCCTGTCTCAGTTTCTGAAACTGCCTAACGGTATCCCCTCTATCTTGTTCCCTATCACTATCTCTATCTCTAAGCCCTACATTATGGCCACTAGTAACCATGTTCCTACCAAAGTTCGCGAAATATGGCGAAACACCTAGCACCTCATGTTGCGAAGTTCGGATCGCACAGGCCACTTTTGCCAACTGCGAATCCCAACTCCGCTGGTTTTCGGAGACGTACGCTCGGAGCGTAGTCTTAATTATTTGATTAATGCGCTCTGCAGGATTTGCTTGCGGGTGGTAATGCGCCGTATACCTAAGTTGTGACCCGTACGCTTCACTAAGCGTCTTCAGTTCTTTGCTACGGAATTGGGGACCGTTGTCACAGACGATCCACTATTATCCTCTAATCTGTCCCAAGACCTTTGTGCTTAACTGCCTCTTTCTTATCTACTGTAGGCATCGTATGACCATACAATGCTTGCGGTAAATAGATAAGGGCATCTGAATTTGTCTTATTGTGCTGAATGTTTAAATTGATTTTTTGTAAACAGGCTGTCTTATGGGCATAACACCTAAGACAGTTTGATTATTACAGAAGTTTATTTGGATTTTCACTGCGCAGTTCGACTTAATCAGAGTTGTGTTTTGTATGTAAGTATTTTTAAATGGTAAGTGATTTTTGTGTCGTGTATTCAAATGTTCGTGGTTTAAGAAAGAATTTCTTTCACGTGTACGTCTACACTGTTCAACACAGGCCAGCTGTTTTGGCATTAAGTGAAACTCAGGTTGGAGTAAATACTGATTTATCAGAATTTGCTCTACATGGGTATAGCTTGGTGCCATTACTCTTTTCTCATCATGGTCTCGTGGTCTATGTTAGGACTGATATTGCTTGCCAGAGCCTTCCCCAATATGGGCAATGTTCCAACACGGACTTTAACTTCTTATGGCTCAAATTCACTGTCCGCAAGCATGTCATTCATTATTGTTTTATTTACAGGAGTCCAAATCTTGACAGTAATTCGACTTGTAACGAGTTTGATGCACTGTCTGATTCCATCTCGAAAATTGTTTCCCTTTGTCCTCGCACTGAAATCGTTATTGCGGGCGATTTCAATGTACACAATTCCAACTGGCTCCGCTATTCTGGTCAGACAACACCCGAAGGAAGGTATGTCGAGCTCTTTGCCGGGTTACATCACCTTACCCAACTGATCGATGTGCCAACGCGTATACCGGATGTTGCTGGGCAAGCCGCCCATACTCTTGACTTGTTTCTTACTTCTCACCCTGATAAATATACCATTAGTGTAACTTCTCCATTTGGCACTTCAGACCATTGTATCATTTCAGCTAATTTCTCATCCCCCACCCATCCAGTTAAAGAAAAACTTCCCACCAGGACCGTTTGGCAATACGAGAAAGCCAACTGGGACGGCCTGAATTTCTTTTTCCGAAACTTTAACTGGTCACTATGCTTCCTCGATAGTGACATTGATGCCAGTGCTCAAATCATCACAAATGTGATTCTTCTAGGGATGCGTGCTTTTATTCCTAATAGAGTAAAAAGCATCAAACCTAAAGAAAAGTCTTGGTTTAATTCTGAGTGTAAAGAAGCTATCAGGCTCAAAGAAGTAAGTTTCCGATCTTACAAAGCCAACCCTACAGAGGAAAATCGGAAAAAGCACAAACAAGCAAGGAACTCATGCAACTCCGTTATAGAAAGAACCAAATTTTTGCATGACCAAAAATTACGGCAAAAAATTCTGCAGTGTCCCAAAGGCAGTAAAAATTTTTGGTCATTTGTAAAAAATATAAAAAACTCCTCGACATCTTCGGTTCCAACGCTCATCGACAATAACAAACCAATTGTTTACTCTTCAGAGAAGGCAAACTTGCTCGCCGCCCATTTCGCTGCCAGCTCCACGCTGCCTCAAAGCAACGTTGCCCCTCCTGTACTTGAGAATGTAAATTTTTCCATGGGACACATTTTTTTCCGCACTCGTACAGTAGCAAGAGTTCTCAAAGATCTCGATTTACACAAATCCGCTGGCCCGGATGGTATACCCCCGATTCTTCTGAAGAGGTGTTCTTCCACACTGGCAAAGCCACTGCGTAAGCTTTTCCATCGCTCCTATTCTTCTGGAATCTTTCCTAGAAGATGGAAAACAGCATTTGTCCAGCCTGTCCCTAAGAAAGGTGACCCATCCTCCCCCTCCTCCTACCGACCCATAGCACTGACATCCCTTCTTTCTAAGGTCATGGAAACACTGATTAACCGTCAGCTTAAGGAATATCTCGAAGATCGTAAGCTTCTCCATGACCGTCAGTATGGCTTCCGCAGCAACCGTTCCACTGGTGATCTGATGGCATATCTCACCGAACAGTGGAACAAATCTTTACATCGCTTTGGTGAAAGTAAGATTATTGCTCTTGATATCTCCAAGGCATTTGATAGAGTTTGGCGTGAAGCTCTCTTATCGAAAATGCGTGCTTTTGGGATCGATAATACTCTTGTTCGTTGGATTAGAAGCTATCTCCTGAACCGTTCAATACAAGTTGTATTGGACGGATTCAAGTCTGATTCCCATAAAATAAATGCTGGTGTGCCCCAGGGCTCTGTTCTGTCTCCGACTCTTTTCCTCATTTTTATAAATGATCTTCTGTCTGTTACTTCTAATCCACTTAACTGTTTTGCTGACGACTCTACCCTCAGCTTTTCATATTCGTTCGATAATTCACGTCCTTCGCCTTCGGACGTACAATTGCAACGGTGCCGTATGTCAAGCTCATTAAACTCCGATTTATACAGCATTGTCAAATGGGGTAATAGAAATCGTGTGGAGTTTAATGCTTCGAAAACTCAATGCTGTCTTCTGTCGTTAAAGCTAAACATTCCCCCAATGCCATTGTCCATGAATGGCACTTACATCGAAGAAACCGAAAAGCTCTCAGTACTCGGTATGTGTGTCAACGACGATCTCCGTTGGAACGACCATATATTTGAGATCGCTAAGAATGCTGCAAAGTGCTTAGGTTTTCTGTATCGGTGTAAGAAGTATTTTTCCCCATCTGATCTGGCTACAATTTATAAAGCGTTTATACGCCCTAAACTCGAGTATAACTCCCACCTGTGGGCAGGTGCTTCGCAAACATCGCTTCACCTGCTTGATAAAATACAAAATCGAGCGTTAAGATTGATAGGAAATAGAACTGCCGCTGAAACAATTGCCCCACTCGTACACCGACGCAATGTTTCATGTCTTTCCTTATTTTATCGTTTCTTTTACAAAAAATGTTCACTCGAAGTAGCCAGTTGCATTCCTCCCCTTAAAAGTTTCTCCCGTAATACTCGTCTCGCAAGGAATGCCCATCAGTTCACCCTTGAGCCCAATTTCGGACGTACCGTGAAATATAGGGATTCTTTTTTTAGCCGAACGACACGAATTTGGAACAGTTTACCCGGCGGGATTTTCCCTTCCCTTGTAGATCAAAACTACAAACATTCAAAACCAATGTTAATCGGCACCTCCTATCTCTCCCCTCCCTTTCTTCGTAATGCCCGCGCAGTGTGTTCTACATTAAAAGGGAAACACATAATCCCTTGTGCGCGCGTTAATTATAAAAAAAAAAAAAAAAAAAAAAAAAAACTTTGGAACACCGAAGAGTAGAAAAACGTTTTCTTCCAATTCCCGACAAACCGCTTTCGCCGTGGCGGACCGTAACGCGAACAATAGGGGAAATTTACTGAAATAATCGACGACCGTTAATATATACATATACATATACATATATATAAGGCCGCGCGGTAGTGGACCTACCAGGTCCACACAGATCATTTCCCATGGTTGGGAATTTCCTACCCTCTCGGTCATAAGACCAGCTGGTTTCTCGTTAACCGATTTCACTTGCTGGCAAATCTTACAATTCCTAACGTATTTTGTAATATCCCCTCTCATTTTGGGCCAGTAATATTTTTCTGCTACCCTACCAAACGTTTTTTAACTCCCATGTGTCCTGCTAGTGGAGCGTCATGGCACTCGTTCAGAACTCTCGACCTATCATTTTTACCAATCACTAACTTCCATCCCTCACTCTCTTCATGAACCACGACATGGTTCACCCTAACATGTTTATAGAGCCGCCCGCCCTCTACTCTCCAGGATGGGTATTCTAATGGGCTCTTTTCTACTAAAGATTTCATTTTATCACCCAAGGGTCCGAATCCGCTTCTGAGATTCCAGCTAAATCTGGAACTCCTCAGGAACGACATGTTCTTTGCCCTTTCTATGGATGATTTTGAAATCAAATTGCTGGAGCCGAATGGCCCAACGAGCTAATCTACCCTGCGGATCCGTAAGGTTACTTAACCATACCAAAGAATGATGATCGGTCACGACAGTAAATTGAACGCCTTCGACATACGGTCGCAACTTTTCGATCGCCCATAGTACGGCCAAACATTCCTTTTCGGTCGTAGAGTAGTTCCCTTCATTCCTATTCAATGACCGACTCAAATAACATATGGCTTTTTCGCCATCTTCAAACTCCTGCGAAAGTACGGCCCCGATACCAAAATCTGACGCGTATGTTTGGACAACAAACGGACGAGAAAAATCTGGACATGTCAGAATCGGTGCTGTAACCAAACATTCTTTGGCTTTCCTAAAACTTTCCTCAAATTTCTTAACTTTCTTTAAGAGATCGTTAAGAGGCCTAACTAAAATTGCAAAGTTTGACACGAATCTTCGATACCAAGAAACAGTTCCTACAAAACTCCTAATATCCTTCACGTTTTTTGGTGGAAGAATCCTCATCATGCTTTCCACTTTTTCCGGGTCTACATGGAGCCCGTTCCTATCAACTACATAACCTAGAAATTTCAAAGAAGGCCTACAAAAGTTACACTTTTCCCTACCTACTTTTAAACCCGTCTATCCTAGCCTTTTAAAAACTTCTTTGAGAATTTCTAGATGTTTCTCAAATGAATCGGTGACAATGATAATGTCATCCAAGTACACAAAGATGAACGGTTCTAAGTCGGGACCTAGAACGTCGTCAATAAACGTTTGCCAAGTTGCCGGGGAGTTGTGTAAGCCAAATGGCATCCTACGAAATTGAAATTGACCCCGGCCTGGCACGGTAAAGGCGATTCTTCCTCCATTGGAATCTGCCAATAAGCAGATTTAATATCTAATGAGGACAAGTACTTCGCGTTTCGAAGCTTGTTCAAAATCGCTGAAATAAACGGTAGTGGATAAGCATCCCTATCAGTAACTTCATTGAGTTTCCTATAGTCAACGCAGAACCGAAAACTACCATCCTTTTTCTTAACAAGAAGAATCGGGGATGCCCGAGGACTTTTGGACTTCTCGATCACTCCAGCCTCTAACATCTCTTGGAGTTCCTGATCGATGTGTTTTTGAATCGCTTTATCGGTTCTGTGGACGTCCTAATCTTGTGCTCAACTAAGTTGGTGCATCCTAATCCTTCGGTCATTGATTCAAAAAGCTGCTCTAAAACTAATTCTAACTTTTTGCTCTCACTTTCGTTAAAGTCCGATTTTTCCCTAATAGCTACCATGTCTGTTACTGACGACACCATCTGCTGGTTTGAAAAGCTCCACATACCTGATCTCAAATCCGGGACTATGCCCGATAGTACCCAAAAGTCGGCACCTAAGATCAAAAGGTGGGGGAGACTGGGTATAACCAGACACTCTATTAATAGGGATTGGTTCTCAACCTCAATGGGTAAAGAAACAGATCCAGCTACTCCTACTCCCGCCCCATCTGCTAGCACTGCTGACCCAACACTACTTTTCCCTAACTTAAGTCCTAACTCATTTAAAATTTTCCACCCATCCCCTCCTACAATGGTGCGTGAAGCTCCTGAATCAAGTAATCCTAAAAACTTTGTTCCATAAATGTTAACTCCTAAATATGGTTTATTATCTCTACCATTTGCCGCCAAGGTGAAATCAAGTTGAACTCGATCATCCAACAGGTCGCGAGTAGACGACCTAATTAACGCCGACGAGTCTCTCGCCCTGCTGAAACAAGAGCCCGTTCCCCATTTCCCGAACACCGAACACCACAAATGTTTCCTCCTTCCCCTGCGAACGACGATTGATCTCCTCTAATAGTAGATCATCGTAGTTGGCAGGTAGAAACTCGGCCTTGAGCTCCTGCACGAGTTCTTGCCAATTGAGAATATCATCTTGAACCGTCCTAAACCACATAAGCGACCTACCAGATAAAAGCTCCGAAGCAAATCTAAAAAGGTGGGTTTCTGCAACTTCGTTAGCCAATCGAAGTTCTTCTACCCGCTCTAAGAAGGAATTCAGTGATGACCCATCAGACTCTGACAGACAACTGAATATTCGTTTCGCTAGTAGTCCTAGAGGTTCCTCCGACTGCAGCAAACAACGATGTCGATGGACTGGTGTTGGCAGATCTACTACCAGGAACCGTAAGATTAATTCCGCTTGTTGGTTACCTTCTTTGTTGTTCTTCTTCAAATTCGCTTCCCTCGTCGTCTCCTGTCAAAGCGCTTATTAAAATTAGAAGTTCATTCTTCAAAAGACTTTTATCTTCCCTTTCGTTTTCTTCCTCACACACTGATCTACCTAACCGACCTAAACTCCATTCTATCTTCGTAATAATTTTAAAAAATTCTGATGAATTTGGAATCGGAGGGTTTTTAAGAAGCGCCCTAATCTCGTCGATCTTTATCTTAACTGCATCCCAATCCTCAGCAAAAGTAAATTGATACATTGAAAAAGTATCCAAAGATCCCCGCCTTTCCAACATCCTTGCAGATCTCAATGCTTTCCGCATTGCCTCTGCCGTATCCGGTTTCAGCCCCCTGACCTTCATCTCATAGGCCAGTTCGTCCTGCGCTAATCTTCTATATTCATATTTAAGAAAAATAATTAAATTGCAACGAAGAAAAAAAATATATAAAGAAAATAAACAACGATGATAAATAAATCACAAAAAAAAAACAAAATAAGTGTGGCAACCCTACCAAAGAAATCTCCAAAACCCTTACAAAAAAAAAACAACAACTTAAAAAAAATTAAATTACCTACTTTATTTAAAATAAAAAATAATATTTTTTTTAACCCAATACAGCAGCCCTTAGACTCACGTACTCAATCACTCAAAGTAAAAATAAGCTTAATCAACCAAAAAAAACTTAAAACCCAGACTCGATAAGAAAAACTATCACAATTCACAACACAACACAAAAAAATTTCACGAGAGAAATGAAAAATAACACTAATTAAAACTATCACCGAAAACACTCAATTTTCAAAACAAAACAAAAAGGATAAAATATAATAGAAAAAATATATATAAAACAATGGACGCCACGAAATTGAAAACAAGTTTACAACAATATCAAAAAAAATATCACCAAAAACTCCTTGCTGCTCCCTGTGTTGCTCCGCCTTTTCCACCACTTTCAATTTCTCCTCTAACACCTTTCCTAATAATAAAAAAAACGATGAAACTTCAATCAAGGTTGATGGAAAAAAAAACACTACACAATGCAATAAAAAAAATCCTTCCACTTTGGGCCAATTTGTTACACTTTTTGCCGCGACTTGAACACTGCAATTTAATGCGTACCGATAATAACGACGACGACGACGATGACGTCGCACGACCACGAACGAATACACAAAAAAAAAAGAATACAACAAAAAGTGTAACAACAGCTTGATTAGTGTAACAAATTAAGTAAAGGAGACAGCACAGAACTTCTGTATCTCAATATGAAATGGTATAAACAAATATAATTACATTTACACACATTCTTTTAATGTATATTCTATGTATATATTTAAACGTTATGTTATATGCTATTTACTAATATACATGCATAAAGTTACATGTTCTTATACATTAAAAAAAATAGTCAATGCTACCGTGAAGCAATATTCCTCTTGCAGGAAGAATACGGCAACACAGACAAGATCGTTGAAAAATTTATTCAAAAACTGTTAGCCCTAAAATTAGTTCATTCGACAAATGACGTCAGAGGTCTTCGGCAGCTGTACAATGAGGTGACCACAACCATGAGGTCTCTAACGGCATTACAAGTCCCGTCAGCACAATATGAGATCGTAGTTAAATTCGTTCTTCTTAAGTCGATTCCAACAAATATGCGCACTTAATATCATAGGACAGGTAGTAGTGTTTCTCTGTCTAGCACATTACTTAACACTACAAACGGAAACGAGGCAACAAGAACAACGCCAGAAGAAGAGCAATTAAAATCTCTTTTGGACTTTATAAGGATAGAAGTGGAAGCGTTACAGAAGTCCCATTTAACTGAGCGAGATAGAAAATCCGACGAGCGATTGCGAAGAGAACCACGAATAGCAATGGCCACCGCAACTGGTTTACTCACTAGCGACAGAAATATTATATGCATCTTATGCAAAAAAAATAATCATGTGACAAAAAACTGTAAATCAATTTAACAATAGAGCAAAAGAAAACTACTCCGCAAAGAAGGAAGATGTTTTAGATGTGCCAACAAAAACCACACGTCAAAGTTTTGTAAAGCACAATGGATTAAATGTGATACATGTAGTGGCCGGCACTTAACAAAAATGTGCAAGCAAGCAAGTAGAGGTGTACAAGTAAATGCTAATAAAACAGAAGGAGCGAGCGAGCGTAAAGAAGAACCGGTTCGACTGGTGACAGCTACATATGCTACGTTTAATAACGAAGAATCTATAGAACCAGTAATATATTTGCAAACAGCGAAGGCAATATTAGGCAGCATAAACAACAGCGAGTGTATTCTTTCTAGGATTACAATGGACAACGGCAGCCAAAGAACATACGTAAGCGAGAAAGCTGCAAATGCTTTGAATTTGACAGTAGGCGGAACAAAGAAAATACAGGTTCTTGGATTTGGAGAAAATGGAAAAGATAAGCGACCAAGTGAACTCCAATGCGTCGAGATTTCCCTAAGAAGTCAATATAATCCGACAAAATTTATTGTGATTTCAGCTTTAGTAGTACCAACAATTTGCACCGACATCTTGCCAATTCCAGAAATAAAAACCAAAAGTTTTCGTTACATCAAACTACAGTTAGCGGACAGTAGGAACTGCAATGAGAAGTTTATTAACGGAATTAACTTGCTCATTGGCCAAGATTAATATTGGCAATTTAACAATATATCCAATCTAGGGATGCGTGCTTTTATTCCTAATAGAGTAAAAAGCATCAAACCTAAAGAAAAGTCTTGGTTTAATTCTGAGTGTAAAGAAGCTATCAGGCTCAAAGAAGTAAGTTTCCGATCTTACAAAGCCAACCCTACAGAGGAAAATCGGAAAAAGCACAAACAAGCAAGGAACTCATGCAACTCCGTTATAGAAAGAACCAAATTTTTGCATGACCAAAAATTACGGCAAAAAATTCTGCAGTGTACCAAAGGCAGTAAAAATTTTTGGTCATTTGTAAAAAATATTAAAAACTCCTCAACATCTTCGGTTCCAACGCTCATCGACAATAACAAACCAATTGTTTACTCTTCAGAGAAGGCAAACTTGCTCGCCGCCCATTTCGCTGCCAGCTCCACGCTGCCTCAAAGCAACGTTGCCCCTCCTGTACTTGAGAATGTAAATTTTTCCATGGGACACATTTTTTTCCGCACTCGTACAGTAGCAAGAGTTCTCAAAGATCTCGATTTACACAAATCCGCTGGCCCGGATGGTATACCCCCGATTCTTCTGAAGAGGTGTTCTTCCACACTGGCAAAGCCACTGCGTAAGCTTTTCCATCGCTCCTATTCTTCTGGAATCTTTCCTAGAAGATGGAAAACAGCATTTGTCCAGCCTGTCCCTAAGAAAGGTGACCCATCCTCCCCCTCCTCCTACCGACCCATAGCACTGACATCCCTTCTTTCTAAGGTCATGGAAACACTGATTAACCGTCAGCTTAAGGAATATCTCGAAGATCGTAAGCTTCTCCATGACCGTCAGTATGGCTTCCGCAGCAACCGTTCCACTGGTGATCTGATGGCATATCTCACCGAACAGTGGAACAAATCTTTACATCGCTTTGGTGAAAGTAAGATTATTGCTCTTGATATCTCCAAGGCATTTGATAGAGTTTGGCGTGAAGCTCTCTTATCGAAAATGCGTGCTTTTGGGATCGATAATACTCTTGTTCGTTGGATTAGAAGCTATCTCCTGGACCGTTCAATACAAGTTGTATTGGACGGATTCAAGTCTGATTCCCATAAAATAAATGCTGGTGTGCCCCAGGGCTCTGTTCTGTCTCCGACTCTTTTCCTCATTTTTATAAATGATCTTCTGTCTGTTACTTCTAATCCACTTAACTGTTTTGCTGACGACTCTACCCTCAGCTTTTCATATTCGTTCGATAATTCACGTCCTTCGCCTTCGGACGTACAATTGCAACGGTGCCGTATGTCAAGCTCATTAAACTCCGATTTATACAGCATTGTCAAATGGGGTAATAGAAATCGTGTGGAGTTTAATGCTTCGAAAACTCAATGCTGTCTTCTGTCGTTAAAGCTAAACATTCCCCCAATGCCATTGTCCATGAATGGCACTTACATCGAAGAAACCGAAAAGCTCTCAGTACTCGGTATGTGTGTCAACGACGATCTCCGTTGGAACGACCATATATTTGAGATCGCTAAGAATGCTGCAAAGTGCTTAGGTTTTCTGTATCGGTGTAAGAAGTATTTTTCCCCATCTGATCTGGCTACAATTTATAAAGCGTTTATACGCCCTAAACTCGAGTATAACTCCCACCTGTGGGCAGGTGCTTCGCAAACATCGCTTCACCTGCTTGATAGAATACAAAATCGAGCGTTAAGATTGATAGGAAATAGAACTGCCGCTGAAACAATTGCCCCACTCGTACACCGACGCAATGTTTCATGTCTTTCCTTATTTTATCGTTTCTTTTACAAAAAATGTTCACTCGAAGTAGCCAGTTGCATTCCTCCCCTTAAAAGTTTCTCCCGTAATACTCGTCTCGCAAGGAATGCCCATCAGTTCACCCTTGAGCCCAATTTCGGACGTACCGTGAAATATAGGGATTCTTTTTTTAGCCGAACGACACGAATTTGGAACAGTTTACCCGGCGGGATTTTCCCTTCCCTTGTAGATCAAAACTACAAACATTCAAAACCAATGTTAATCGGCACCTCCTATCTTTCCCCTCCCTTTCTTCGTAATGCCCGCGCAGTGTGTTCTACATTAAAAGGGAAACACATAATCCCTTGTGCGCGCGTTAATTATAAAAAAAAAAAAAAAAAAAAACTGGAACACCGAAGAGTAGAAAAACGTTTTCTTCCAATTCCCGACAAACCGCTTTCGCCGTGGCGGACCGTAACGCGAACAATAGGGGAAATTTACTGAAATAATCGACGACCGTTAATATATACATATACATATACATATATATAAGGCCGCGCGGTAGTGGACCTACCAGGTCCACACAGATCATTTCCCATGGTTGGGAATTTCCTACCCTCTCGGTCATAAGACCAGCTGGTTTCTCGTTAAGCGATTTCACTTGCTGGCAAATCTTACAATTCCTAACGTATTTTGTAATATCCCCTCTCATTTTGGGCCAGTAATATTTTTCTGCTACCCTACCAAACGTTTTTTAACTCCCATGTGTCCTGCTAGTGGAGCGTCATGGCACTCGTTCAGAACTCTCGACCTATCATTTTTACCAATCACTAACTTCCATCCCTCACTCTCTTCATGAACCACGACATGGTTCACCCTAACATGTTTATAGAGCCGCCCGCCCTCTACTCTCCAGGATGGGTATTCTAATGGGCTCTTTTCTACTAAAGATTTCATTTTATCACCCAAGGGTCCGAATCCGCTTCTGAGATTCCAGCTAAATCTGGAACTCCTCGCTATAACATATCAGGAACGACATGTTCTTTGCCCTTTCTATGGATGATTTTGAAATCAAATTGCTGGAGCCGAATGGCCCAACGAGCTAATCTACCCTGCGGATCCGTAAGGTTACTTAACCATACCAAAGAATGATGATCGGTCACGACAGTAAATTGAACGCCTTCGACATACGGTCGCAACTTTTCGATCGCCCATAGTACGGCCAAACATTCCTTTTCGGTCGTAGAGTAGTTCCCTTCATTCCTATTCAATGACCGACTCAAATAACATATGGCTTTTTCGCCATCTTCAAACTCCTGCGAAAGTACGGCCCCGATACCAAAATCTGACGCGTATGTTTGGACAACAAACGGACGAGAAAAATCTGGACATGTCAGAATCGGTGCTGTAACCAAACATTCTTTGGCTTTCCTAAAACTTTCCTCAAATTTCTTAACTTTCTTTAAGAGATCGTTAAGAGGCCTAACTAAAATTGCAAAGTTTGACACGAATCTTCGATACCAAGAAACAGTTCCTACAAAACTCCTAATATCCTTCACGTTTTTTGGTGGAAGAATCCTCATCATGCTTTCCACTTTTTCCGGGTCTACATGGAGCCCGTTCCTATCAACTACATAAACTAGAAATTTCAAAGAAGGCCTACAAAAGTTACACTTTTCATTACCTACTTTTAAACCCGTCTATCCTAGCCTTTTAAAAACTTCTTTGAGAATTTCTAGATGTTTCTCAAATGAATCGGTGACAATGATAATGTCATCCAAGTACACAAAGATGAATGGTTCTAAGTCGGGACCTAGAACGTCGTCAATAAACCTTTGCCAAGTTGCCGGGGAGTTGTGTAAGCCAAATGGCATCCTACGAAATTGAAATTGACCCCGGCCTGGCACGGTAAAGGCGATTCTTCCTCCATTGGAATCTGCCAATAAGCAGATTTAATATCTAATGAGGACAAGTACTTCGCGTTTCGAAGCTTGTTCAAAATCGCTGAAATAAACGGTAGTGGATAAGCATCCCTATCAGTAACTTCATTGAGTTTCCTATAGTCAACGCAGAACCGAAAACTACCATCCTTTTTCTTAACAAGAAGAATCGGGGATGCCCGAGGACTTTTGGACTTCTCGATCACTCCAGCCTCTAACATCTCTTGGAGTTCCTGATCAATGTGTTTTTGAATCGCTTTATCGGTTCTGTGGACGTCCTAATCTTGTGCTCAACTAAGTTGGTGCACCCTAATCCTTCGGTCATTGATTCAAAAAGCTGCTCTAAAACTAATTCTAACTTTTTGCTCTCACTTTCGTTAAAGTCCGATTTTTCCCTAATAGCTACCATGTCTGTTACTGACGACACCATCTGCTGGTTTGAAAAGCTCCACATACCTGATCTCAAATCCGGGACTATGCCCGATAGTGCCCAAAAGTCGGCACCTAAGATCAAAAGGTGGGGGAGACTGGGTATAACCAGACACTCTATTAATAGGGATTGGTTCTCAACCTCAATGGGTAAAGAAACAGATCCAGCTACTCCTACTCCCGCCCCATCTGCTAGCACTGCTGACCCAACACTACTTTTCCCTAACTTAAGTCCTAACTCATTTAAAATTTTCCACCCATCCCCTCCTACAATGGTGCGTGAAGCTCCTGAATCAAGTAATCCTAAAAACTTTGTTCCATAAATGTTAACTCCTAAATATGGTTTATTATCTCTACCATTTGCCGCCAAGGTGAAATCAAGTTGAACTCGATCATCCAACAGGTCGCGAGTAGACGACCTAATTAACGCCGACGAGTCTCTCGCCCTGCTGAAACAAGAGCCCGTTCCCCATTTCCCGAACACCGAACACCACAAATGTTTCCTCCTTCCCCTGCGAACGACGATTGATCTCCTCTAATAGTAGATCATCGTAGTTGGCAGGTAGAAACTCGGCCTTGAGCTCCTGCACGAGTTCTTGCCAATTGAGAATATCATCTTGAACCGTCCTAAACCACATAAGCGACCTACCAGATAAAAGCTCCGAAGCAAATCTAAAAAGGTGGGTTTCTGCAACTTCGTTAGCCAATCGAACTTCTTCTACCCGCTCTAAGAAGGAATTCAGTGATGACCCATCAGACTCTGACAGACAACTGAATATTCGTTTCGCTAGTAGTCCTAGAGGTTCCTCCGACTGCAGCAAACAACGATGTCGATGGACTGGTGTTGGCAGATCTACTACCAGGAACCGTAAGATTAATTCCGCTTGTTGGTTACCTTCTTTGTTGTTCTTCTTCAAATTCGCTTCCCTCGTCGTCTCCTGTCAAAGCGCTTATTAAAATTAGAAGTTCATTCTTCAAAAGACTTTTATCTTCCCTTTCGTTTTCTTCCTCACACACTGATCTACCTAACCGACCTAAACTCCATTCTATCTTCGTAATAATTTTAAAAAATTCTGATGAATTTGGAATCGGAGGGTTTTTAAGAAGCGCCCTAATCTCGTCGATCTTTATCTTAACTGCATCCCAATCCTCAGCAAAAGTAAATTGATACATTGAAAAAGTATCCAAAGATCCCCGCCTTTCCAACATCCTTGCAGATCTCAATGCTTTCCGCATTGCCTCTGCCGTATCCGGTTTCAGCCCCCTGACCTTCATCTCATAGGCCAGTTCGTCCTGCGCTAATCTTCTATATTCATATTTAAGAAAAATAATTAAATTGCAACGAAGAAAAAAAATATATAAAGAAAATAAACAACGATGATAAATAAATCACAAAAAAAAACAAAATAAGTGTGGCAACCCTACCAAAGAAATCTCCAAAACCCTATCAAAAAAAAAAAACAACAACTTAAAAAAAATTAAATTACCTACTTTATTTAAAATAAAAAATAATATTTTTTTTAACCCAACACAGCAGCCCTTAGACTCGCGTACTCAATCACTCAAAGTAAAAATAAGCTTAATCAACCAAAAAAAACTTAAAACCCAGACTCGATAAGAAAAACTATCACAATTCACAACACAACACAAAAAAATTTCACGAGAGAAATGAAAAATAACACTAATTAAAACTATCACCGAAAACACTCAATTTTCAAAACAAAACAAAAAGGATAAAATATAATAGAAAAAATATATATAAAACAATGGACGCCACGAAATTGAAAACAAGTTTACAACAATATCAAAAAAAATATCACCAAAAACTCCTTGCTGCTCCCTGTGTTGCTCAAAAACTCAATGGATTTCTGGAAAGCAGTTAAACTTGTGAATGGAAAAACCATTTCAACTTCTTCAGTCCTGGACATAAATATTCTCAAAAATCATTTTTCGGACCTTCTCAATGCAGTGGAATCACCACCTCCAATTCATTATGCTGCTCCTTTAACAGTTGATGAAGTTCTTGATGTTCCAATTTCTCAATCCGAAATAGAAATAGTGATAGAAAACGCTAAAAGTAACAAAGCTCCTGGAGAGGACAGAATACCTGACGAATTTTTTTAAAAATTAAACACCTGAATTTTTAAGACTCCTTACTGTCGAATTCAAAAGAATCTTCGAGACATCTGATGCTCCCAATAGTTTCCGGACAGCAATTATGTTTCCGTTACATAAAAAAGGAAATCTTGAAGATCCAACAAACTACAGGGGCATTTAAATTTTAAACACAGCTACTAAGCTTTTTAGTTCAGTACTTTATACTAGGCTCTGCGATTGGATTGGACTCAAGGGAATTTTGAACGAATTCCAAGCTGGGTTCAGGAAGAACGGAAATTTATAAGAATAATGGAAAAAAGCTCTACGCTTATTTTGTTGACTTTCGGGCAGCGTTTGACTCCATCCCACGGGAAGCACTTTTTTATAAACTCTTTAATTATGGAATTTCAACAAAAATTATTTCAGTCATTAAAGCAATGTACAAAGATAATAAAGCGAGAGTGTAGGACGGGAATCTGCTTTCGGATGAGTTTTGTATTTCGATGGGAGTTAAGCAAGGATGTGTCCTAAATACCCTTCTTTTCATTTTATACATTAATAACATCACTGAATCTGTAAAAGGTGGCATAGTGCTGGGTGAAAAAACTATCCCAGGTCTCATGTATGCAGACGATATAGTTTTCCTAGCCGATTCTATAGACGGGATGCAGTTGATGATGAATAGACTTCAACGCTATTGCAAGATTTGGAACTTATCCGTTAACATTTCGAAGTCAAAAATTATGATATTTAGAAGAGGCAGCGGGAGATACACAAGACAGAAAAAGTGGACGTTCAAAGAGGAGGCAGTGGAAATAGTTAAGGAGTATAAATACCTAGGAGTCTTGATCACATCGAACTTGAACTTAGATAAGCACCTCCGTTCAAAAGTAGCAGAAGCTAAGCGTGCCATGTGTTCGGTATGGAGAAACTACTATTTAAAGAACAACATTTCCTACATAGCCAAATACAAAGTTTTTAGAGCAACTGCTATCGCAATACTGTTTTACGCGGCCCAAGTTTGGGGTTATCTCCCGTTTGAAGCGGTGGACTTTTAGACTCCCAAGTACATCGCCCAACTATATGCTGCACCTTGAAACAGGATTAGATCCTCTTTTCCTGGATACACTCAATTTGCATTTTAATTATGTGACAAGAGTTATGGTGATGGAAGAAAATAGGATTCCGAGACTGGTGCTATCTCAAATCATGAATTCTGGAAGAGGGTGTGTAAGAGAATGGTATAAACTGGCAACCGATTGCTCAATAAATTTCACACTACCAACTGAAGAAAGCCCTGCATCTATCAAATTGAAATTCGATAATTTGTTAATGAAAATCGGGAATAGAATGTACGACAAGTTTATTGAGGAAGCAGAATCGTCAATATACAGAACTTACTACAGTAGAGTAAACCAATTTTTGGACCAAAAGACCTATTTCTTGGCTGACAACACCGCAGACAAAATCAGTTTGATTTTTAAAGTAAGAGGCGAACTCATTCGTCTGAACTTTATTCCTCATCGTCCAGATCTTCCTATTTTGTGTGATTTATGTAATCGCAGAGAACGAGAAGACGTTTTCCACTTTTTGGGAGTTTGTCCAATTCTCAAAGAATTCCGTAAGCGATACTTTGGAGCGGAAACCCTTAATTTAGAAGAATCGATAAATTTGTTAAATGGAGAACGAGGTGGGGACCTTTTATACAAGTATTGTTTGAACGCATTTCGGTACAGAAGATGTATAGTTCATGAAAGTTTTTGAAGATTCGAAAATTGTTAAATTAAGTTATGAAATATTTTATATTAGTTTTTTTTTTAGTGTGTATACACATAATTTATAATGCAAATGTCAATTGTATTAAAAATATTTTTTGAAGTCAATAAACTAACTAACTCACTAAATCTTCTTATTAATTGTGTCACACAATTAAATCCACTTTTAGCATATGAGTTTGTTTTATTATAACTTAATAAGTAAATGCTACTATTGTTTGTTTTTTTTAAATATGAGTGTAATTATTAATTATTTTTATAATATGAGTCATATATGTGTGTATTAATATTAATCTTAACAGTGCCTTTCGGTAATCCACGAACCAATTGAATTCGGAAATTACCTTGCCATATCCTCGCACATCGACTTCTTTAATGGGATAAGAAATTTCAAAGCACGAACCATATCGTATTTGTTGCATTCTTCTTTATTGTTCTCTAGAATGTCTTCGTATTCATGACGTTATGCATCGGAAGTTACCATATTCAATAGACACAAGACATCAGTTGCTGGACCAGATGTTCCAACCATTCAGGTACCAGTAAAATGTAGAATAATATAATTACTATTTGTTTTTAACAACAACAACTGCAACAATTTTCCTTGAACTTCTTGTGATATTTCTAAGCAGAACTCAATGTAAACGGAGGTGAAGAGGCTTCGCAAGTCAACAGCAGCCATGAGTCGTGCTACCACGGCCATTAGTCCATTATGGAAAGTGGCCAACATTCTTCGACCGATTGTAGATTTCCTCTGCTTGTTGTCGAACATCATTATCTGAAAATAAATTATGCAAAAAAAATTATTTAGCTAATGCAGTTGAATGGAGCTTGTATGGCAGCCAGGCTCAGGGCACTGTTTTTGTTTTGGATATTTGACATTTATTCAATTTGCCCACAGTTGTTTAATCTACCCTCATAGATTAATGAAATTTATTGAATGCTAACAATCCGAAAAGAAAGCGTATGCGGGGGCTCTATTCCAAATGACGAAACGAGCGGCAGGAAAAATGAAACCCGAAGAAACGATAGTAGATAGTAGAGGGAGAATGCTATCAACGAAATGTTGCCAGATTTTATTGACAAATTAATTTTTTTCTGAGAAAGTGATAAGTTTCGGGGCTTTTCGGCAACTCTTCGGTGACTCTTCGGCTTCGGACACATTTTGGTTTACCTTAAACAAGATCAAATTCCTTATAAAACAACGAACGCAAAACGAAAGCTGAAAGCACTCGTTTTTTAAAAGCCAATATCGTTTTACATTATTGCAATTTGCATAATACGATGTAATACAAACAAACAATTAGTGAAACGGTGAACCTTTATAAAATTTATTAAGGGTGCGTTGCCTGCAGTGTAATAAAAAGATATAAAATAGTTTTTATTAATTGAAAAGTTCAGTAATATCTCTTGCAAGGTAAATGATCTTAAGCAGTGAGTAGTATATTTCTGTTTAAAACATACTATATTTCATTGCTACACACAAATCCTCTTATTGAACAGACATGGAAACTATGCCAGGTAAAAGGAATTAAAAGGCGTTATGTGCTTTTTACTGGAAAGTATTCCAAAGTTAATGGAACGTTAATGGGTTTGTTTGAGGGTATATTAGAAATACTATCCTAGTTTATCGAACTCGCGTCTGTATCACCTTCTTTCTTCCAATACCAAAGGGTACTGAGATAGTGTCACAACCACTTATCGTATGTACGAAAAGTATATTTTGTGGTTTGTACTTGAACGAGTCAGATGAATATATGACAGTTGTGCTGTTATGCACTTTTTTTTATTTTTTTTTATTTATGTATGGTGTACGACATTAGTTAGAAGAATTAGAGAAATAAGAAAGAATTTTTTCGGCGCAATAGATCGAAAATTACGTGACTTTTTTCACTTAAAACCCACGAACGGCTCTAGCTTGCACTAGGAGTTAGAAAAATTGCTTCCCAAACTGAGAGTCGAACTTAGGATCTCTCGCTCAACAAGCAAACATCTTATCCGCTGCCGCCCGCTCTTTAGAAAATAAACTTTCTTTTTGGAAGAACTTAAAGCTATGAGAAGCACAAGAAGATCTATATCTTCCCCTGTTATGACGACAGTATCACATAGTCCGGGAGCCCGCGACAGTAAAAAGTGTTTCAAATCATAATAAAGCATTAAATTTAGGTTTGTTTGGCACCTCGAGACCTTCTGATATAGTGGGCGCTTGAAGCATGCAAAAAAAAATCTTATTACCGTTGTGAGATCTAACGAAACTTTACTCTCACACACACAAACACGGTTTCCACAAGTTGTTGGATGTGTTTCCAAACACTTGTGTTGCCGAAACATAATGGACGAGTTCAGAACCCTTCACAACTATCTATTTTCGAGAAAAATTGAAAAGATATAAAATCGAGAAGTCTCAACTAGGATTTTTCCTACTACTCTACTATTAACACGCGGGATTCGAAACGTGAATTAATTAACCAAAACTATTTTCGAAGATACAGAGAGGAGTGTTACTTTAAATAATTTTCAACTTTACACGCGTTAAAAATCCATTTTGTACATTATTAAATTTACAACGTTTAAATTAAAGTTAAAAATTACGTTACGTTAAAATGCATTGAAAATTGGAAAATGATTTGATGCGGGTTGGAGTCCACCTGACTCTTTACTTTAAAGACTCATCCGCCGGCTCTCTTCTCGTTTCAAAACCTCGTGCTGGAACTGGAACACCTGCGTTTGTTGCTTTTGCAAAATATTGGCTAGGTACACCAGTGGTTGATGAGACCATGGTTGCCCTCAACTTCGCCAATATTTTGCAGCCGCAACGAAAAAAAAGAAAAGGGAAAAGAACGACCGAAGGGTAGTTTTTGTTGCGGTAAAATTTACCGTAACAAATCCCACCCTTACCTCCCAAGAAGTGTGTTTACTTTTCAGGAAAAATAAACCATTTCTTAAGACTCAGCCAGGATTGGAGGGTAAAAGAACGGGGTGAACAACAACACAGGCTATCATCATATTAAAAAAAAAAGAGAAAAAAAATTATTAGTGACATGAAATGAAAACATAAAATTTGACAAAATACGAAAAGAAAACAGTACAAATAATTACAACGTCAATAAAAAAAAATAAGGGACTTTTGGCTAAGTGTCATTATATGGCTTTAAATCCTTAACGTGCCACGTTCCCCCATCCTTCCCCTTATCGTCTATCAGGACGTATTTCCAAGGTGTCACCCTCTTACTGACCCTATATGGACCAACAAACTTGGTCGCTTATTTTGCTGCAAAATAGTTTGCCGCATCGGACAAAGAATAGTTCCTACGCCAAACTAGATCACCAAGTTGAAACTGTGTGTCTCTTCTCCTCAAATTGTAAGTTTTTGCGGTCTTATTTCCCGCCGCCTCCAACTTCCTAGCTATCTCCTGTCTCAGTTTCTGAAACTGCCTAACGGTATCCCCTCTATCTTGTTCCCTATCACTATCTCTATCTCTAAGCCCTACATTATGGCCACTAGTAACCATGTTCCTACCAAAGTTCGCGAAATATGGCGAAACACCTAGCACCTCATGTTGCGAAGTTCGGATCGCACAGGCCACTTTTGCCAACTGCGAATCCCAACTCCGCTGGTTTTCGGAGACGTACGCTCGGAGCGTAGTCTTAATTATTTGATTAATGCGCTCTGCAGGATTTGCTTGCGGGTGGTAATGCGCCGTATACCTAAGTTGTGACCCGTACGCTTCACTAAGCGTCTTCAGTTCTTTGCTACGGAATTGGGGACCGTTGTCACAGACGATCCACTATTATCCTCTAATCTGTCCCAAGACCTTTGTGCTTAACTGCCTCTTTCTTATCTACTGTAGGCATCGTATGACCATACAATGCTTGCGGTAAATAGATAAGGGCATCTGAATTTGTCTTATTGTGCTGAATGTTTAAATTGATTTTTTGTAAACAGGCTGTCTTATGGGCATAACACCTAAGACAGTTTGATTATTACAGAAGTTTATTTGGATTTTCACTGCGCAGTTCGACTTAATCAGAGTTGTGTTTTGTATGTAAGTATTTTTAAATGGTAAGTGATTTTTGTGTCGTGTATTCAAATGTTCGTGGTTTAAGAAAGAATTTCTTTCACGTGTACGTCTACACTGTTCAACACAGGCCAGCTGTTTTGGCATTAAGTGAAACTCAGGTTGGAGTAAATACTGATTTATCAGAATTTGCTCTACATGGGTATAGCTTGGTGCCATTACTCTTTTCTCATCATGGTCTCGTGGTCTATGTTAGGACTGATATTGCTTGCCAGAGCCTTCCCCAATATGGGCAATGTTCCAACACGGACTTTAACTTCTTATGGCTCAAATTCACTGTCCGCAAGCATGTCATTCATTATTGTTTTATTTACAGGAGTCCAAATCTTGACAGTAATTCGACTTGTAACGAGTTTGATGCACTGTCTGATTCCATCTCGAAAATTGTTTCCCTTTGTCCTCGCACTGAAATCGTTATTGCGGGCGATTTCAATGTACACAATTCCAACTGGCTCCGCTATTCTGGTCAGACAACACCCGAAGGAAGGTATGTCGAGCTCTTTGCCGGGTTACATCACCTTACCCAACTGATCGATGTGCCAACGCGTATACCGGATGTTGCTGGGCAAGCCGCCCATACTCTTGACTTGTTTCTTACTTCTCACCCTGATAAATATACCATTAGTGTAACTTCTCCATTTGGCACTTCAGACCATTGTATCATTTCAGCTAATTTCTCATCCCCCACCCATCCAGTTAAAGAAAAACTTCCCACCAGGACCGTTTGGCAATACGAGAAAGCCAACTGGGACGGCCTGAATTTCTTTTTCCGAAACTTTAACTGGTCACTATGCTTCCTCGATAGTGACATTGATGCCAGTGCTCAAATGATCACAAATGTGATTCTTCTAGGGATGCGTGCTTTTATTCCTAATAGAGTAAAAAGCATCAAACCTAAAGAAAAGTCTTGGTTTAATTCTGAGTGTAAAGAAGCTATCAGGCTCAAAGAAGTAAGTTTCCGATCTTACAAAGCCAACCCTACAGAGGAAAATCGGAAAAAGCACAAACAAGCAAGGAACTCATGCAACTCCGTTATAGAAAGAACCAAATTTTTGCATGACCAAAAATTACGGCAAAAAATTCTGCAGTGTCCCAAAGGCAGTAAAAATTTTTGGTCATTTGTAAAAAATATAAAAAACTCCTCGACATCTTCGGTTCCAACGCTCATCGACAATAACAAACCAATTGTTTACTCTTCAGAGAAGGCAAACTTGCTCGCCGCCCATTTCGCTGCCAGCTCCACGCTGCCTCAAAGCAACGTTGCCCCTCCTGTACTTGAGAATGTAAATTTTTCCATGGGACACATTTTTTTCCGCACTCGTACAGTAGCAAGAGTTCTCAAAGATCTCGATTTACACAAATCCGCTGGCCCGGATGGTATACCCCCGACTCTTCTGAAGAGGTGTTCTTCCACACTGGCAAAGCCACTGCGTAAGCTTTTCCATCGCTCCTATTCTTCTGGAATCTTTCCTAGAAGATGGAAAACAGCATTTGTCCAGCCTGTCCCTAAGAAAGGTGACCCATCCTCCCCCTCCTCCTACCGACCCATAGCACTGACATCCCTTCTTTCTAAGGTCATGGAAACACTGATTAACCGTCAGCTTAAGGAATATCTCGAAGATCGTAAGCTTCTCCATGACCGTCAGTATGGCTTCCGCAGCAACCGTTCCACTGGTGATCTGATGGCATATCTCACCGAACAGTGGAACAAATCGCTTTGGTGAAAGTAAGATTATTGCTCTTGATATCTCCAAGGCATTTGAAAGAGTTTGGCGTGAAGCTCTCTTATCGAAAATGCGTGCTTTTGGGATCGATAATACTCTTGTTCGTTGGATTAGAAGCTATCTCCTGGACCGTTCAATACAAGTTGTATTGGACGGATTCAAGTCTGATTCCCATAAAATAAATGCTGGTGTGCCCCAGGGCTCTGTTCTGTCTCCGACTCTTTTCCTCATTTTTATAAATGATCTTCTGTCTGTTACTTCTAATCCACTTAACTGTTTTGCTGACGACTCTACCCTCAGCTTTTCATATTCGTTCGATAATTCACGTCCTTCGCCTTCGGACGTACAATTGCAACGGTGCCGTATGTCAAGTTCATTAAACTCCGATTTATACAGCATTGTCAAATGGGGTAATAGAAATCGTGTGGAGTTTAATGCTTCGAAAACTCAATGCTGTCTTCTGTCGTTAAAGCTAAACATTCCCCCAATGCCATTGTCCATGAATGGCACTTACATCGAAGAAACCGAAAAGCTCTCAGTACTCGGTATGTGTGTCAACGACGATCTCCGTTGGAACGACCATATATTTGAGATCGCTAAGAATGCTGCAAAGTGCTTAGGTTTTCTGTATCGGTGTAAGAAGTATTTTTCCCCATCTGATCTGGCTACAATTTATAAAGCGTTTATACGCCCTAAACTCGAGTATAACTCCCACCTGTGGGCAGGTGCTTCGCAAACATCGCTTCACCTGCTTGATAAAATACAAAATCGAGCGTTAAGATTGATAGGAAATAGAACTGCCGCTGAAACAATTGCCCCACTCGTACACCGACGCAATGTTTCATGTCTTTCCTTATTTTATCGTTTCTTTTACAAAAAATGTTCACTCGAAGTAGCCAGTTGCATTCCTCCCCTTAAAAGTTTCTCCCGTAATACTCGTCTCGCAAGGAATGCCCATCAGTTCACCCTTGAGCCCAATTTCGGACGTACCGTGAAATATAGGGATTCTTTTTTTAGCCGAACGACACGAATTTGGAACAGTTTACCCGGCGGGATTTTCCCTTCCCTTGTAGATCAAAACTACAAACATTCAAAACCAATGTTAATCGGCACCTCCTATCTCTCCCCTCCCTTTCTTCGTAATGCCCGCGCAGTGTGTTCTACATTAAAAGGGAAACACATAATCCCTTGTGCGCGCGTTAATTATAAAAAAAAAAAAAAAAAAAAAAAAAAACTTTGGAACACCGAAGAGTAGAAAAACGTTTTCTTCCAATTCCCGACAAACCGCTTTCGCCGTGGCGGACCGTAACGCGAACAATAGGGGAAATTTACTGAAATAATCGACGACCGTTAATATATACATATACATATATATAAGGCCGCGCGGTAGTGGACCTACCAGGTCCACACAGATCATTTCCCATGGTTGGGAATTTCCTACCCTCTCGGTCATAAGACCAGCTGGTTTCTCGTTAACCGATTTCACTTGCTGGCAAATCTTACAATTCCTAACGTATTTTGTATATCCCCTCTCATTTTGGGCCAGTAATATTTTTCTGCTACCCTACCAAACGTTTTTTAACTCCCATGTTTCCTGCTAGTGGAGCGTCATGGCACTCGTTCAGAGCTCTCGACCTATCATTTTTACCAATCACTAACTTCCATCCCTCACTCTCTTCATGAACCACGACATGGTTCACCCTAACATGTTTATAGAGCCGCCCGCCCTCTACTCTCCAGGATGGGTATTCTAATGGGCTCTTTTCTACTAAAGATTTCATTTTATCACCCAAGGGTCCGAATCCGCTTCTGAGATTCCAGCTAAATCTGGAACTCCTCGCTATAACATATCAGGAACGACATGTTCTTTGCCCTTTCTATGGATGATTTTGAAATCAAATTGCTGGAGCCGAATGGCCCAACGAGCTAATCTACCCTGCGGATCCGTAAGGTTACTTAACCATACCAAAGAATGATGATCGGTCACGACAGTAAATTGAACGCCTTCGACATACGGTCGCAACTTTTCGATCGCCCATAGTACGGCCAAACATTCCTTTTCGGTCGTAGAGTAGTTCCCTTCATTCCTATTCAATGACCGACTCAAATAACATATGGCTTTTTCGCCATCTTCAAACTCCTGCGAAAGTACGGCCCCGATACCAAAATCTGACGCGTATGTTTGGACAACAAACGGACGAGAAAAATCTGGACATGTCAGAATCGGTGCTGTAACCAAACATTCTTTGGCTTTCCTAAAACTTTCCTCAAATTTCTTAACTTTCTTTAAGAGATCGTTAAGAGGCCTAACTAAAATTGCAAAGTTTGACACGAATCTTCGATACCAAGAAACAGTTCCTACAAAACTCCTAATATCCTTCACGTTTTTTGGTGGAAGAATCCTCATCATGCTTTCCACTTTTTCCGGGTCTACATGGAGCCCGTTCCTATCAACTACATAAACTAGAAATTTCAAAGAAGGCCTACAAAAGTTACACTTTTCCCTACCTACTTTTAAACCCGTCTATCCTAGCCTTTTAAAAACTTCTTTGAGAATTTCTAGATGTTTCTCAAATGAATCGGTGACAATGATAATGTCATCCAAGTACACAAAGATGAACGGTTCTAAGTCGGGACCTAGAACGTCGTCAATAAACGTTTGCCAAGTTGCCGGGGAGTTGTGTAAGCCAAATGGCATCCTACGAAATTGAAATTGACCCCGGCCTGGCACGGTAAAGGCGATTCTTCCTCCATTGGAATCTGCCAATAAGCAGATTTAATATCTAATGAGGACAAGTACTTCGCGTTTCGAAGCTTGTTCAAAATCGCTGAAATAAACGGTAGTGGATAAGCATCCCTATCAGTAACTTCATTGAGTTTCCTATAGTCAACGCAGAACCGAAAACTACCATCCTTTTTCTTAACAAGAAGAATCGGGGATGCCCGAGGACTTTTGGACTTCTCGATCACTCCAGCCTCTAACATCTCTTGGAGTTCCTGATCGATGTGTTTTTGAATCGCTTTATCGGTTCTGTGGACGTCCTAATCTTGTGCTCAACTAAGTTGGTGCATCCTAATCCTTCGGTCATTGATTCAAAAAGCTGCTCTAAAACTAATTCTAACTTTTTGCTCTCACTTTCGTTAAAGTCCGATTTTTCCCTAATAGCTACCATGTCTGTTACTGACGACACCATCTGCTGGTTTGAAAAGCTCCACATACCTGATCTCAAATCCGGGACTATGCCCGATAGTACCCAAAAGTCGGCACCTAAGATCAAAAGGTGGGGGAGACTGGGTATAACCAGACACTCTATTAATAGGGATTGGTTCTCAACCTCAATGGGTAAAGAAACAGATCCAGCTACTCCTACTCCCGCCCCATCTGCTAGCACTGCTGACCCAACACTACTTTTCCCTAACTTAAGTCCTAACTCATTTAAAATTTTCCACCCATCCCCTCCTACAATGGTGCGTGAAGCTCCTGAATCAAGTAATCCTAAAAACTTTGTTCCATAAATGTTAACTCCTAAATATGGTTTATTATCTCTACCATTTGCCGCCAAGGTGAAATCAAGTTGAACTCGATCATCCAACAGGTCGCGAGTAGACGACCTAATTAACGCCGACGAGTCTCTCGCCCTGCTGAAACAAGAGCCCGTTCCCCATTTCCCGAACACCGAACACCACAAATGTTTCCTCCTTCCCCTGCGAACGACGATTGATCTCCTCTAATAGTAGATCATCGTAGTTGGCAGGTAGAAACTCGGCCTTGAGCTCCTGCACGAGTTCTTGCCAATTGAGAATATCATCTTGAACCGTCCTAAACCACATAAGCGACCTACCAGATAAAAGCTCCGAAGCAAATCTAAAAAGGTGGGTTTCTGCAACTTCGTTAGCCAATCGAAGTTCTTCTACCCGCTCTAAGAAGGAATTCAGTGATGACCCATCAGACTCTGACAGACAACTGAATATTCGTTTCGCTAGTAGTCCTAGAGGTTCCTCCGACTGCAGCAAACAACGATGTCGATGGACTGGTGTTGGCAGATCTACTACCAGGAACCGTAAGATTAATTCCGCTTGTTGGTTACCTTCTTTGTTGTTCTTCTTCAAATTCGCTTCCCTCGTCGTCTCCTGTCAAAGCGCTTATTAAAATTAGAAGTTCATTCTTCAAAAGACTTTTATCTTCCCTTTCGTTTTCTTCCTCACACACTGATCTACCTAACCGACCTAAACTCCATTCTATCTTCGTAATAATTTTAAAAAATTCTGATGAATTTGGAATCGGAGGGTTTTTAAGAAGCGCCCTAATCTCGTCGATCTTTATCTTAACTGCATCCCAATCCTCAGCAAAAGTAAATTGATACATTGAAAAAGTATCCAAAGATCCCCGCCTTTCCAACATCCTTGCAGATCTCAATGCTTTCCGCATTGCCTCTGCCGTATCCGGTTTCAGCCCCCTGACCTTCATCTCATAGGCCAGTTCGTCCTGCGCTAATCTTCTATATTCATATTTAAGAAAAATAATTAAATTGCAACGAAGAAAAAAAATATATAAAGAAAATAAACAACGATGATAAATAAATCACAAAAAAAAAACAAAATAAGTGTGGCAACCCTACCAAAGAAATCTCCAAAACCCTTACAAAAAAAAAACAACAACTTAAAAAAAATTAAATTACCTACTTTATTTAAAATAAAAAATAATATTTTTTTTAACCGAATACAGCAGCCCTTAGACTCACGTACTCAATCACTCAAAGTAAAAATAAGCTTAATCAACCAAAAAAAACTTAAAACCCAGACTCGATAAGAAAAACTATCACAATTCACAACACAACACAAAAAAATTTCACGAGAGAAATGAAAAATAACACTAATTAAAACTATCACCGAAAACACTCAATTTTCAAAACAAAACAAAAAGGATAAAATATAATAGAAAAAATATATATAAAACAATGGACGCCACGAAATTGAAAACAAGTTTACAACAATATCAAAAAAAATATCACCAAAAACTCCTTGCTGCTCCCTGTGTTGCTCCGCCTTTTCCACCACTTTCAATTTCTCCTCTAACACCTTTCCTAATAATAAAAAAAACGATGAAACTTCAATCAAGGTTGATGGAAAAAAAACACTACACAATGCAATAAAAAAAATCCTTCCACTTTGGGCCAATTTGTTACACTTTTTGCCGCGACTTGAACACTGCAATTTAATGCGTACCGATAATAACGACGACGACGACGATGACGTCGCACGACCACGAACGAATACACAAAAAAAAAAAGAATACAACAAAAAGTGTAACAACAGCTTGATTAGTGTAACAAATTAAGTAAAGGAGACAGCACAGAACTTCTGTATCTCAATATGAAATGGTATAAACAAATATAATTACATTTACACACATTCTTTTAATGTATATTCTATGTATATATTTAAACGTTATGTTATATGCTATTTACTAATATACATGCATAAAGTTACATGTTCTTATACATTAAAAAAAATAGTCAATGCTACCGTGAAGCAATATTCCTCTTGCAGGAAGAATACGGCAACACAGACAAGATCGTTGAAAAATTTATTCAAAAACTGTTAGCCCTAAAATTAGTTCATTCGACAAATGACGTCAGAGGTCTTCGGCAGCTGTACAATGAGGTGACCACAACCATGAGGTCTCTAACGGCATTACAAGTCCCGTCAGCACAATATGAGATCGTAGTTAAATTCGTTCTTCTTAAGTCGATTCCAACAAATATGCGCACTTAATATCATAGGACAGGTAGTAGTGTTTCTCTGTCTAGCACATTACTTAACACTACAAACGGAAACGAGGCAACAAGAACAACGCCAGAAGAAGAGCAATTAAAATCTCTTTTGGACTTTATAAGGATAGAAGTGGAAGCGTTACAGAAGTCCCATTTAACTGAGCGAGATAGAAAATCCGACGAGCGATTGCGAAGAGAACCACGAATAGCAATGGCCACCGCAACTGGTTTACTCACTAGCGACAGAAATATTATATGCATCTTATGCAAAAAAAATAATCATGTGACAAAAAACTGTAAATCAATTTAACAATAGAGCAAAAGAAAACTACTCCGCAAAGAAGGAAGATGTTTTAGATGTGCCAACAAAAACCACACGTCAAAGTTTTGTAAAGCACAATGGATTAAATGTGATACATGTAGTGGCCGGCACTTAACAAAAATGTGCAAGCAAGCAAGTAGAGGTGTACAAGTAAATGCTAATAAAACAGAAGGAGCGAGCGAGCGTAAAGAAGAACCGGTTCGACTGGTGACAGCTACATATGCTACGTTTAATAACGAAGAATCTATAGAACCAGTAATATATTTGCAAACAGCGAAGGCAATATTAGGCAGCATAAACAACAGCGAGTGTATTCTTTCTAGGATTACAATGGACAACGGCAGCCAAAGAACATACGTAAGCGAGGAAGCTGCAAATGCTTTGAATTTGACAGTAGGCGGAACAAAGAAAATACAGGTTCTTGGATTTGGAGAAAATGGAAAAGATAAGCGACCAAGTGAACTCCAATGCGTCGAGATTTCCCTAAGAAGTCAATATAATCCGACAAAATTTATTGTGATTTCAGCTTTAGTAGTACCAACAATTTGCACCGACATCTTGCCAATTGCAGAAATAAAAACCAAAAGTTTTCGTTACATCAAACTACAGTTAGCGGACAGTAGGAACTGCAATGAGAAGTTTATTAACGGAATTAACTTGCTCATTGGCCAAGATTATTATTGGCAATTTAACAATATATCCAATCTAGGGATGCGTGCTTTTATTCCTAATAGAGTAAAAAGCATCAAACCTAAAGAAAAGTCTTGGTTTAATTCTGAGTGTAAAGAAGCTATCAGGCTCAAAGAAGTAAGTTTCCGATCTTACAAAGCCAACCCTACAGAGGAAAATCGGAAAAAGCACAAACAAGCAAGGAACTCATGCAACTCCGTTATAGAAAGAACCAAATTTTTGCATGACCAAAAATTACGGCAAAAAATTCTGCAGTGTACCAAAGGCAGTAAAAATTTTTGGTCATTTGTAAAAAATATTAAAAACTCCTCAACATCTTCGGTTCCAACGCTCATCGACAATAACAAACCAATTGTTTACTCTTCAGAGAAGGCAAACTTGCTCGCCGCCCATTTCGCTGCCAGCTCCACGCTGCCTCAAAGCAACGTTGCCCCTCCTGTACTTGAGAATGTAAATTTTTCCATGGGACACATTTTTTTCCGCACTCGTACAGTAGCAAGAGTTCTCAAAGATCTCGATTTACACAAATCCGCTGGCCCGGATGGTATACCCCCGATTCTTCTGAAGAGGTGTTCTTCCACACTGGCAAAGCCACTGCGTAAGCTTTTCCATCGCTCCTATTCTTCTGGAATCTTTCCTAGAAGATGGAAAACAGCATTTGTCCAGCCTGTCCCTAAGAAAGGTGACCCATCCTCCCCCTCCTCCTACCGACCCATAGCACTGACATCCCTTCTTTCTAAGGTCATGGAAACACTGATTAACCGTCAGCTTAAGGAATATCTCGAAGATCGTAAGCTTCTCCATGACCGTCAGTATGGCTTCCGCAGCAACCGTTCCACTGGTGATCTGATGGCATATCTCACCGAACAGTGGAACAAATCTTTACATCGCTTTGGTGAAAGTAAGATTATTGCTCTTGATATCTCCAAGGCATTTGATAGAGTTTGGCGTGAAGCTCTCTTATCGAAAATGCGTGCTTTTGGGATCGATAATACTCTTGTTCGTTGGATTAGAAGCTATCTCCTGGACCGTTCAATACAAGTTGTATTGGACGGATTCAAGTCTGATTCCCATAAAATAAATGCTGGTGTGCCCCAGGGCTCTGTTCTGTCTCCGACTCTTTTCCTCATTTTTATAAATGATCTTCTGTCTGTTACTTCTAATCCACTTAACTGTTTTGCTGACGACTCTACCCTCAGCTTTTCATATTCGTTCGATAATTCACGTCCTTCGCCTTCGGACGTACAATTGCAACGGTGCCGTATGTCAAGCTCATTAAACTCCGATTTATACAGCATTGTCAAATGGGGTAATAGAAATCGTGTGGAGTTTAATGCTTCGAAAACTCAATGCTGTCTTCTGTCGTTAAAGCTAAACATTCCCCCAATGCCATTGTCCATGAATGGCACTTACATCGAAGAAACCGAAAAGCTCTCAGTACTCGGTATGTGTGTCAACGACGATCTCCGTTGGAACGACCATATATTTGAGATCGCTGAGAATGCTGCAAAGTGCTTAGGTTTTCTGTATCGGTGTAAGAAGTATTTTTCCCCATCTGATCTGGCTACAATTTATAAAGCGTTTATACGCCCTAAACTCGAGTATAACTCCCACCTGTGGGCAGGTGCTTCGCAAACATCGCTTCACCTGCTTGATAGAATACAAAATCGAGCGTTAAGATTGATAGGAAATAGAACTGCCGCTGAAACAATTGCCCCACTCGTACACCGACGCAATGTTTCATGTCTTTCCTTATTTTATCGTTTCTTTTACAAAAAATGTTCACTCGAAGTAGCCAGTTGCATTCCTCCCCTTAAAAGTTTCTCCCGTAATACTCGTCTCGCAAGGAATGCCCATCAGTTCACCCTTGAGCCCAATTTCGGACGTACCGTGAAATATAGGGATTCTTTTTTTAGCCGAACGACACGAATTTGGAACAGTTTACCCGGCGGGATTTTCCCTTCCCTTGTAGATCAAAACTACAAACATTCAAAACCAATGTTAATCGGCACCTCCTATCTCTCCCCTCCCTTTCTTCGTAATGCCCGCGCAGTGTGTTCTACATTAAAAGGGAAACACATAATCCCTTGTGCGCGCGTTAATTATAAAAAAAAAAAAAAAAAAAAAACTTTGGAACACCGAAGAGTAGAAAAACGTTTTCTTCCAATCCCCGACAAACCGCTTTCGCCGTGGCGGACCGTAACGCGAACAATAGGGGAAATTTACTGAAATAATCGACGACCGTTAATATATACATATACATATACATATATATAAGGCCGCGCGGTAGTGGACCTACCAGGTCCACACAGATCATTTCCCATGGTTGGGAATTTCCTACCCTCTCGGTCATAAGACCAGCTGGTTTCTCGTTAACCGATTTCACTTGCTGGCAAATCTTACAATTCCTAACGTATTTTGTAATATCCCCTCTCATTTTGGGCCAGTAATATTTTTCTGCTACCCTACCAAACGTTTTTTAACTCCCATGTGTCTTGCTAGTGGAGCGTCATGGCACTCGTTCAGAACTCTCGACCTATCATTTTTACCAATCACTAACTTCCATCCCTCACTCTCTTCATGAACCACGACATGGTTCACCCTAACATGTTTATAGAGCCGCCCGCCCTCTACTCTCCAGGATGGGTATTCTAATGGGCTCTTTTCTACTAAAGATTTCATTTTATCACCCAAGGGTCCGAATCCGCTTCTGAGATTCCAGCTAAATCTGGAACTCCTCGCTATAACATATCAGGAACGACATGTTCTTTGCCCTTTCTATGGATGATTTTGAAATCAAATTGCTGGAGCCGAATGGCCCAACGAGCTAATCTACCCTGCGGATCCGTAAGGTTACTTAACCATACCAAAGAATGATGATCGGTCACGACAGTAAATTGAACGCCTTCGACATACGGTCGCAACTTTTCGATCGCCCATAGTACGGCCAAACATTCCTTTTCGGTCGTAGAGTAGTTCCCTTCATTCCTATTCAATGACCGACTCAAATAACATATGGCTTTTTCGCCATCTTCAAACTCCTGCGAAAGTACGGCCCCGATACCAAAATCTGACGCGTATGTTTGGACAACAAACGGACGAGAAAAATCTGGACATGTCAGAATCGGTGCTGTAACCAAACATTCTTTGGCTTTCCTAAAACTTTCCTCAAATTTCTTAACTTTCTTTAAGAGATCGTTAAGAGGCCTAACTAAAATTGCAAAGTTTGACACGAATCTTCGATACCAAGAAACAGTTCCTACAAAACTCCTAATATCCTTCACGTTTTTTGGTGGAAGAATCCTCATCATGCTTTCCACTTTTTCCGGGTCTACATGGAGCCCGTTCCTATCAACTACATAAACTAGAAATTTCAAAGAAGGCCTACAAAAGTTACACTTTTCCCTACCTACTTTTAAACCCGTCTATCCTAGCCTTTTAAAAACTCTAGATGTTTCTCAAATGAATCGGTGACAATGATAATGTCATCCAAGTACACAAAGATGAATGGTTCTAAGTCGGGACCTAGAACGTCGTCAATAAACCTTTGCCAAGTTGCCGGGGAGTTGTGTTAGCCAAATGGCATCCTACGAAATTGAAATTGACCCCGGCCTGGCACGGTAAAGGCGATTCTTCCTCCATTGGAATCTGCCAATAAGCAGATTTAATATCTAATGAGGACAAGTACTTCGCGTTTCGAAGCTTGTTCAAAATCGCTGAAATAAACGGTAGTGGATAAGCATCCCTATCAGTAACTTCATTGAGTTTCCTATAGTCAACGCATCATCTCACTAACACTAACTAACATCTCTTGGAGTTCCTGATCGATGTGTTTTTAAATCGCTTTATCGGTTCTGTGGACGTCCTAATCTTGTGCTCAACTAAGTTGGTGCACCCTAATCCTTCGGTCATTGATTCAAAAAGCTGCTCTTAAACTAATTCTAACTTTTTGCTCTCACTTTCGTTAAAGTCCGATTTTTCCCTAATAGCTACCATGTCTGTTACTGACGACACCATCTGCTGGTTTGAAAAGCTCCACATACCTGATCTCAAATCCGGGACTATGCCCGATAGTGCCCAAAAGTCGGCACCTAAGATCAAAAGGTGGGGGAGACTGGGTATAACCAGACACTCTATTAATAGGGATTGGTTCTCAACCTCAATGGGTGAAGAAACAGATCCAGCTACTCCTACTCCCGCCCCATCTGCTAGCACTGCTGACCCAACACTACTTTTCCCTAACTTAAGTCCTAACTCATTTAAAATTTTCCACCCATCCCCTCCTACAATGGTGCGTGAAGCTCCTGAATCAAGTAATCCTAAAAACTTTGTTCCATAAATGTTAACTCCTAAATATGGTTTATTATCTCTACCATTTGCCGCCAAGGTGAAATCAAGTTGAACTCGATCATCCAACAGGTCGCGAGTAGACGACCTAATTAACGCCGACGAGTCTCTCGCCCTGCTGAAAAAAGAGCCCGTTCCCCATTTCCCGAACACCGAACACCACAAATGTTTCCTCCTTCCCCTGCGAACGACGATTGATCTCCTCTAATAGTAGATCATCGTAGTTGGCAGGTAGAAACTCGGCCTTGAGCTCCTGCACGAGTTCTTGCCAATTGAGAATATCATCTTGAACCGTCCTAAACCACATAAGCGACCTACCAGATAAAAGCTCCGAAGCAAATCTAAAAAGGTGGGTTTCTGCAACTTCGTTAGCCAATCGAAGTTCTTCTACCCGCTCTAAGAAGGAATTCAGTGATGACCCATCAGACTCTGACAGACAACTGAATATTCGTTTCGCTAGTAGTCCTAGAGGTTCCTCCGACAGCAGCAAACAACGATGTCGATGGACTGGTGTTGGCAGATCTACTACCAGGAACCGTAAGATTAATTCCGCTTGCTGGTTACCTTCTTTGTTGTTCTTCTTCAAATTCGCTTCCCTCGTCGTCTCCTGTCAAAGCGCTTATTAAAATTAGAAGTTCATTCTTCAAAAGACTTTTATCTTCCCTTTCGTTTTCTTCCTCACACACTGATCTACCTAACCGACCTAAACTCCATTCTATCTTCGTAATAATTTTAAAAAATTCTGATGAATTTGGAATCGGAGGGTTTTTAAGAAGCGCCCTAATCTCGTCGATCTTTATCTTAACTGCATCCCAATCCTCAGCAAAAGTAAATTGATACATTGAAAAAGTATCCAAAGATCCCCGCCTTTCCAACATCCTTGCAGATCTCAATGCTTTCCGCATTGCCTCTGCCGTATCCGGTTTCAGCCCCCTGACCTTCATCTCATAGGCCAGTTCGTCCTGCGCTAATCTTCTATATTCATATTTAAGAAAAATAATTAAATTGCAACGAAGAAAAAAAATATATAAAGAAAATAAACAACGATGATAAATAAATCACAAAAAAAAACAAAATAAGTGTGGCAACCCTACCAAAGAAATCTCCAAAACCCTATCAAAAAAAAAAAACAACAACTTAAAAAAAATTTAATTACCTACTTTATTTAAAATAAAAAATAATATTTTTTTTAACCCAACACAGCAGCCCTTAGACTCACGTTCTCAATCACTCAAAGTAAAAATAAGCTTAATCAACCAAAAAAAACTTAAAACCCAGACTCGATAAGAAAAACTATCACAATTCACAACACAACACAAAAAAATTTCACGAGAGAAATGAAAAATAACACTAATTAAAACTATCACCGAAAACACTAAATTTTCAAAACAAAACAAAAAGGATAAAATATAATAGAAAAAATATATATAAAACAATGGACGCCACGAAATTGAAAACAAGTTTACAACAATATCAAAAAAAATATCACCAAAAACTCCTTGCTGCTCCCTGTGTTGCTCCGCCTTTTCCACCACTTTCAATTTCTCCTCTAACACCTTTCCTAATAATAAAAAAAAACGATGAAACTTCAATCAAGGTTGATGGAAAAAAAAACACTACACAATGCAATAAAAAAATCCTTCCACTTTGGGCCAATTTGTTACACTTTTTGCCGCGACTTGAACACTGCAATTTAATGCGTACCGATAATAACGACGACGACGACGATGACGTCGCACGACCACGAACGAATACACAAAAAAAAAAGAATACAACAAAAAGTGTAACAACAGCTTGATTAGTGTAACAAATTAAGTAAAGGAGACAGCACAGAACTTCTGTATCTCAATATGAAATGGTATAAACAAATATAATTACATTTACACACATTCTTTTAATGTATATTCTATGTATATATTTAAACGTTATGTTATATGCTATTTACTAATATACATGCATAAAGTTACATGTTCTTATACATTAAAAAAAATAGTCAATGCTACCGTGAAGCAATATTCCTCTTGCAGGAAGAATACGGCAACACAGACAAGATCGTTGAAAAATTTATTCAAAAACTGTTAGCCCTAAAATTAGTTCATTCGACAAATGACGTCAGAGGTCTTCGGCAGCTGTACAATGAGGTGACCACAACCATGAGGTCTCTAACGGCATTACAAGTCCCGTCAGCACAATATGAGATCGTAGTTAAATTCGTTCTTCTTAAGTCGATTCCAACAAATATGCGCATTTAATATCATAGGACAGGTAGTAGTGTTTCTCTGTCTAGCACATTACTTAACACTACAAACGGAAACGAGGCAACAAGAACAACGCCAGAAGAAGAGCAATTAAAATCTCTTTTGGACTTTATAAGGATAGAAGTGGAAGCGTTACAGAAGTCCCATTTAACTGAGCGAGATAGAAAATCCGACGAGCGATTGCGAAGAGAACCACGAATAGCAATGGCCACCGCAACTGGTTTACTCACTAGCGACAGAAATATTATATGTATCTTATGCAAAAAAAATAATCATGTGACAAAAAACTGTAAATCAATTTAACAATAGAGCAAAAGAAAACTACTCCGCAAAGAAGGAAGATGTTTTAGATGTGCCAACAAAAACCACACGTCAAAGTTTTGTAAAGCACAATGGATTAAATGTGATACATGTAGTGGCCGGCACTTAACAAAAATGTGCAAGCAAGCAAGTAGAGGTGTACAAGTAAATGCTAATAAAACAGAAGGAGCGAGCGAGCGTAAAGAAGAACCGGTTCGACTGGTGACAGCTACATATGCTACGTTTAATAACGAAGAATCTATAGAACCAGTAATATATTTGCAAACAGCGAAGGCAATATTAGGCAGCATAAACAACAGCGAGTGTATTCTTTCTAGGATTACAATGGACAACGGCAGCCAAAGAACATACGTAAGCGAGAAAGCTGCAAATGCTTTGAATTTGACAGTAGGCGGAACAAAGAAAATACAGGTTCTTGGATTTGGAGAAAATGGAAAAGATAAGCGACCAAGTGAACTCCAATGCGTCGAGATTTCTCTAAGAAGTCAATATAATCCGACAAAATTTATTGTGATTTCAGCTTTAGTAGTACCAACAATTTGCACCGACATCTTGCCAATTCCAGAAATAAAAACCAAAAGTTTTCGTTACATCAAACTACAGTTAGCGGACAGTAGGAACTGCAATGAGAAGTTTATTAACGGAATTAACTTGCTCATTGGCCAAGATTATTATTGGCAATTTAACAATATATCCAATCTAGGGATGCGTGCTTTTATTCCTAATAGAGTAAAAAGCATCAAACCTAAAGAAAAGTCTTGGTTTAATTCTGAGTGTAAAGAAGCTATCAGGCTCAAAGAAGTAAGTTTCCGATCTTACAAAGCCAACCCTACAGAGGAAAATCGGAAAAAGCACAAACAAGCAAGGAACTCATGCAACTCCGTTATAGAAAGAACCAAATTTTTGCATGACCAAAAATTACGGCAAAAAATTCTGCAGTGTCCCAAAGGCAGTAAAAATTTTTGGTCATTTGTAAAAAATATAAAAAACTCCTCGACATCTTCGGTTCCAACGCTCATCGACAATAACAAACCAATTGTTTACTCTTCAGAGAAGGCAAACTTGCTCGCCGCCCATTTCGCTGCCAGCTCCACGCTGCCTCAAAGCAACGTTGCCCCTCCTGTACTTGAGAATGTAAATTTTTCCATGGGACACATTTTTTTCCGCACTCGTACAGTAGCAAGAGTTCTCAAAGATCTCGATTTACACAAATCCGCTGGCCCGGATGGTATACCCCCGATTCTTCTGAAGAGGTGTTCTTCCACACTGGCAAAGCCACTGCGTAAGCTTTTCCATCGCTCCTATTCTTCTGGAATCTTTCCTAGAAGATGGAAAACAGCATTTGTCCAGCCTATCCCTAAGAAAGGTGACCCATCCTCCCCCTCCTCCTACCGACCCATAGCACTGACATCCCTTCTTTCTAAGGTCATGGAAACACTGATTAACCGTCAGCTTAAGGAATATCTCGAAGATCGTAAGCTTCTCCATGACCGTCAGTATGGCTTCCGCAGCAACCGTTCCACTGGTGATCTGATGGCATATCTCACCGAACAGTGAAACAAATCTTTACATCGCTTTGGTGAAAGTAAGATTATTGCTCTTGATATCTCCAAGGCATTTGATAGAGTTTGGCGTGAAGCTCTCTTATCGAAAATGCGTGCTTTTGGGATCGATAATACTCTTGTTCGTTGGATTAGAAGCTATCTCCTGGACCGTTCAATACAAGTTGTATTGGACGGATTCAAGTCTGATTCCCATAAAATAAATGCTGGTGTGCCCCAGGGCTCTGTTCTGTCTCCGACTCTTTTCCTCATTTTTATAAATGATCTTCTGTCTGTTACTTCTAATCCACTTAACTGTTTTGCTGACGACTCTACCCTCAGCTTTTCATATTCGTTCGATAATTCACGTCCTTCGCCTTCGGACGTACAATTGCAACGGTGCCGTATGTCAAGCTCATTAAACTCCGATTTATACAGCATTGTCAAATGGGGTAATAGAAATCGTGTGGAGTTTAATGCTTCGAAAACTCAATGCTGTCTTCTGTCGTTAAAGCTAAACATTCCCCCAATGCCATTGTCCATGAATGGCACTTACATCGAAGAAACCGAAAAGCTCTCAGTACTCGGTATGTGTGTCAACGACGATCTCCGTTGGAACGACCATATATTTGAGATCGCTAAGAATGCTGCAAAGTGCTTAGGTTTTCTGTATCGGTGTAAGAAGTATTTTTCCCCATCTGATCTGGCTACAATTTATAAAGCGTTTATACGCCCTAAACTCGAGTATAACTCCCACCTGTGGGCAGGTGCTTCGCAAACATCGCTTCACCTGCTTGATAAAATACAAAATCGAGCGTTAAGATTGATAGGAAATAGAACTGCCGCTGAAACAATTGCCCCACTCGTACACCGACGCAATGTTTCATGTCTTTCCTTATTTTATCGTTTCTTTTACAAAAAATGTTCACTCGAAGTAGCCAGTTGCATTCCTCCCCTTAAAAGTTTCTCCCGTAATACTCGTCTCGCAAGGAATGCCCATCAGTTCACCCTTGAGCCCAATTTCGGACGTACCGTGAAATATAGGGATTCTTTTTTTAGCCGAACGACACGAATTTGGAACAGTTTACCCGGCGGGATTTTCCCTTCCCTTGTAGATCAAAACTACAAACATTCAAAACCAATGTTAATCGGCACCTCCTATCTCTCCCCTCCCTTTCTTCGTAATGCCCGCGCAGTGTGTTCTACATTAAAAGGGAAACACATAATCCCTTGTGCGCGCGTTAATTATAAAAAAAAAAAAAAAAAAAAAAAACTTTGGAACACCGAAGAGTAGAAAAACGTTTTCTTCCAATTCCCGACAAACCGCTTTCGCCGTGGCGGACCGTAACGCGAACAATAGGGGAAATTTACTGAAATAATCGACGACCGTTAATATATACATATACATATACATATATATAAGGCCGCGCGGTAGTGGACCTACCAGGTCCACACAGATCATTTCCCATGGTTGGGAATTTCCTACCCTCTCGGTCATAAGACCAGCTGGTTTCTCGTTAACCGATTTCACTTGCTGGCAAATCTTACAATTCCTAACGTATTTTGTAATATCCCCTCTCATTTTGGGCCAGTAATATTTTTCTGCTACCCTACCAAACGTTTTTTAACTCCCATGTGTCCTGCTAGTGGAGCGTCATGGCACTCGTTCAGAACTTTTGACCTATCATTTTTACCAATCACTAACTTCCATCCCTCACTCTCTTCATGAACCACGACATGGTTCACCCTAACATGTTTATAGAGCCGCCCGCCCTCTACTCTCCAGGATGGGTATTCTAATGGGCTCTTTTCTACTAAAGATTTCATTTTATCACCCAAGGGTCCGAATCCGCTTCTGAGATTCCAGCTAAATCTGGAACTCCTCGCTATAACATATCAGGAACGACATGTTCTTTGCCCTTTCTATGGATGATTTTGAAATCAAATTGCTGGAGCCGAATGGCCCAACGAGCTAATCTACCCTGCGGATCCGTAAGGTTACTTAACCATACCAAAGAATGATGATCGGTCACGACAGTAAATTGAACGCCTTCGACATACGGTCGCAACTTTTCGATCGCCCATAGTACGGCCAAACATTCCTTTTCGGTCGTAGAGTAGTTCTCTTCATTCCTATTCAATGACCGACTCAAATAACATATGGCTTTTTCGCCATCTTCAAACTCCTGCGAAAGTACGGCCCCGATACCAAAATCTGACGCGTATGTTTGGACAACAAACGGACGAGAAAAATCTGGACATGTCAGAATCGGTGCTGTAACCAAACATTCTTTGGCTTTCCTAAAACTTTCCTCAAATTTCTTAACTTTCTTTAAGAGATCGTTAAGAGGCCTAACTAAAATTGCAAAGTTTGACACGAATCTTCGATACCAAGAAACAGTTCCTACAAAACTCCTAATATCCTTCACGTTTTTTGGTGGAAGAATCCTCATCATGCTTTCCACTTTTTCCGGGTCTACATGGAGCCCGTTCCTATCAACTACATAACCTAGAAATTTCAAAGAAGGCCTACAAAAGTTACACTTTTCCCTACCTACTTTTAAACCCGTCTATCCTAGCCTTTTAAAAACTTCTTTGAGAATTTCTAGATGTTTCTCAAATGAATCGGTGACAATGATAATGTCATCCAAGTACACAAAGATGAACGGTTCTAAGTCGGGACCTAGAACGTCGTCAATAAACCTTTGCCAAGTTGCCGGGGAGTTGTGTAAGCCAAATGGCATCCTACGAAATTGAAATTGACCCCGGCCTGGCACGGTAAAGGCGATTCTTCCTCCATTGGAATCTGCCAATAAGCAGATTTAATATCTAATGAGGACAAGTACTTCGCGTTTCGAAGCTTGTTCAAAATCGCTGAAATAAACGGTAGTGGATAAGCATCCCTATCAGTAACTTCATTGAGTTTCCTATAGTCAACGCAGAACCGAAAACTACCATCCTTTTTCTTAACAAGAAGAATCGGGGATGCCCGAGGACTTTTGGACTTCTCGATCACTCCAGCCTCTAACATCTCTTGGAGTTCCTGATCGATGTGTTTTTGAATCGCTTTATCGGTTCTGTGGACGTCCTAATCTTGTGCTCAACTAAGTTGGTGCACCCTAATCCTTCGGTCATTGATTCAAAAAGCTGCTCTAAAACTAATTCTAACTTTTTGCTCTCACTTTCGTTAAAGTCCGATTTTTCCCTAATAGCTACCATGTCTGTTACTGACGACACCATCTGCTGGTTTGAAAAGCTCCACATACCTGATCTCAAATCCGGGACTATGCCCGATAGTGCCCAAAAGTCGGCACCTAAGATCAAAAGGTGGGGGAGACTGGGTATAACCAGACACTCTATTAATAGGGATTGGTTCTCAACCTCAATGGGTAAAGAAACAGATCCAGCTACTCCTACTCCCGCCCCATCTGCTAGCACTGCTGACCCAACACTACTTTTCCCTAACTTAAGTCCTAACTCATTTAAAATTTTCCACCCATCCCCTCCTACAATGGTGCGTGAGCTCCTGAATCAAGTAATCCTAAAAACTTTGTTCCATAAATGTTAACTCCTAAATATGGTTTATTATCTCTACCATTTGCCGCCAAGGTGAAATCAAGTTGAACTCGATCATCCAACAGGTCGCGAGTAGACGACCTAATTAACGCCGACGAGTCTCTCGCCCTGCTGAAACAAGAGCCCGTTCCCCATTTCCCGAACACCGAACACCACAAATGTTTCCTCCTTCCCCTGCGAACGACGATTGATCTCCTCTAATAGTAGATCATCGTAGTTGGCAGGTAGAAACTCGGCCTTGAGCTCCTGCACGAGTTCTTGCCAATTGAGAATATCATCTTGAACCGTCCTAAACCACATAAGCGACCTACCAGATAAAAGCTCCGAAGCAAATCTAAAAAGGTGGGTTTCTGCAACTTCGTTAGCCAATCGAAGTTCTTCTACCCGCTCTAAGAAGGAATTCAGTGATGACCCATCAGACTCTGACAGACAACTGAATATTCGTTTCGCTAGTAGTCCTAGAGGTTCCTCCGACTGCAGCAAACAACGATGTCGATGGACTGGTGTTGGCAGATCTACTACCAGGAACCGTAAGATTAATTCCGCTTGTTGGTTACCTTCTTTGTTGTTCTTCTTCAAATTCGCTTCCCTCGTCGTCTCCTGTCAAAGCGCTTATTAAAATTAGAAGTTCATTCTTCAAAAGACTTTTATCTTCCCTTTCGTTTTCTTCCTCACACACTGATCTACCTAACCGACCTAAACTCCATTCTATCTTCGTAATAATTTTAAAAAATTCTGATGAATTTGGAATCGGAGGGTTTTTAAGAAGCGCCCTAATCTCGTCGATCTTTATCTTAACTGCATCCCAATCCTCAGCAAAAGTAAATTGATACATTGAAAAAGTATCCAAAGATCCCCGCCTTTCCAACATCCTTGCAGATCTCAATGTTTTCCGCATTGCCTCTGCCGTATCCGGTTTCAGCCCCCTGACCTTCATCTCATAGGCCAGTTCGTCCTGCGCTAATCTTCTATATTCATATTTAAGAAAAATAATTAAATTGCAACGAAGAAAAAAAATATATAAAGAAAATAAACAACGATGATAAATAAATCACAAAAAAAAAACAAAATAAGTGTGGCAACCCTACCAAAGAAATCTCCAAAACCCTTACAAAAAAAAAAACAACAACTTAAAAAAAATTAAATTACCTACTTTATTTAAAATAAAAAATAATATTTTTTTTAACCCAATACAGCAGCCCTTAGACTCACGTACTCAATCACTCAAAGTAAAAATAAGCTTAATCAACCAAAAAAAACTTAAAACCCAGACTCGATAAGAAAAACTATCACAATTCACAACACAACACAAAAAAATTTCACGAGAGAAATGAAAAATAACACTAATTAAAACTATCACCGAAAACACTCAATTTTCAAAACAAAACAAAAAGGATAAAATATAATAGAAAAAATATATATAAAACAATGGACGCCACGAAATTGAAAACAAGTTTACAACAATATCAAAAAAAATATCACCAAAAACTCCTTGCTGCTCCCTGTGTTGCTCCGCCTTTTCCACCACTTTCAATTTCTCCTCTAACACCTTTCCTAATAATAAAAAAAACGATGAAACTTCAATCAAGGTTGATGGAAAAAAAAACACTACACAATGCAATAAAAAAATCCTTCCACTTTGGGCCAATTTGTTACACTTTTTGCCGCGACTTGAACACTGCAATTTAATGCGTACCGATAATAACGACGACGACGACGATGACGTCGCACGACCACGAACGAATACACAAAAAAAAAAGAATACAACAAAAAGTGTAACAACAGCTTGATTAGTGTAACAAATTAAGTAAAGGAGACAGCACAGAACTTCTGTATCTCAATATGAAATGGTATAAACAAATATAATTACATTTACACACATTCTTTTAATGTATATTCTATGTATATATTTAAACGTTATGTTATATGCTATTTACTAATATACATGCATAAAGTTACATGTTCTTATACATTAAAAAAAATAGTCAATGCTACCGTGAAGCAATATTCCTCTTGCAGGAAGAATACGGCAACACAGACAAGATCGTTGAAAAATTTATTCAAAAACTGTTAGCCCTAAAATTAGTTCATTCGACAAATGACGTCAGAGGTCTTCGGCAGCTGTACAATGAGGTGACCACAACCATGAGGTCTCTAACGGCATAACAAGTCCCGTCAGCACAATATGAGATCGTAGTTAAATTCGTTCTTCTTAAGTCGATTCCAACAAATATGCGCATTTAATATCATAGGACAGGTAGTAGTGTTTCTCTGTCTAGCACATTACTTAACACTACAAACGGAAACGAGGCAACAAGAACAACGCCAGAAGAAGAGCAATTAAAATCTCTTTTGGACTTTATAAGGATAGAAGTGGAAGCGTTACAGAAGTCCCATTTAACTGAGCGAGATAGAAAATCCGACGAGCGATTGCGAAGAGAACCACGAATAGCAATGGCCACCGCAACTGGTTTACTCACTAGCGACAGAAATATTATATGTATCTTATGCAAAAAAAATAATCATGTGACAAAAAACTGTAAATCAATTTAACAATAGAGCAAAAGAAAACTACTCCGCAAAGAAGGAAGATGTTTTAGATGTGCCAACAAAAACCACACGTCAAAGTTTTGTAAAGCACAATGGATTAAATGTGATACATGTAGTGGCCGGCACTTAACAAAAATGTGCAAGCAAGCAAGTAGAGGTGTACAAGTAAATGCTAATAAAACAGAAGGAGCGAGCGAGCGTAAAGAAGAACCGGTTCGACTGGTGACAGCTACATATGCTACGTTTAATAACGAAGAATCTATAGAACCAGTAATATATTTGCAAACAGCGAAGGCAATATTAGGCAGCATAAACAACAGCGAGTGTATTCTTTCTAGGATTACAATGGACAACGGCAGCCAAAGAACATACGTAAGCGAGAAAGCTGCAAATGCTTTGAATTTGACAGTAGGCGGAACAAAGAAAATACAGGTTCTTGGATTTGGAGAAAATGGAAAAGATAAGCGACCAAGTGAACTCCAATGCGTCGAGATTTCTCTAAGAAGTCAATATAATCCGACAAAATTTATTGTGATTTCAGCTTTAGTAGTACCAACAATTTGCACCGACATCTTGCCAATTCCAGAAATAAAAACCAAAAGTTTTCGTTACATCAAACTACAGTTAGCGGACAGTAGGAACTGCAATGAGAAGTTTATTAACGGAATTAACTTGCTCATTGGCCAAGATTATTATTGGCAATTTAACAATATATCCAATCTAGGGATGCGTGCTTTTATTCCTAATAGAGTAAAAAGCATCAAACCTAAAGAAAAGTCTTGGTTTAATTCTGAGTGTAAAGAAGCTATCAGGCTCAAAGAAGTAAGTTTCCGATCTTACAAAGCCAACCCTACAGAGGAAAATCGGAAAAAGCACAAACAAGCAAGGAACTCATGCAACTCCGTTATAGAAAGAACCAAATTTTTGCATGACCAAAAATTACGGCAAAAAATTCTGCAGTGTCCCAAAGGCAGTAAAAATTTTTGGTCATTTGTAAAAAATATAAAAAACTCCTCGACATCTTCGGTTCCAACGCTCATCGACAATAACAAACCAATTGTTTACTCTTCAGAGAAGGCAAACTTGCTCGCCGCCCATTTCGCTGCCAGCTCCACGCTGCCTCAAAGCAACGTTGCCCCTCCTGTACTTGAGAATGTAAATTTTTCCATGGGACACATTTTTTTCCGCACTCGTACAGTAGCAAGAGTTCTCAAAGATCTCGATTTACACAAATCCGCTGGCCCGGATGGTATACCCCCGATTCTTCTGAAGAGGTGTTCTTCCACACTGGCAAAGCCACTGCGTAAGCTTTTCCATCGCTCCTATTCTTCTGGAATCTTTCCTAGAAGATGGAAAACAGCATTTGTCCAGCCTATCCCTAAGAAAGGTGACCCATCCTCCCCCTCCTCCTTCCGACCCATAGCACTGACATCCCTTCTTTCTAAGGTCATGGAAACACTGATTAACCGTCAGCTTAAGGAATATCTCGAAGATCGTAAGCTTCTCCATGACCGTCAGTATGGCTTCCGCAGCAACCGTTCCACTGGTGATCTGATGGCATATCTCACCGAACAGTGAAACAAATCTTTACATCGCTTTGGTGAAAGTAAGATTATTGCTCTTGATATCTCCAAGGCATTTGATAGAGTTTGGCGTGAAGCTCTCTTATCGAAAATGCGTGCTTTTGGGATCGATAATACTCTTGTTCGTTGGATTAGAAGCTATCTCCTGGACCGTTCAATACAAGTTGTATTGGACGGATTCAAGTCTGATTCCCATAAAATAAATGCTGGTGTGCCCCAGGGCTCTGTTCTGTCTCCGACTCTTTTCCTCATTTTTATAAATGATCTTCTGTCTGTTACTTCTAATCCACTTAACTGTTTTGCTGACGACTCTACCCTCAGCTTTTCATATTCGTTCGATAATTCACGTCCTTCGCCTTCGGACGTACAATTGCAACGGTGCCGTATGTCAAGCTCATTAAACTCCGATTTATACAGCATTGTCAAATGGGGTAATAGAAATCGTGTGGAGTTTAATGCTTCGAAAACTCAATGCTGTCTTCTGTCGTTAAAGCTAAACATTCCCCCAATGCCATTGTCCATGAATGGCACTTACATCGAAGAAACCGAAAAGCTCTCAGTACTCGGTATGTGTGTCAACGACGATCTCCGTTGGAACGACCATATATTTGAGATCGCTAAGAATGCTGCAAAGTGCTTAGGTTTTCTGTATCGGTGTAAGAAGAAGTATTTGCCCCATCTGATCTGGCTACAATTTATAAAGCGTTTATACGCCCTAAACTCGAGTACAACTCCCACCTGTGGGCAGGTGCTTCGCAAACATCGCTTCACCTGCTTGATAGAATACAAAATCGAGCGTTAAGATTGATAGGAAATAGAACTGCCGCTGAAACAATTGCCCCACTCGTACACCGACGCAATGTTTCATGTCTTTCCTTATTTTATCGTTTCTTTTACAAAAAATGTTCACTCGAAGTAGCCAGTTGCATTCCTCCCCTTAAAAGTTTCTCCCGTAATACTCGTCTCGCAAGGAATGCCCATCAGTTCACCCTTGAGCCCAATTTCGGACGTACCGTGAAATATAGGGATTCTTTTTTTAGCCGAACGACACGAATTTGGAACAGTTTACCCGGCGGGATTTTCCCTTCCCTTGTAGATCAAAACTACAAACATTCAAAACCAATGTTAATCGGCACCTCCTATCTCTCCCCTCCCTTTCTTCGTAATGCCCGCGCAGTGTGTTCTACATTAAAAGGGAAACACATAATCCCTTGTGCGCGCGTTAATTATAAAAAAAAAAAAAAAAAAAAAAAACTTTGGAACACCGAAGAGTAGAAAAACGTTTTCTTCCAATTCCCGACAAACCGCTTTCGCCGTGGCGGACCGTAACGCGAACAATAGGGGAAATTTACTGAAATAATCGACGACCGTTAATATATACATATACATATACATATATATAAGGCCGCGCGGTAGTGGACCTACCAGGTCCACACAGATCATTTCCCATGGTTGGGAATTTCCTACCCTCTCGGTCATAAGACCAGCTGGTTTCTCGTTAACCGATTTCACTTGCTGGCAAATCTTACAATTCCTAACGTATTTTGTAATATCCCCTCTCATTTTGGGCCAGTAATATTTTTCTGCTACCCTACCAAACGTTTTTTAACTCCCATGTGTCCTGCTAGTGGAGCGTCATGGCACTCGTTCAGAACTTTTGACCTATCATTTTTACCAATCACTAACTTCCATCCCTCACTCTCTTCATGAACCACGACATGGTTCACCCTAACATGTTTATAGAGCCGCCCGCCCTCTACTCTCCAGGATGGGTATTCTAATGGGCTCTTTTCTACTAAAGATTTCATTTTATCACCCAAGGGTCCGAATCCGCTTCTGAGATTCCAGCTAAATCTGGAACTCCTCGCTATAACATATAAGGAACGACATGTTCTTTGCCCTTTCTATGGATGATTTTGAAATCAAATTGCTGGAGCCGAATGGCCCAACGAGCTAATCTACCCTGCGGATCCGTAAGGTTACTTAACCATACCAAAGAATGATGATCGGTCACGACAGTAAATTGAACGCCTTCGACATACGGTCGCAACTTTTCGATCGCCCATAGTACGGCCAAACATTCCTTTTCGGTCGTAGAGTAGTTCCCTTCATTCCTATTCAATGACCGACTCAAATAACATATGGCTTTTTCGCCATCTTCAAACTCCTGCGAAAGTACGGCCCCGATACCAAAATCTGACGCGTATGTTTGGACAACAAACGGACGAGAAAAATCTGGACATGTCAGAATCGGTGCTGTAACCAAACATTCTTTGGCTTTCCTAAAACTTTCCTCAAATTTCTTAACTTTCTTTAAGAGATCGTTAAGAGGCCTAACTAAAATTGCAAAGTTTGACACGAATCTTCGATACCAAGAAACAGTTCCTACAAAACTCCTAATATCCTTCACGTTTTTTGGTGGAAGAATCCTCATCATGCTTTCCACTTTTTCCGGGTCTACATGGAGCCCGTTCCTATCAACTACATAACCTAGAAATTTCAAAGAAGGCCTACAAAAGTTACACTTTTCCCTACCTACTTTTAAACCCGTCTATCCTAGCCTTTTAAAAACTTCTTTGAGAATTTCTAGATGTTTCTCAAATGAATCGGTGACAATGATAATGTCATCCAAGTACACAAAGATGAACGGTTCTAAGTCGGGACCTAGAACGTCGTCAATAAACCTTTGCCAAGTTGCCGGGGAGTTGTGTAAGCCAAATGGCATCCTACGAAATTGAAATTGACCCCGGCCTGGCACGGTAAAGGCGATTCTTCCTCCATTGGAATCTGCCAATAAGCAGATTTAATATCTAATGAGGACAAGTACTTCGCGTTTCGAAGCTTGTTCAAAATCGCTGAAATAAACGGTAGTGGATAAGCATCCCTATTAGTAACTTCATTGAGTTTCCTATAGTCAACGCAGAACCGAAAACTACCATCCTTTTTCTTAACAAGAAGAATCGGGGATGCCCGAGGACTTTTGGACTTCTCGATCACTCCAGCCTCTAACATCTCTTGGAGTTCCTGATCGATGTGTTTTTGAATCGCTTTATCGGTTCTGTGGACGTCCTAATCTTGTGCTCAACTAAGTTGGTGCACCCTAATCCTTCGGTCATTGATTCAAAAAGCTGCTCTAAAACTAATTCTAACTTTTTGCTCTCACTTTCGTTAAAGTCCGATTTTTCCCTAATAGCTACCATGTCTGTTACTGACGACACCATCTGCTGGTTTGAAAAGCTCCACATACCTGATCTCAAATCCGGGACTATGCCCGATAGTGCCCAAAAGTCGGCACCTAAGATCAAAAGGTGGGGGAGACTGGGTATAACCAGACACTCTATTAATAGGGATTGGTTCTCAACCTCAATGGGTAAAGAAACAGATCCAGCTACTCCTACTCCCGCCCCATCTGCTAGCACTGCTGACCCAACACTACTTTTCCCTAACTTAAGTCCTAACTCATTTAAAATTTTCCACCCATCCCCTCCTACAATGGTGCGTGAGCTCCTGAATCAAGTAATCCTAAAAACTTTGTTCCATAAATGTTAACTCCTAAATATGGTTTATTATCTCTACCATTTGCCGCCAAGGTGAAATCAAGTTGAACTCGATCATCCAACAGGTCGCGAGTAGACGACCTAATTAACGCCGACGAGTCTCTCGCCCTGCTGAAACAAGAGCCCGTTCCCCATTTCCCGAACACCGAACACCACAAATGTTTCCTCCTTCCCCTGCGAACGACGATTGATCTCCTCTAATAGTAGATCATCGTAGTTGGCAGGTAGAAACTCGGCCTTGAGCTCCTGCACGAGTTCTTGCCAATTGAGAATATCATCTTGAACCGTCCTAAACCACATAAGCGACCTACCAGATAAAAGCTCCGAAGCAAATCTAAAAAGGTGGGTTTCTGCAACTTCGTTAGCCAATCGAAGTTCTTCTACCCGCTCTAAGAAGGAATTCAGTGATGACCCATCAGACTCTGACAGACAACTGAATATTCGTTTCGCTAGTAGTCCTAGAGGTTCCTCCGACTGCAGCAAACAACGATGTCGATGGACTGGTGTTGGCAGATCTACTACCAGGAACCGTAAGATTAATTCCGCTTGTTGGTTACCTTCTTTGTTGTTCTTCTTCAAATTCGCTTCCCTCGTCGTCTCCTGTCAAAGCGCTTATTAAAATTAGAAGTTCATTCTTCAAAAGACTTTTATCTTCCCTTTCGTTTTCTTCCTCACACACTGATCTACCTAACCGACCTAAACTCCATTCTATCTTCGTAATAATTTTAAAAAATTCTGATGAATTTGGAATCGGAGGGTTTTTAAGAAGCGCCCTAATCTCGTCGATCTTTATCTTAACTGCATCCCAATCCTCAGCAAAAGTAAATTGATACATTGAAAAAGTATCCAAAGATCCCCGCCTTTCCAACATCCTTGCAGATCTCAATGTTTTCCGCATTGCCTCTGCCGTATCCGGTTTCAGCCCCCTGACCTTCATCTCATAGGCCAGTTCGTCCTGCGCTAATCTTCTATATTCATATTTAAGAAAAATAATTAAATTGCAACGAAGAAAAAAAATATATAAAGAAAATAAACAACGATGATAAATAAATCACAAAAAAAAACAAAATAAGTGTGGCAACCCTACCAAAGAAATCTCCAAAACCCTTACAAAAAAAAAAACAACAACTTAAAAAAAATTAAATTACCTACTTTATTTAAAATAAAAAATAATATTTTTTTTAACCCAATACAGCAGCCCTTAGACTCACGTACTCAATCACTCAAAGTAAAAATAAGCTTAATCAACCAAAAAAAACTTAAAACCCAGACTCGATAAGAAAAACTATCACAATTCACAACACAACACAAAAAAATTTCACGAGAGAAATGAAAAATAACACTAATTAAAACTATCACCGAAAACACTCAATTTTCAAAACAAAACAAAAAGGATAAAATATAATAGAAAAAATATATATAAAACAATGGACGCCACGAAATTGAAAACAAGTTTACAACAATATCAAAAAAAATATCACCAAAAACTCCTTGCTGCTCCCTGTGTTGCTCCGCCTTTTCCACCACTTTCAATTTCTCCTCTAACACCTTTCCTAATAATAAAAAAAACGATGAAACTTCAATCAAGGTTGATGGAAAAAAAAACACTACACAATGCAATAAAAAAATCCTTCCACTTTGGGCCAATTTGTTACACTTTTTGCCGCGACTTGAACACTGCAATTTAATGCGTACCGATAATAACGACGACGACGACGATGACGTCGCACGACCACGAACGAATACACAAAAAAAAAAAGAATACAACAAAAAGTGTAACAACAGCTTGATTAGTGTAACAAATTAAGTAAAGGAGACAGCACAGAACTTCTGTATCTCAATATGAAATGGTATAAACAAATATAATTACATTTACACACATTCTTTTAATGTATATTCTATGTATATATTTAAACGTTATGTTATATGCTATTTACTAATATACATGCATAAAGTTACATGTTCTTATACATTAAAAAAAATAGTCAATGCTACCGTGAAGCAATATTCCTCTTGCAGGAAGAATACGGCAACACAGACAAGATCGTTGAAAAATTTATTCAAAAACTGTTAGCCCTAAAATTAGTTCATTCGACAAATGACGTCAGAGGTCTTCGGCAGCTGTACAATGAGGTGACCACAACCATGAGGTCTCTAACGGCATTACAAGTCCCGTCAGCACAATATGAGATCGTAGTTAAATTCGTTCTTCTTAAGTCGATTCCAACAAATATGCGCATTTAATATCATAGGACAGGTAGTAGTGTTTCTCTGTCTAGCACATTACTTAACACTACAAACGGAAACGAGGCAACAAGAACAACGCCAGAAGAAGAGCAATTAAAATCTCTTTTGGACTTTATAAGGATAGAAGTGGAAGCGTTACAGAAGTCCCATTTAACTGAGCGAGATAGAAAATCCGACGAGCGATTGCGAAGAGAACCAAGAATAGCAATGGCCACCGCAACTGGTTTACTCACTAGCGACAGAAATATTATATGCATCTTATGCAAAAAAAATAATCATGTGACAAAAAACTGTAAATCAATTTAACAATAGAGCAAAAGAAAACTACTCCGCAAAGAAGGAAGATGTTTTAGATGTGCCAACAAAAACCACACGTCAAAGTTTTGTAAAGCACAATCGATTAAATGTGATACATGTAGTGGCCGGCACTTAACAAAAATGTGCAAGCAAGCAAGTAGAGGTGTACAAGTAAATGCTAATAAAACAGAAGGAGCGAGCGAGCGTAAAGAAGAACCGGTTCGACTGGTGACAGCTACATATGCTACGTTTAATAACGAAGAATCTATAGAACCAGTAATATATTTGCAAACAGCGAAGGCAATATTAGGCAGCATAAACAACAGCGAGTGTATTCTTTCTAGGATTACAATGGACAACGGCAGCCAAAGAACATACGTAAGCGAGAAAGCTGCAAATGCTTTGAATTTGACAGTAGGCGGAACAAAGAAAATACAGGTTCTTGGATTTGGAGAAAATGGAAAAGATAAGCGACCAAGTGAACTCCAATGCGTCGAGATTTCCCTAAGAAGTCAATATAATCCGACAAAATTTATTGTGATTTCAGCTTTAGTAGTACCAACAGTTTGCACCGACATCTTGCCAATTCCAGAAATAAAAACCAAAAGTTTTCGTTACATCAAACTACAGTTAGCGGACAGTAGGAACTGCAATGAGAAGTTTATTAACGGAATTAACTTGCTCATTGGCCAAGATTATTATTGGCAATTTAACAATATATCCAATCTAGGGATGCGTGCTTTTATTCCTAATAGAGTAAAAAGCATCAAACCTAAAGAAAAGTCTTGGTTTAATTCTGAGTGTAAAGAAGCTATCAGGTTCAAAGAAGTAAGTTTCCGATCTTACAAAGCCAACCCTACAGAGGAAAATCGGAAAAAGCACAAACAAGCAAGGAACTCATGCAACTCCGTTATAGAAAGAACCAAATTTTTGCATGACCAAAAATTACGGCAAAAAATTCTGCAGTGTCCCAAAGGCAGTAAAAATTTTTGATCATTTGTAAAAAATATAAAAAACTCCTCGACATCTTCGGTTCCAACGCTCATCGACAATAACAAACCAATTGTTTACTCTTCAGAGAAGGCAAACTTGCTCGCCGCCCATTTCGCTGCCAGCTCCACGCTGCCTCAAAGCAACGTTGCCCCTCCTGTACTTGAGAATGTAAATTTTTCCATGGGACACATTTTTTTCCGCACTCGTACAGTAGCAAGAGTTCTCAAAGATCTCGATTTACACAAATCCGCTGGCCCGGATGGTATACCCCCGATTCTTCTGAAGAGGTGTTCTTCCACACTGGCAAAGCCACTGCGTAAGCTTTTCCATCGCTCCTATTCTTCTGGAATCTTTCCTAGAACATGGAAAACAGCATTTGTCCAGCCTGTCCCTAAGAAAGGTGACCCATCCTCCCCCTCCTCCTACCGACCCATAGCACTGACATCCCTTCTTTCTAAGGTCATGGAAACACTGATTAACCGTCAGCTTAAGGAATATCTCGAAGATCGTAAGCTTCTCCATGACCGTCAGTATGGCTTCCGCAGCAACCGTTCCACTGGTGATCTGATAGCATATCTCACCGAACAGTGAAACAAATCTTTACATCGCTTTGGTGAAAGTAAGATTATTGCTCTTGATATCTCCAAGGCATTTGATAGAGTTTGGCGTGAAGCTCTCTTATCGAAAATGCGTGCTTTTGGGATCGATAATACTCTTGTTCGTTGGATTAGAAGCTATCTCCTGGACCGTTCAATACAAGTTGTATTGGACGGATTCAAGTCTGATTCCCATAAAATAAATGCTGGTGTGCCCCAGGGCTCTGTTCTGTCTCCGACTCTTTTCCTCATTTTTATAAATGATCTTCTGTCTGTTACTTCTAATCCACTTAACTGTTTTGCTGACGACTCTACCCTCAGCTTTTCATATTCGTTCGATAATTCACGTCCTTCGCCTTCGGACGTACAATTGCAACGGTGCCGTATGTCAAGCTCATTAAACTCCGATTTATACAGCATTGTCAAATGGGGTAATAGAAATCGTGTGGAGTTTAATGCTTCGAAAACTCAATGCTGTCTTCTGTCGTTAAAGCTAAACATTCCCCCAATGCCATTGTCCATGAATGGCACTTACATCGAAGAAACCGAAAAGCTCTCAGTACTCGGTATGTGTGTCAACGACGATCTCCGTTGGAACGACCATATATTTGAGATCGCTAAGAATGCTGCAAAGTGCTTAGGTTTTCTGTATCGGTGTAAGAAGTATTTTTCCCCATCTGATCTGGCTACAATTTATAAAGCGTTTATACGCCCTAAACTCGAGTATAACTCCCACCTGTGGGCAGGTGCTTCGCAAACATCGCTTCACCTGCTTGATAAAATACAAAATCGAGCGTTAAGATTGATAGGAAATAGAACTGCCGCTGAAACAATTGCCCCACTCGTACACCGACGCAATGTTTCATGTCTTTCCTTATTTTATCGTTTCTTTTACAAAAAATGTTCACTCGAAGTAGCCAGTTGCATTCCTCCCCTTAAAAGTTTCTCCCGTAATACTCGTCTCGCAAGGAATGCCCATCAGTTCACCCTTGAGCCCAATTTCGGACGTACCGTGAAATATAGGGATTCTTTTTTTAGCCGAACGACACGAATTTGGAACAGTTTACCCGGCGGGATTTTCCCTTCCCTTGTAGATCAAAACTACAAACATTCAAAACCAATGTTAATCGGCACCTCCTATCTCTCCCCTCCCTTTCTTCGTAATGCCCGCGCAGTGTGTTCTACATTAAAAGGGAAACACATAATCCCTTGTGCGCGCGTTAATTATAAAAAAAAAAAAAAAAAAAAAAAACTTTGGAACACCGAAGAGTAGAAAAACGTTTTCTTCCAATTCCCGACAAACCGCTTTCGCCGTGGCGGACCGTAACGCGAACAATAGGGGAAATTTACTGAAATAATCGACGACCGTTAATATATACATATACATATACATATATATAAGGCCGCGCGGTAGTGGACCTACCAGGTCCACACAGATCATTTCCCATGGTTGGGAATTTCCTACCCTCTCGGTCATAAGACCAGCTGGTTTCTCGTTAACCGATTTCACTTGCTGGCAAATCTTACAATTCCTAACGTATTTTGTAATATCCCCTCTCATTTTGGGCCAGTAATATTTTTCTGCTACCCTACCAAACGTTTTTTAACTCCCATGTGTCCTGCTAGTGGAGCGTCATGGCACTCGTTCAGAACTCTCGACCTATCATTTTTACCAATCACTAACTTCCATCCCTCACTCTCTTCATGAACCACGACATGGTTCACCCTAACATGTTTATAGAGCCGCCCGCCCTCTACTCTCCAGGATGGGTATTCTAATGGGCTCTTTTCTACTAAAGATTTCATTTTATCACCCAAGGGTCCGAATCCGCTTCTGAGATTCCAGCTAAATCTGGAACTCCTCGCTATAACATATCAGGAACGACATGTTCTTTGCCCTTTCTATGGATGATTTTGAAATCAAATTGCTGGAGCCGAATGGCCCAACGAGCTAATCTACCCTGCGGATCCGTAAGGTTACTTAACCATACCAAAGAATGATGATCGGTCACGACAGTAAATTGAACGCCTTCGACATACGGTCGCAACTTTTCGATCGCCCATAGTACGGCCAAACATTCCTTTTCGGTCGTAGAGTAGTTCCCTTCATTCCTATTCAATGACCGACTCAAATAACATATGGCTTTTTCGCCATCTTCAAACTCCTGCGAAAGTACGGCCCCGATACCAAAATCTGACGCGTATGTTTGGACAACAAACGGACGAGAAAAATCTGGACATGTCAGAATCGGTGCTGTAACCAAACATTCTTTGGCTTTCCTAAAACTTTCCTCAAATTTCTTAACTTTCTTTAAGAGATCGTTAAGAGGCCTAACTAAAATTGCAAAGTTTGACACGAATCTTCGATACCAAGAAACAGTTCCTACAAAACTCCTAATATCCTTCACGTTTTTTGGTGGAAGAATCCTCATCATGCTTTCCACTTTTTCCGGGTCTACATGGAGCCCGTTCCTATCAACTACATAACCTAGAAATTTCAAAGGAGGCCTACAAAAGTTACACTTTTCCCTACCTACTTTTAAACCCGTCTATCCTAGCCTTTTAAAAACTTCTTTGAGAATTTCTAGATGTTTCTCAAATGAATCGGTGACAATGATAATGTCATCCAAGTACACAAAGATGAACGGTTCTAAGTCGGGACCTAGAACGTCGTCAATAAACCTTTGCCAAGTTGCCGGGGAGTTGTGTAAGCCAAATGGCATCCTACGAAATTGAAATTGACCCCGGCCTGGCACGGTAAAGGCGATTCTTCCTCCATTGGAATCTGCCAATAAGCAGATTTAATATCTAATGAGGACAAGTACTTCGCGTTTCGAAGCTTGTTCAAAATCGCTGAAATAAACGGTAGTGGATAAGCATCCCTATCAGTAACTTCATTGAGTTTCCTATAGTCAACGCAGAACCGAAAACTACCATCCTTTTTCTTAACAAGAAGAATCGGGGATGCCCGAGGACTTTTGGACTTCTCGATCACTCCAGCCTCTAACATCTCTTGGAGTTCCTGATCGATGTGTTTTTGAATCGCTTTATCGGTTCTGTGGACGTCCTAATCTTGTGCTCAACTAAGTTGGTGCATCCTAATCCTTCGGTCATTGATTCAAAAAGCTGCTCTAAAACTAATTCTAACTTTTTGCTCTCACTTTCGTTAAAGTCCGATTTTTCCCTAATAGCTACCATGTCTGTTACTGACGACACCATCTGCTGGTTTGAAAAGCTCCACATACCTGATCTCAAATCCGGGACTATGCCCGATAGTACCCAAAAGTCGGCACCTAAGATCAAAAGGTGGGGGAGACTGGGTATAACCAGACACTCTATTAATAGGGATTGGTTCTCAACCTCAATGGGTAAAGAAACAGATCCAGCTACTCCTACTCCCGCCCCATCTGCTAGCACTGCTGACCCAACACTACTTTTCCCTAATTTAAGTCCTAACTCATTTAAAATTTTCCACCCATCCCCTCCTACAATGGTGCGTGAAGCTCCTGAATCAAGTAATCCTAAAAACTTTGTTCCATAAATGTTAACTCCTAAATATGGTTTATTATCTCTACCATTTGCCGCCAAGGTGAAATCAAGTTGAACTCGATAATCCAACAGGTCGCGAGTAGACGACCTAATTAACGCCGACGAGTCTCTCGCCCTGCTGAAACAAGAGCCCGTTCCCCATTTCCCGAACACCGAACACCACAAATGTTTCCTCCTTCCCCTGCGAACGACGATTGATCTCCTCTAATAGTAGATCATCGTAGTTGGCAGGTAGAAACTCGGCCTTGAGCTCCTGCACGAGTTCTTGCCAATTGAGAATATCATCTTGAACCGTCCTAAACCACATAAGCGACCTACCAGATAAAAGCTCCGAAGCAAATCTAAAAAGGTGGGTTTCTGCAACTTCGTTAGCCAATCGAAGTTCTTCTACCCGCTCTAAGAAGGAATTCAGTGATGACCCATCAGACTCTGACAGACAACTGAATATTCGTTTCGCTAGTAGTCCTAGAGGTTCCTCCGACTGCAGCAAACAACGATGTCGATGGACTGGTGTTGGCAGATCTACTACCAGGAACCGTAAGATTAATTCCGCTTGTTGGTTACCTTCTTTGTTGTTCTTCTTCAAATTCGCTTCCCTCGTCGTCTCCTGTCAAAGCGCTTATTAAAATTAGAAGTTCATTCTTCAAAAGACTTTTATCTTCCCTTTCGTTTTCTTCCTCACACACTGATCTACCTAACCGACCTAAACTCCATTCTATCTTCGTAATAATTTTAAAAAATTCTGATGAATTTGGAATCGGAGGGTTTTTAAGAAGCGCCCTAATCTCGTCGATCTTTATCTTAACTGCATCCCAATCCTCAGCAAAAGTAAATTGATACATTGAAAAAGTATCCAAAGATCCCCGCCTTTCCAACATCCTTGCAGATCTCAATGCTTTCCGCATTGCCTCTGCCGTATCCGGTTTCAGCCCCCTGACCTTCATCTCATAGGCCAGTTCGTCCTGCGCTAATCTTCTATATTCATATTTAAGAAAAATAATTAAATTGCAACGAAGAAAAAAAATATATAAAGAAAATAAACAACGATGATAAATAAATCACAAAAAAAAAACAAAATAAGTGTGGCAACCCTACCAAAGAAATCTCCAAAACCCTTACAAAAAAAAAAAACAACAACTTAAAAAAAATTAAATTACCTACTTTATTTAAAATAAAAAATAATATTTTTTTTAACCCAATACAGCAGCCCTTAGACTCACGTACTCAATCACTCAAAGTAAAAATAAGCTTAATCAACCAAAAAAAACTTAAAACCCAGACTCGATAAGAAAAACTATCACAATTCACAACACAACACAAAAAAATTTCACGAGAGAAATGAAAAATAACACTAATTAAAACTATCACCGAAAACACTCAATTTTCAAAACAAAACAAAAAGGATAAAATATAATAGAAAAAATATATATAAAACAATGGACGCCACGAAATTGAAAACAAGTTTACAACAATATCAAAAAAAATATCACCAAAAACTCCTTGCTGCTCCCTGTGTTGCTCCGCCTTTTCCACCACTTTCAATTTCTCCTCTAACACCTTTCCTAATAATAAAAAAAACGATGTAACTTCAATCAAGGTTGATCGAAAAAAAAACACTACACAATGCAATAAAAAAAATCCTTCCACTTTGGGCCAATTTGTTACACTTTTTGCCGCGACTTGAACACTGCAATTTAATGCGTACCGATAATAACGACGACGATGACGTCGCACGACCACGAACGAATACACAAAAAAAAAAGAATACAACAAAAAGTGTAACAACAGCTTGATTAGTGTAACAAATTAAGTAAAGGAGACAGCACAGAACTTCTGTATCTCAATATGAAATGGTATAAACAAATATAATTACATTTACACACATTCTTTTAATGTATATTCTATGTATATATTTAAACGTTATGTTATATGCTATTTACTAATATACATGCATAAAGTTACATGTTCTTATACATTAAAAAAAATAGTCAATGCTGCCGTGAAGCAATATTCCTCTTGCAGGAAGAATACGGCAACACAGACAAGATCGTTGAAAAATTTATTCAAAAACTGTTAGCCCTAAAATTAGTTCATTCGACAAATGACGTCAGAGGTTTTCGGCAGCTGTACAATGAGGTGACCACAACCATGAGGTCTCTAACGGCATTACAAGTCCCGTCAGCACAATATGAGATCGTAGTTAAATTCGTTCTTCTTAAGTCGATTCCAACAAATATGCGCACTTAATATCATAGGACAGGTAGTAGTGTTTCTCTGTCTAGCACATTACTTAACACTACAAACGGAAACGAGGCAACAAGAACAACGCCAGAAGAAGAGCAATTAAAATCTCTTTTGGACTTTATAAGGATAGAAGTGGAAGCGTTACAGAAGTCCCATTTAACTGAGCGAGATAGAAAATCCGACGAGCGATTGCGAAGAGAACCACGAATAGCAATGGCCACCGCAACTGGTTTACTCACTAGCGACAGAAATATTATATGCATCTTATGCAAAAAAAATAATCATGTGACAAAAAACTGTAAATGAATTTAACAATAGAGCAAAAGAAAACTACTCCGCAAAGAAGGAAGATGTTTTAGATGTGCCAACAAAAACCACACGTCAAAGTTTTGTAAAGCACAATGGATTAAATGTGATACATGTAGTGGCCGGCACTTAACAAAAATGTGCAAGCAAGCAAGTAGAGGTGTACAAGTAAATGCTAATAAAACAGAAGGAGCGAGCGAGCGTAAAGAAGAACCGGTTCGACTGGTGACAGCTACATATGCTACGTTTAATAACGAAGAATCTATAGAACCAGTAATATATTTGCAAACAGCGAAGGCAATATTAGGCAGCATAAACAACAGCGAGTGTATTCTTTCTAGGATTACAATGGACAACGGCAGCCAAAGAACATACGTAAGCGAGAAAGCTGCAAATGCTTTGAATTCGACAGTAGGCGGAACAAAGAAAATACAGGTTCTTGGATTTGGAGAAAATGGAAAAGATAAGCGACCAAGTGAACTCCAATGCGTCGAGATTTCCCTAAGAAGTCAATATAATCCGACAAAATTTATTGTGATTTCAGCTTTAGTAGTACCAACAATTTGCACCGACATCTTGCCAATTCCAGAAATAAAAACCAAAAGTTTTCGTTACATCAAACTACAGTTAGCGGACAGTAGGAACTGCAATGAGAAGTTTATTAACGGAATTAACTTGCTCATTGGCCAAGATTATTATTGGCAATTTAACAATATATCCAATCTAGGGATGCGTGCTTTTATTCCTAATAGAGTAAAAAGCATCAAACCTAAAGAAAAGTCTTGGTTTAATTCTGAGTGTAAAGAAGCTATCAGGCTCAAAGAAGTAAGTTTCCGATCTTACAAAGCCAACCCTACAGAGGAAAATCGGAAAAAGCACAAACAAGCAAGGAACTCATGCAACTCCGTTATAGAAAGAACCAAATTTTTGCATGACCAAAAATTACGGCAAAAAATTCTGCAGTGTACCAAAGGCAGTAAAAATTTTTGGTCATTTGTAAAAAATATTAAAAACTCCTCAATATCTTCGGTTCCAACGCTCATCGACAATAACAAACCAATTGTTTACTCTTCAGAGAAGGCAAACTTGCTCGCCGCCCATTTCGCTGCCAGCTCCACGCTGCCTCAAAGCAACGTTGCCCCTCCTGTACTTGAGAATGTAAATTTTTCCATGGGACACATTTTTTTCCGCACTCGTACAGTAGCAAGAGTTCTCAAAGATCTCGATTTACACAAATCCGCTGGCCCGGATAGTATACCCCCGATTCTTCTGAAGAGGTGTTCTTCCACACTGGCAAAGCCACTGCGTAAGCTTTTCCATCGCTCCTATTCTTCTGGAATCTTTCCTAGAAGATGGAAAACAGCATTTGTCCAGCCTGTCCCTAAGAAAGGTGACCCATCCTCCCCCTCCTCCTACCGACCCATAGCACTGACATCCCTTCTTTCTAAGGTCATGGAAACACTGATTAACCGTCAGCTTAAGGAATATCTCGAAGATCGTAAGCTTCTCCATGACCGTCAGTATGGCTTCCGCAGCAACCGTTCCACTGGTGATCTGATGGCATATCTCACCGAACAGTGGAACAAATCTTTACATCGCTTTGGTGAAAGTAAGATTATTGCTCTTGATATCTCCAAGGCATTTGATAGAGTTTGGCGTGAAGCTCTCTTATCGAAAATGCGTGCTTTTGGGATCGATAATACTCTTGTTCGTTGGATTAGAAGCTATCTCCTGGACCGTTCAATACAAGTTGTATTGGACGGATTCAAGTCTGATTCCCATAAAATAAATGCTGGTGTGCCCCAGGGCTCTGTTCTGTCTCCGACTCTTTTCCTCATTTTTATAAATGATCTTCTGTCTGTTACTTCTAATCCACTTAACTGTTTTGCTGACGACTCTACCCTCAGCTTTTCATATTCGTTCGATAATTCACGTCCTTCGCCTTCGGACGTACAATTGCAACGGTGCCGTATGTCAAGCTCATTAAACTCCGATTTATACAGCATTGTCAAATGGGGTAATAGAAATCGTGTGGAGTTTAATGCTTCGAAAACTCAATGCTGTCTTCTGTCGTTAAAGCTAAACATTCCCCCAATGCCATTGTCCATGAATGGCACTTACATCGAAGAAACCGAAAAGCTCTCAGTACTCGGTATGTGTGTCAACGACGATCTCCGTTGGAACGACCATATATTTGAGATCGCTAAGAATGCTGCAAAGTGCTTAGGTTTTCTGTATCGGTGTAAGAAGTATTTTTCCCCATCTGATCTGGCTACAATTTATAAAGCGTTTATACGCCCTAAACTCGAGTATAACTCCCACCTGTGGGCAGGTGCTTCGCAAACATCGCTTCACCTGCTTGATAGAATACAAAATCGAGCGTTAAGATTGATAGGAAATAGAACTGCCGCTGAAACAATTGCCCCACTCGTACACCGACGCAATGTTTCATGTCTTTCCTTATTTTATCGTTTCTTTTACAAAAAATGTTCACTCGAAGTAGCCAGTTGCATTCCTCCCCTTAAAAGTTTCTCCCGTAATACTCGTCTCGCAAGGAATGCCCATCAGTTCACCCTTGAGCCCAATTTCGGACGTACCGTGAAATATAGGGATTCTTTTTTTAGCCGAACGACACGAATTTGGAACAGTTTACCCGGCGGGATTTTCCCTTCCCTTGTAGATCAAAACTACAAACATTCAAAACCAATGTTAATCGGCACCTCCTATCTCTCCCCTCCCTTTCTTCGTAATGCCCGCGCAGTGTGTTCTACATTAAAAGGGAAACACATAATCCCTTGTGCGCGCGTTAATTATAAAAAAAAAAAAAAAAAAAAAACTTTGGAACACCGAAGAGTAGAAAAACGTTTTCTTCCAATTCCCGACAAACCGCTTTCGCCGTGGCGGACCGTAACGCGAACAATAGGGGAAATTTACTGAAATAATCGACGACCGTTAATATATACATATACATATACATATATATAAGGCCGCGCGGAAGTGGACCTACCAGGTCCACACAGATCATTTCCCATGGTTGGGAATTTCCTACCCTCTCGGTCATAAGACCAGCTGGTTTCTCGTTAACCGATTTCACTTGCTGGCAAATCTTACAATTCCTAACGTATTTTGTAATATCCCCTCTCATTTTGGGCCAGTAATATTTTTCTGCTACCCTACCAAACGTTTTTTAACTCCCATGTGTCCTGCTAGTGGAGCGTCATGGCACTCGTTCAGAACTCTCGACCTATCATTTTTACCAATCACTAACTTCCATCCCTCACTCTCTTCATGAACCACGACATGGTTCACCCTAACATGTTTATAGAGCCGCCCGCCCTCTACTCTCCAGGATGGGTATTCTAATGGGCTCTTTTCTACTAAAGATTTCATTTTATCACCCAAGGGTCCGAATCCGCTTCTGAGATTCCAGCTAAATCTGGAACTCCTCGCTATAACATATCAGGAACGACATGTTCTTTGCCCTTTCTATGGATGATTTTGAAATCAAATTGCTGGAGCCGAATGGCCCAACGAGCTAATCTACCCTGCGGATCCGTAAGGTTACTTAACCATACCAAAGAATGATGATCGGTCACGACAGTAAATTGAACGCCTTCGACATACGGTCGCAACTTTTCGATCGCCCATAGTACGGCCAAACATTCCTTTTCGGTCGTAGAGTAGTTCCCTTCATTCCTATTCAATGACCGACTCAAATAACATATGGCTTTTTCGCCATCTTCAAACTCCTGCGAAAGTACGGCCCCGATACCAAAATCTGACGCGTATGTTTGGACAACAAACGGACGAGAAAAATCTGGACATGTCAGAATCGGTGCTGTAACCAAACATTCTTTGGCTTTCCTAAAACTTTCCTCAAATTTCTTAACTTTCTTTAAGAGATCGTTAAGAGGCCTAACTAAAATTGCAAAGTTTGACACGAATCTTCGATACCAAGAAACAGTTCCTACAAACTCCTAATATCCTTCACGTTTTTTGGTGGAAGAATCCTCATCATGCTTTCCACTTTTTCCGGGTCTACATGGAGCCCGTTCCTATCAACTACATAACCTAGAAATTTCAAAGAAGGCCTACAAAAGTTACACTTTTCCCTACCTACTTTTAAACCCGTCTATCCTAGCCTTTTAAAAACTTCTTTGAGAATTTCTAGATGTTTCTCAAATGAATCGGTGACAATGATAATGTCATCCAAGTACACAAAGATGAACGGTTCTAAGTCGGGACCTAGAACGTCGTCAATAAACCTTTGCCAAGTTGCCGGGGAGTTGTGTAAGCCAAATGGCATCCTACGAAATTGAAATTGACCCCGGCCTGGCACGGTAAAGGCGATTCTTCCTCCATTGGAATCTGCCAATAAGCAGATTTAATATCTAATGAGGACAAGTACTTCGCGTTTCGAAGCTTGTTCAAAATCGCTGAAATAAACGGTAGTGGATAAGCATCCCTATCAGTAACTTCATTGAGTTTCCTATAGTCAACGCAGAACCGATAACTACCATCCTTTTTCTTAACAAGAAGAATCGGGGATGCCCGAGGACTTTTGGACTTCTCGATCACTCCAGCCTCTAACATCTCTTGGAGTTCCTGATCGATGTGTTTTTGAATCGCTTTATCGGTTCTGTGGACGTCCTAATCTTGTGCTCAACTAAGTTGGTGCACCCTAATCCTTCGGTCATTGATTCAAAAAGCTGCTCTAAAACTAATTCTAACTTTTTGCTCTCACTTTCGTTAAAGTCCGATTTTTCCCTAATAGCTACCATGTCTGTTACTGACGACACCATCTGCTGGTTTGAAAAGCTCCACATACCTGATCTCAAATCCGGGACTATGCCCGATAGTGCCCAAAAGTCGGCACCTAAGATCAAAAGGTGGGGGAGACTGGGTATAACCAGACACTCTATTAATAGGGATTGGTTCTCAACCTCAATGGGTAAAGAAACAGATCCAGCTACTCCTACTCCCGCCCCATCTGCTAGCACTGCTGACCCAACACTACTTTTCCCTAACTTAAGTCCTAACTCATTTAAAATTTTCCACCCATCCCCTCCTACAATGGTGCGTGAAGCTCCTGAATCAAGTAATCCTAAAAACTTTGTTCCATAAATGTTAACTCCTAAATATGGTTTATTATCTCTACCATTTGCCGCCAAGGTGAAATCAAGTTGAACTCGATCATCCAACAGGTCGCGAGTAGACGACCTAATTAACGCCGACGAGTCTCTCGCCCTGCTGAAACAAGAGCCCGTTCCCCATTTCCCGAACACCGAACACCACAAATGTTTCCTCCTTCCCCTGCGAACGACGATTGATCTCCTCTAATAGTAGATCATCGTAGTTGGCAGGTAGAAACTCGGCCTTGAGCTCCTGCACGAGTTCTTGCCAATTGAGAATATCATCTTGAACCGTCCTAAACCACATAAGCGACCTACCAGATAAAAGCTCCGAAGCAAATCTAAAAAGGTGGGTTTCTGCAACTTCGTTAGCCAATCGAAGTTCTTCTACCCGCTCTAAGAAGGAATTCAGTGATGACCCATCAGACTCTGACAGACAACTGAATATTCGTTTCGCTAGTAGTCCTAGAGGTTCCTCCGACTGCAGCAAACAACGATGTCGATGGACTGGTGTTGGCAGATCTACTACCAGGAACCGTAAGATTAATTCCGCTTGTTGGTTACCTTCTTTGTTGTTCTTCTTCAAATTCGCTTCCCTCGTCGTCTCCTGTCAAAGCGCTTATTAAAATTAGAAGTTCATTCTTCAAAAGACTTTTATCTTCCCTTTCGTTTTCTTCCTCACACACTGATCTACCTAACCGACCTAAACTCCATTCTATCTTCGTAATAATTTTAAAAAATTCTGATGAATTTGGAATCGGAGGGTTTTTAAGAAGCGCCCTAATCTCGTCGATCTTTATCTTAACTGCATCCCAATCCTCAGCAAAAGTAAATTGATACATTGAAAAAGTATCCAAAGATCCCCGCCTTTCCAACATCCTTGCAGATCTCAATGTTTTCCGCATTGCCTCTGCCGTATCCGGTTTCAGCCCCCTGACCTTCATCTCATAGGCCAGTTCGTCCTGCGCTAATCTTCTCTATTCATATTTAAGAAAAATAATTAAATTGCAACGAAGAAAAAAAATATATAAAGAAAATAAACAACGATGATAAATAAATCACAAAAAAAAAAACAAAATAAGTGTGGCAACCCTACCAAAGAAATCTCCAAAACCCTTACAAAAAAAAAAACAACAACTTAAAAAAAATTAAATTACCTACTTTATTTAAAATAAAAAATAATATTTTTTTTAACCCAATACAGCAGCCCTTAGACTCACGTACTCAATCACTCAAAGTAAAAATAAGCTTAATCAACCAAAAAAAACTTAAAACCCAGACTCGATAAGAAAAACTATCACAATTCACAACACAACACAAAAAAATTTCACGAGAGAAATGAAAAATAACACTAATTAAAACTATCACCGAAAACACTCAATTTTCAAAACAAAACAAAAAGGATAAAATATAATAGAAAAAATATATATAAAACAATGGACGCCACGAAATTGAAAACAAGTTTACAACAATATCAAAAAAAATATCACCAAAAACTCCTTGCTGCTCCCTGTGTTGCTCCGCCTTTTCCACCACTTTCAATTTCTCCTCTAACACCTTTCCTAATAATAAAAAAAACGATGAAACTTCAATCAAGGTTGATGGAAAAAAAACACTACACAATGCAATAAAAAAATCCTTCCACTTTGGGCCAATTTGTTACACTTTTTGCCGCGACTTGAACACTGCAATTTAATGCGTACCGATAATAACGACGACGATGACGTCGCACGACCACGAACGAATACACAAAAAAAAAAGAATACAACAAAAAGTGTAACAACAGCTTGATTAGTGTAACAAATTAAGTAAAGGAGACAGCACAGAACTTCTGTATCTCAATATGAAATGGTATAAACAAATATAATTACATTTACACACATTCTTTTAATGTATATTCTATGTATATATTTAAACGTTATGTTATATGCTATTTACTAATATACATGCATAAAGTTACATGTTCTTATACATTAAAAAAAATAGTCAATGCTACCGTAAAGCAATATTCCTCTTGCAGGAAGAATACGGCAACACAGACAAGATCGTTGAAAAATTTATTCAAAAACTGTTAGCCCTAAAATTAGTTCATTCGACAAATGACGTCAGAGGTCTTCGGCAGCTGTACAATGAGGTGACCACAACCATGAGGTCTCTAACGGCATTACAAGTCCCGTCAGCACAATATGAGATCGTAGTTAAATTCGTTCTTCTTAAGTCGATTCCAACAAATATGCGCATTTAATATCATAGGACAGGTAGTAGTGTTTCTCTGTCTAGCACATTACTTAACACTACAAACGGAAACGAGGCAACAAGAACAACGCCAGAAGAAGAGCAATTAAAATCTCTTTTGGACTTTATAAGGATAGAAGTGGAAGCGTTACAGAAGTCCCATTTAACTGAGCGAGATAGAAAATCCGACGAGCGATTGCGAAGAGAACCAAGAATAGCAAGGGCCACCGCAACTGGTTTACTCACTAGCGACAGAAATATTATATGCATCTTATGCAAAAAAAATAATCATGTGACAAAAAACTGTAAATCAATTTAACAATAGAGCAAAAGAAAACTACTCCGCAAAGAAGGAAGATGTTTTAGATGTGCCAACAAAAACCACACGTCAAAGTTTTGTAAAGCACAATTGATTAAATGTGATACATGTAGTGGCCGGCACTTAACAAAAATGTGCAAGCAAGCAAGTAGAGGTGTACAAGTAAATGCTAATAAAACAGAAGGAGCGAGCGAGCGTAAAGAAGAACCGGTTCGACTGGTGACAGCTACATATGCTACGTTTAATAACGAAGAATCTATAGAACCAGTAATATATTTGCAAACAGCGAAGGCAATATTAGGCAGCATAAACAACAGCGAGTGTATTCTTTCTAGGATTACAATGGACAACGGCAGCCAAAGAACATACGTAAGCGAGAAAGCTGCAAATGCTTTGAATTTGACAGTAGGCGGAACAAAGAAAATACAGGTTCTTGGATTTGGAGAAAATGGAAAAGATAAGCGACCAAGTGAACTCCAATGCGTCGAGATTTCCCTAAGAAGTCAATATAATCCGACAAAATTTATTGTGATTTCAGCTTTAGTAGTACCAACAGTTTGCACCGACATCTTGCCAATTCCAGAAATAAAAACCAAAAGTTTTCGTTACATCAAACTACAGTTAGCGGACAGTAGGAACTGCAATGAGAAGTTTATTAACGGAATTAACTTGCTCATTGGCCAAGATTATTATTGGCAATTTAACAATATATCCAATCTAGGGATGCGTGCTTTTATTCCTAATAGAGTAAAAAGCATCAAACCTAAAGAAAAGTCTTGGTTTAATTCTGAGTGTAAAGAAGCTATCAGGTTCAAAGAAGTAAGTTTCCGATCTTACAAAGCCAACCCTACAGAGGAAAATCGGAAAAAGCACAAACAAGCAAGGAACTCATGCAACTCCGTTATAGAAAGAACCAAATTTTTGCATGACCAAAAATTACGGCAAAAAATTCTGCAGTGTCCCAAAGGCAGTAAAAATTTTTGGTCATTTGTAAAAAATATAAAAAACTCCTCGACATCTTCGGTTCCAACGCTCATCGACAATAACAAACCAATTGTTTACTCTTCAGAGAAGGCAAACTTGCTCGCCGCCCATTTCGCTGCCAGCTCCACGCTGCCTCAAAGCAACGTTGCCCCTCCTGTACTTGAGAATGTAAATTTTTCCATGGGACACATTTTTTTCCGCACTCGTACAGTAGCAAGAGTTCTCAAAGATCTCGATTTACACAAATCCGCTGGCCCGGATGGTATACCCCCGATTCTTCTGAAGAGGTGTTCTTCCACACTGGCAAAGCCACTGCGTAAGCTTTTCCATCGCTCCTATTCTTCTGGAATCTTTCCTAGAAGATGGAAAACAGCATTTGTCCAGCCTGTCCCTAAGAAAGGTGACCCATCCTCCCCCTCCTCCTACCGACCCATAGCACTGACATCCCTTCTTTCTAAGGTCATGGAAACACTGATTAACCACCAGCTTAAGGAATATCTCGAAGATCGTAAGCTTCTCCATGACCTTCAGTATGGCTTCCGCAGCAACCGTTCCACTGGTGATCTGATGGCATATCTCACCGAACAGTGGAACAAATCTTTACATCGCTTTGGTGAAAGTAAGATTATTGCTCTTGATATCTCCAAGGCATTTGATAGAGTTTGGCGTGAAGCTCTCTTATCAAAAATGCGTGCTTTTGGGATCGATAATACTCTTGTTCGTTGGATTAGAAGCTATCTCCTGGACCGTTCAATACAAGTTGTATTGGACGGATTCAAGTCTGATTCCCATAAAATAAATGCTGGTGTGCCCCAGGGCTCTGTTCTGTCTCCGACTCTTTTCCTCATTTTTATAAATGATCTTCTGTCTGTTACTTCTAATCCACTTAACTGTTTTGCTGACGACTCTACCCTCAGCTTTTCATATTCGTTCGATAATTCACGTCCTTCGCCTTCGGACGTACAATTGCAACGGTGCCGTATGTCAAGCTCATTAAACTCCGATTTATACAGCATTGTCAAATGGGGTAATAGAAATCGTGTGGAGTTTAATGCTTCGAAAACTCAATGCTGTCTTCTGTCGTTAAAGCTAAACATTCCCCCAATGCCATTGTCCATGAATGGCACTTACATCGAAGAAACCGAAAAGCTCTCAGTACTCGGTATGTGTGTCAACGACGATCTCCGTTGGAACGACCATATATTTGAGATCGCTAAGAATGCTGCAAAGTGCTTAGGTTTTCTGTATCGGTGTAAGAAGTATTTGCCCCATCTGATCTGGCTACAATTTATAAAGCGTTTATACGCCCTAAACTCGAGTATAACTCCCACCTGTGGGCAGGTGCTTCGCAAACATCGCTTCACCTGCTTGATAGAATACAAAATCGAGCGTTAAGATTGATAGGAAATAGAACTGCCGCTGAAACAATTGCCCCACTCGTACACCGACGCAATTTTTCATGTCTTTCCTTATTTTATCGTTTCTTTTACAAAAAATGTTCACTCGAAGTAGCCAGTTGCATTCCTCCCCTTAAAAGTTTCTCCCGTAATACTCGTCTCGCAAGGAATGCCCATCAGTTCACCCTTGAGCCCAATTTCGGACGTACCGTGAAATATAGGGATTCTTTTTTTAGCCGAACGACACGAATTTGGAACAGTTTACCCGGCGGGATTTTCCCTTCCCTTGTAGATCAAAACTACAAACATTCAAAACCAATGTTAATCGGCACCTCCTATCTCTCCCCTCCCTTTCTTCGTAATGCCCGCGCAGTGTGTTCTACATTAAAAGGGAAACACATAATCCCTTGTGCGCGCGTTAATTATAAAAAAAAAAAAAAAAAAAAAAAACTTTGGAACACCGAAGAGTAGAAAAACGTTTTCTTCCAATTCCCGACAAACCGCTTTCGCCGTGGCGGACCGTAACGCGAACAATAGGGGAAATTTACTGAAATAATCGACGACCGTTAATATATACATATACATATACATATATATAAGGCCGCGCGGTAGTGGACCTACCAGGTCCACACAGATCATTTCCCATGGTTGGGAATTTCCTACCCTCTCGGTCATAAGACCAGCTGGTTTCTCGTTAACCGATTTCACTTGCTGGCAAATCTTACAATTCCTAACGTATTTTGTAATATCCCCTCTCATTTTGGGCCAGTAATATTTTTCTGCTACCCTACCAAACGTTTTTTAACTCCCATGTGTCCTGCTAGTGGAGCGTCATGGCACTCGTTCAGAACTCTCGACCTATCATTTTTACCAATCACTAACTTCCATCCCTCACTCTCTTCATGAACCACGACATGGTTCACCCTAACATGTTTATAGAGCCGCCCGCCCTCTACTCTCCAGGATGGGTATTCTAATGGGCTCTTTTCTACTAAAGATTTCATTTTATCACCCAAGGGTCCGAATCCGCTTCTGAGATTCCAGCTAAATCTGGAACTCCTCGCTATAACATATCAGGAACGACATGTTCTTTGCCCTTTCTATGGATGATTTTGAAATCAAATTGCTGGAGCCGAATGGCCCAACGAGCTAATCTACCCTGCGGATCCGTAAGGTTACTTAACCATACCAAAGAATGATGATCGGTCACGACAGTAAATTGAACGCCTTCGACATACGGTCGCAACTTTTCGATCGCCCATAGTACGGCCAAACATTCCTTTTCGGTCGTAGAGTAGTTCCCTTCATTCCTATTCAATGACCGACTCAAATAACATATGGCTTTTTCGCCATCTTCAAACTCCTGCGAAAGTACGGCCCCGATACCAAAATCTGACGCGTATGTTTGGACAACAAACGGACGAGAAAAATCTGGACATGTCAGAATCGGTGCTGTAACCAAACATTCTTTGGCTTTCCTAAAACTTTCCTCAAATTTCTTAACTTTCTTTAAGAGATCGTTAAGAGGCCTAACTAAAATTGCAAAGTTTGACACGAATCTTCGATACCAAGAAACAGTTCCTACAAAACTCCTAATATCCTTCACGTTTTTTGGTGGAAGAATCCTCATCATGCTTTCCACTTTTTCCGGGTCTACATGGAGCCCGTTCCTATCAACTACATAACCTAGAAATTTCAAAGAAGGCCTACAAAAGTTACACTTTTCCCTACCTACTTTTAAACCCGTCTATCCTAGCCTTTTAAAAACTTCTTTGAGAATTTCTAGATGTTTCTCAAATGAATCGGTGACAATGATAATGTCATCCAAGTACACAAAGATGAACGGTTCTAAGTCGGGACCTAGAACGTCGTCAATAAACCTTTGCCAAGTTGCCGGGGAGTTGTGTAAGCCAAATGGCATCCTACGAAATTGAAATTGACCCCGGCCTGGCACGGTAAAGGCGATTCTTCCTCCATTGGAATCTGCCAATAAGCAGATTTAATATCTAATGAGGACAAGTACTTCGCGTTTCGAAGCTTGTTCAAAATCGCTGAAATAAACGGTAGTGGATAAGCATCCCTATCAGTAACTTCATTGAGTTTCCTATAGTCAACGCAGAACCGAAAACTACCATCCTTTTTCTTAACAAGAAGAATCGGGGATGCCCGAGGACTTTTGGACTTCTCGATCACTCCAGCCTCTAACATCTCTTGGAGTTCCTGATCGATGTGTTTTTGAATCGCTTTATCGGTTCTGTGGACGTCCTAATCTTGTGCTCAACTAAGTTGGTGCACCCTAATCCTTCGGTCATTGATTCAAAAAGCTGCTCTAAAACTTTTTGCTCTCACTTTCGTTAAAGTCCGATTTTTCCCTAATAGCTACCATGTCTGTTACTGACGACACCATCTGCTGGTTTGAAAAGCTCCACATACCTGATCTCAAATCCGGGACTATGCCCGATAGTGCCCAAAAGTCGGCACCTAAGATCAAAAGGTGGGGGAGACTGGGTATAACCAGACACTCTATTAATAGGGATTGGTTCTCAACCTCAATGGGTAAAGAAACAGATCCAGCTACTCCTACTCCCGCCCCATCTGCTAGCACTGCTGACCCAACACTACTTTTCCCTAACTTAAGTCCTAACTCATTTAAAATTTTCCACCCATCCCCTCCTACAATGGTGCGTGAAGCTCCTGAATCAAGTAATCCTAAAAACTTTGTTCCATAAATGTTAACTCCTAAATATGGTTTATTATCTCTACCATTTGCCGCCAAGGTGAAATCAAGTTGAACTCGATCATCCAACAGGTCGCGAGTAGACGACCTAATTAACGCCGACGAGTCTCTCGCCCTGCTGAAACAAGAGCCCGTTCCCCATTTCCCGAACACCGAACACCACAAATGTTTCCTCCTTCCCCTGCGAACGACGATTGATCTCCTCTAATAGTAGATCATCGTAGTTGGCAGGTAGAAACTCGGCCTTGAGCTCCTGCACGAGTTCTTGCCAATTGAGAATATCATCTTGAACCGTCCTAAACCACATAAGCGACCTACCAGATAAAAGCTCCGAAGCAAATCTAAAAAGGTGGGTTTCTGCAACTTCTTTAGCCAATCGAAGTTCTTCTACCCGCTCTAAGAAGGAATTCAGTGATGACCCATCAGACTCTGACAGACAACTGAATATTCGTTTCGCTAGTAGTCCTAGAGGTTCCTCCGACTGCAGCAAACAACGATGTCGATGGACTGGTGTTGGCAGATCTACTACCAGGAACCGTAAGATTAATTCCGCTTGTTGGTTACCTTCTTTGTTGTTCTTCTTCAAATTCGCTTCCCTCGTCGTCTCCTGTCAAAGCGCTTATTAAAATTAGAAGTTCATTCTTCAAAAGACTTTTATCTTCCCTTTCGTTTTCTTCCTCACACACTGATCTACCTAACCGACCTAAACTCCATTCTATCTTCGTAATAATTTTAAAAAAATCTGATGAATTTGGAATCGGAGGGTTTTTAAGAAGCGCCCTAATCTCGTCGATCTTTATCTTAACTGCATCCCAATCCTCAGCAAAAGTAAATTGATACATTGAAAAAGTATCCAAAGATCCCCGCCTTTCCAACATCCTTGCAGATCTCAATGCTTTCCGCATTGCCTCTGCCGTATCCGGTTTCAGCCCCCTGACCTTCATCTCATAGGCCAGTTCGTCCTGCGCTAATCTTCTATATTCATATTTAAGAAAAATAATTAAATTGCAACGAAGAAAAAAAATATATAAAGAAAATAAACAACGATGATAAATAAATCACAAAAAAAAAAACAAAATAAGTGTGGCAACCCTACCAAAGAAATCTCCAAAACCCTTACAAAAAAAAAAACAACAACTTAAAAAAAATTAAATTACCTACTTTATTTAAAATAAAAAATAATATTTTTTTTAACCCAATACAGCAGCACTTAGACTCACGTACTCAATCACTCAAAGTAAAAATAAGCTTAATAGAAAAACTATCACAATTCACAACACAACACAAAAAAATTTCACGAGAGAAATGAAAAATAACACTAATTAAAACTATCACCGAAAACACTCAATTTTCAAAACAAAACAAAAAGGATAAAATATAATAGAAAAAATATATATAAAACAATGGACGCCACGAAATTGAAAACAAGTTTACAACAATATCAAAAAAAATATCACCAAAAACTCCTTGCTGCTCCCTGTGTTGCTCCGCCTTTTCCACCACTTTCAATTTCTCCTCTAACACCTTTCCTAATAATAAAAAAAACGATGAAACTTCAATCAAGGTTGATGGAAAAAAAAACACTACACAATGCAATAAAAAAAATCCTTCCACTTTGGGCCAATTTGTTACACTTTTTGCCGCGACTTGAACACTGCAATTTAATGCGTACCGATAATAACGACGACGACGACGATGACGTCGCACGACCACGAACGAATACACAAAAAAAAAAGAATACAACAAAAAGTGTAACAACAGCTTGATTAGTGTAACAAATTAAGTAAAGGAGACAGCACAGAACTTCTGTATCTCAATATGAAATGGTATAAACAAATATAATTACATTTACACACATTCTTTTAATGTATATTCTATGTATATATTTAAACGTTATGTTATATGCTATTTACTAATATACATGCATAAAGTTACATGTTCTTATACATTAAAAAAAATAGTCAATGCTACCGTGAAGCAATATTCCTCTTGCAGGAAGAATACGGCAACACAGACAAGATCGTTGAAAAATTTATTCAAAAACTGTTAGCCCTAAAATTAGTTCATTCGACAAATGACGTCAGAGGTCTTCGGCAGCTGTACAATGAGGTGACCACAACCATGAGGTCTCTAACGGCATTACAAGTCCCGTCAGCACAATATGAGATCGTAGTTAAATTCGTTCTTCTTAAGTCGATTCCAACAAATATGCGCATTTAATATCATAGAACAGGTAGTAGTGTTTCTCTGTCTAGCACATTACTTAACACTACAAACGGAAACGAGGCAACAAGAACAACGCCAGAAGAAGAGCAATTAAAATCTCTTTTGGACTTTATAAGGATAGAAGTGGAAGCGTTACAGAAGTCCCATTTAACTGAGCGAGATAGAAAATCCGACGAGCGATTGCGAAGAGAACCAAGAATAGCAATGGCCACCGCAACTGGTTTACTCACTAGCGACAGAAATATTATATGTATCTTATGCAAAAAAAATAATCATGTGACAAAAAACTGTAAATCAATTTAACAATAGAGCAAAAGAAAACTACTCCGCAAAGAAGGAAGATGTTTTAGATGTGCCAACAAAAACCACACGTCAAAGTTTTGTAAAGCACAATCGATTAAATGTGATACATGTAGTGGCCGGCACTTAACAAAAATGTGCAAGCAAGCAAGTAGAGGTGTACAAGTAAATGCTAATAAAACAGAAGGAGCGAGCGAGCGTAAAGAAGAACCGGTTCGACTGGTGACAGCTACATATGCTACGTTTAATAACGAAGAATCTATAGAACCAGTAATATATTTGCAAACAGCGAAGGCAATATTAGGCAGCATAAACAACAGCGAGTGTATTCTTTCTAGGATTACAATGGACAACGGCAGCCAAAGAACATACGTAAGCGAGAAAGCTGCAAATGCTTTGAATTTGACAGTAGGCGGAACAAAGAAAATACAGGTTCTTGGATTTGGAGAAAATGGAAAAGATAAGCGACCAAGTGAACTCCAATGCGTCGAGATTTCCCTAAGAAGTCAATATAATCCGACAAAATTTAATGTGATTTCAGCTTTAGTAGTACCAACAGTTTGCACCGACATCTTGCCAATTCCAGAAATAAAAACCAAAAGTTTTCGTTACATCAAACTACAGTTAGCGGACAGTAGGAACTGCAATGAGAAGTTTATTAACGGAATTAACTTGCTCATTGGCCAAGATTATTATTGGCAATTTAACAATATATCCAATCTAGGGATGCGTGCTTTTATTCCTAATAGAGTAAAAAGCATCAAACCTAAAGAAAAGTCTTGGTTTAATTCTGAGTGTAAAGAAGCTATCAGGTTCAAAGAAGTAAGTTTCCGATCTTACAAAGCCAACCCTACAGAGGAAAATCGGAAAAAGCACAAACAAGCAAGGAACTCATGCAACTCCGTTATAGAAAGAACCAAATTTTTGCATGACCAAAAATTACGGCAAAAAATTCTGCATTGTCCCAAAGGCAGTAAAAATTTTTGGTCATTTGTAAAAAATATAAAAAACTCCTCGACATCTTCGGTTCCAACGCTCATCGACAATAACAAACCAATTGTTTACTCTTCAGAGAAGGCAAACTTGCTCGCCGCCCATTTCGCTGCCAGCTCCACGCTGCCTCAAAGCAACGTTGCCCCTCCTGTACTTGAGAATGTAAATTTTTCCATGGGACACATTTTTTTCCGCACTCGTACAGTAGCAAGAGTTCTCAAAGATCTCGATTTACACAAATCCGCTGGCCCGGATGGTATACCCCCGATTCTTCTGAAGAGGTGTTCTTCCACACTGGCAAAGCCACTGCGTAAGCTTTTCCATCGCTCCTATTCTTCTGGAATCTTTCCTAGAAGATGGAAAACAGCATTTGTCCAGCCTGTCCCTAAGAAAGGTGACCCATCCTCCCCCTCCTCCTACCGACCCATAGCACTGACATCCCTTCTTTCTAAGGTCATGGAAACACTGATTAACCATCAGCTTAAGGAATATCTCGAAGATCGTAAGCTTCTCCATGACCGTCAGTATGGCTTCCGCAGCAACCGTTCCACTGGTGATCTGATGGCATATCTCACCGAACAGTGGAACAAATCTTTACATCGCTTTGGTGAAAGTAAGATTATTGCTCTTGATATCTCCAAGGCATTTGATAGAGTTTGGCGTGAAGCTCTCTTATCAAAAATGCGTGCTTTTGGGATCGATAATACTCTTGTTCGTTGGATTAGAAGCTATCTCCTGGACCGTTCAATACAAGTTGTATTGGACGGATTCAAGTCTGATTCGCATAAAATAAATGCTGGTGTGCCCCAGGGCTCTGTTCTGTCTCCGACTCTTTTCCTCATTTTTATAAATGATCTTCTGTCTGTTACTTCTAATCCACTTAACTGTTTTGCTGACGACTCTACCCTCAGCTTTTCATATTCGTTCGATAATTCACGTCCTTCGCCTTCGGACGTACAATTGCAACGGTGCCGTATGTCAAGCTCATTAAACTCCGATTTATACAGCATTGTCAAATGGGGTAATAGAAATCGTGTGGAGTTTAATGCTTCGAAAACTCAATGCTGTCTTCTGTCGTTAAAGCTAAACATTCCCCCAATGCCATTGTCCATGAATGGCACTTACATCGAAGAAACCGAAAAGCTCTCAGTACTCGGTATGTGTGTCAACGACGATCTCCGTTGGAACGACCATATATTTGAGATCGCTAAGAATGCTGCAAAGTGCTTAGGTTTTCTGTATCGGTGTAAGAAGTATTTGCCCCATCTGATCTGGCTACAATTTATAAAGCGTTTATACGCCCTAAACTCGAGTATAACTCCCACCTGTGGGCAGGTGCTTCGCAAACATCGCTTCACCTGCTTGATAGAATACAAAATCGAGCGTTAAGATTGATAGGAAATAGAACTGCCGCTGAAACAATTGCCCCACTCGTACACCGACGCAATGTTTCATGTCTTTCCTTATTTTATCGTTTCTTTTACAAAAAATGTTCACTCGAAGTAGCCAGTTGCATTCCTCCCCTTAAAAGTTTCTCCCGTAATACTCGTCTCGCAAGGAATGCCCATCAGTTCACCCTTGAGCCCAATTTCGGACGTACCGTGAAATATAGGGATTCTTTTTTTAGCCGAACGACACGAATTTGGAACAGTTTACCCGGCGGGATTTTCCCTTCCCTTGTAGATCAAAACTACAAACATTCAAAACCAATGTTAATCGGCACCTCCTATCTCTCCCCTCCCTTTCTTCGTAATGCCCGCGCAGTGTGTTCTAAATTAAAAGGGAAACACATAATCCCTTGTGCGCGCGTTAATTATAAAAAAAAAAAAAAAAAAAAAAATTTGGAACACCGAAGAGTAGAAAAACGTTTTCTTCCAATTCCCGACAAACCGCTTTCGCCGTGGCGGACCGTAACGCGAACAATAGGGGAAATTTACTGAAATAATCGACGACCGTTAATATATACATATACATATACATATATATAAGGCCGCGCGGTAGTGGACCTACCAGGTCCACACAGATCATTTCCCATGGTTGGGAATTTCCTACCCTCTCGGTCATAAGACCAGCTGGTTTCTCGTTAACCGATTTCACTTGCTGGCAAATCTTACAATTCCTAACGTATTTTGTAATATCCCCTCTCATTTTGGGCCAGTAATATTTTTCTGCTACCCTACCAAACGTTTTTTAACTCCCATGTGTCCTGCTAGTGGAGCGTCATGGCACTCGTTCAGAACTCTCGACCTATCATTTTTACCAATCACTAACTTCCATCCCTCACTCTCTTCATGAACCACGACATGGTTCACCCTAACATGTTTATAGAGCCGCCCGCCCTCTACTCTCCAGGATGGGTATTCTAATGGGCTCTTTTCTACTAAAGATTTCATTTTATCACCCAAGGGTCCGAATCCGCTTCTGAGATTCCAGCTAAATCTGGAACTCCTCGCTATAACATATCAGGAACGACATGTTCTTTGCCCTTTCTATGGATGATTTTGAAATCAAATTGCTGGAGCCGAATGGCCCAACGAGCTAATCTACCCTGCGGATCCGTAAGGTTACTTAACCATACCAAAGAATGATGATCGGTCACGACAGTAAATTGAACGCCTTCGACATACGGTCGCAACTTTTCGATCGCCCATAGTACGGCCAAACATTCCTTTTCGGTCGTAGAGTAGTTCCCTTCATTCCTATTCAATGACCGACTCAAATAACATATGGCTTTTTCGCCATCTTCAAACTCCTGCGAAAGTACGGCCCCGATACCAAAATCTGACGCGTATGTTTGGACAACAAACGGACGAGAAAAATCTGGACATGTCAGAATCGGTGCTGTAACCAAACATTCTTTGGCTTTCCTAAAACTTTCCTCAAATTTCTTAACTTTCTTTAAGAGATCGTTAAGAGGCCTAACTAAAATTGCAAAGTTTGACACGAATCTTCGATACCAAGAAACAGTTCCTACAAAACTCCTAATATCCTTCACGTTTTTTGGTGGAAGAATCCTCATCATGCTTTCCACTTTTTCCGGGTCTACATGGAGCCCGTTCCTATCAACTACATAAACTAGAAATTTCAAAGAAGGCCTACAAAAGTTACACTTTTCCCTACCTACTTTTAAACCCGTCTATCCTAGCCTTTTAAAAACTTCTTTGAGAATTTCTAGATGTTTCTCAAATGAATCGGTGACAATGATAATGTCATCCAAGTACACAAAGATGAACGGTTCTAAGTCGGGACCTAGAACGTCGTCAATAAACCTTTGCCAAGTTGCCGGGGAGTTGTGTAAGCCAAATGGCATCCTACGAAATTGAAATTGACCCCGGCCTGGCACGGTAAAGGCGATTCTTCCTCCATTGGAATCTGCCAATAAGCAGATTTAATATCTAATGAGGACAAGTACTTCGCGTTTCGAAGCTTGTTCAAAATCGCTGAAATAAACGGTAGTGGATAAGCATCCCTATCAGTAACTTCATTGAGTTTCCTATAGTCAACGCAGAACCGAAAACTACCATCCTTTTTCTTAACAAGAAGAATCGGGGATGCCCGAGGACTTTTGGACTTCTCGATCACTCCAGCCTCTAACATCTCTTGGAGTTCCTGATCGATGTGTTTTTGAATCGCTTTATCGGTTCTGTGGACGTCCTAATCTTGTGCTCAACTAAGTTGGTGCACCCTAATCCTTCGGTCATTGATTCAAAAAGCTGCTCTAAAACTTTTTGCTCTCACTTTCGTTAAAGTCCGATTTTTCCCTAATAGCTACCATGTCTGTTACTGACGACACCATCTGCTGGTTTGAAAAGCTCCACATACCTGATCTCAAATCCGGGACTATGCCCGATAGTGCCCAAAAGTCGGCACCTAAGATCAAAAGGTGGGGGAGACTGGGTATAACCAGACACTCTATTAATAGGGATTGGTTCTCAACCTCAATGGGTAAAGAAACAGATCCAGCTACTCCTACTCCCGCCCCATCTGCTAGCACTGCTGACCCAACACTACTTTTCCCTAACTTAAGTCCTAACTCATTTAAAATTTTCCCCCCATCCCCTCCTACAATGGTGCGTGAAGCTCCTGAATCAAGTAATCCTAAAAACTTTGTTCCATAAATGTTAACTCCTAAATATGGTTTATTATCTCTACCATTTGCCGCCAAGGTGAAATCAAGTTGAACTCGATCATCCAACAGGTCGCGAGTAGACGACCTAATTAACGCCGACGAGTCTCTCGCCCTGCTGAAACAAGAGCCCGTTCCCCATTTCCCGAACACCGAACACCACAAATGTTTCCTCCTTCCCCTGCGAACGACGATTGATCTCCTCTAATAGTAGATCATCGTAGTTGGCAGGTAGAAACTCGGCCTTGAGCTCCTGCACGAGTTCTTGCCAATTGAGAATATCATCTTGAACCGTCCTAAACCACATAAGCGACCTACCAGATAAAAGCTCCGAAGCAAATCTAAAAAGGTGGGTTTCTGCAACTTCGTTAGCCAATCGAAGTTCTTCTACCCGCTCTAAGAAGGAATTCAGTGATGACCCATCAGACTCTGACAGACAACTGAATATTCGTTTCGCTAGTAGTCCTAGAGGTTCCTCCGACTGCAGCAAACAACGATGTCGATGGACTGGTGTTGGCAGATCTACTACCAGGAACCGTAAGATTAATTCCGCTTGTTGGTTACCTTCTTTGTTGTTCTTCTTCAAATTCGCTTCCCTCGTCGTCTCCTGTCAAAGCGCTTATTAAAATTAGAAGTTCATTCTTCAAAAGACTTTTATCTTCCCTTTCGTTTTCTTCCTCACACACTGATCTACCTAACCGACCTAAACTCCATTCTATCTTCGTAATAATTTTAAAAAATTCTGATGAATTTGGAATCGGAGGGTTTTTAAGAAGCGCCCTAATCTCGTCGATCTTTATCTTAACTGCATCCCAATCCTCAGCAAAAGTAAATTGATACATTGAAAAAGTATCCAAAGATCCCCGCCTTTCCAACATCCTTGCAGATCTCAATGCTTTCCGCATTGCCTCTGCCGTATCCGGTTTCAGCCCCCTGACCTTCATCTCATAGGCCAGTTCGTCCTGCGCTAATCTTCTATATTCATATTTAAGAAAAATAATTAAATTGCAACGAAGAAAAAAAATATATAAAGAAAATAAACAACGATGATAAATAAATCACAAAAAAAAAACAAAATAAGTGTGGCAACCCTACCAAAGAAATCTCCAAAACCCTTACAAAAAAAAAAAACAACAACTTAAAAAAAATTAAATTACCTACTTTATTTAAAATAAAAAATAATATTTTTTTTAACCCAATACAGCAGCACTTAGACTCACGTACTCAATCACTCAAAGTAAAAATAAGCTTAATAGAAAAACTATCACAATTCACAACACAACACAAAAAAATTTCACGAGAGAAATGAAAAATAACACTAATTAAAACTATCACCGAAAACACTCAATTTTCAAAACAAAACAAAAAGGATAAAATATAATAGAAAAAATATATATAAAACAATGGACGCCACGAAATTGAAAACAAGTTTACAACAATATCAAAAAAAATATCACCAAAAACTCCTTGCTGCTCCCTGTGTTGCTCCGCCTTTTCCACCACTTTCAATTTCTCCTCTAACACCTTTCCTAATAATAAAAAAAACGATGAAACTTCAATCAAGGTTGATGGAAAAAAAAAACACTACACAATGCAATAAAAAAAATCCTTCCACTTTGGGCCAATTTGTTACACTTTTTGCCGCGACTTGAACACTGCAATTTAATGCGTACCGATAATAACGACGACGACGACGATGACGTCGCACGACCACGAACGAATACACAAAAAAAAAAGAATACAACAAAAAGTGTAACAACAGCTTGATTAGTGTAACAAATTAAGTAAAGGAGACAGCACAGAACTTCTGTATCTCAATATGAAATGGTATAAACAAATATAATTACATTTACACACATTCTTTTAATGTATATTCTATGTATATATTTAAACGTTATGTTATATGCTATTTACTAATATACATGCATAAAGTTACATGTTCTTATACATTAAAAAAAATAGTCAATGCTACCGTGAAGCAATATTCCTCTTGCAGGAAGAATACGGCAACACAGACAAGATCGTTGAAAAATTTATTCAAAAACTGTTAGCCCTAAAATTAGTTCATTCGACAAATGACGTCAGAGGTCTTCGGCAGCTGTACAATGAGGTGACCACAACCATGAGGTCTCTAACGGCATTACAAGTCCCGTCAGCACAATATGAGATCGTAGTTAAATTCGTTCTTCTTAAGTCGATTCCAACAAATATGCGCATTTAATATCATAGGACAGGTAGTAGTGTTTCTCTGTCTAGCACATTACTTAACACTACAAACGGAAACGAGGCAACAAGAACAACGCCAGAAGAAGAGCAATTAAAATCTCTTTTGGACTTTATAAGGATAGAAGTGGAAGCGTTACAGAAGTCCCATTTAACTGAGCGAGATAGAAAATCCGACGAGCGATTGCGAAGAGAACCAAGAATAGCAATGGCCACCGCAACTGGTTTACTCACTAGCGACAGAAATATTATATGCATCTTATGCAAAAAAAATAATCATGTGACAAAAAACTGTAAATCAATTTAACAATAGAGCAAAAGAAAACTACTCCGCAAAGAAGGAAGATGTTTTAGATGTGCCAACAAAAACCACACGTCAAAGTTTTGTAAAGCACAATCGATTAAATGTGATACATGTAGTGGCCGGCACTTAACAAAAATGTGCAAGCAAGCAAGTAGAGGTGTACAAGTAAATGCTAATAAAACAGAAGGAGCGAGCGAGCGTAAAGAAGAACCGGTTCGACTGGTGACAGCTACATATGCTACGTTTAATAACGAAGAATCTATAGAACCAGTAATATATTTGCAAACAGCGAAGGCAATATTAGGCAGCATAAACAACAGCGAGTGTATTCTTTCTAGGATTACAATGGACAACGGCAGCCAAAGAACATACGTAAGCGAGAAAGCTGCAAATGCTTTGAATTTGACAGTAGGCGGAACAAAGAAAATACAGGTTCTTGGATTTGGAGAAAATGGAAAAGATAAGCGACCAAGTGAACTCCAATGCGTCGAGATTTCCCTAAGAAGTCAATATAATCCGACAAAATTTATTGTGATTTCAGCTTTAGTAGTACCAACAATTTGCACCGACATCTTGCCAATTCCAGAAATAAAAACCAAAAGTTTTCGTTACATCAAACTACAGTTAGCGGACAGTAGGAACTGCAATGAGAAGTTTATTAACGGAATTAACTTGCTCATTGGCCAAGATTATTATTGGCAATTTAACAATATATCCAATCTAGGGATGCGTGCTTTTATTCCTAATAGAGTAAAAAGCATCAAACCTAAAGAAAAGTCTTGGTTTAATTCTGAGTGTAAAGAAGCTATCAGGCTCAAAGAAGTAAGTTTCCGATCTTACAAAGCCAACCCTACAGAGGAAAATCGGAAAAAGCACAAACAAGCAAGGAACTCATGCAACTCCGTTATAGAAAGAACCAAATTTTTGCATGACCAAAAATTACGGCAAAAAATTCTGCAGTGTCCCAAAGGCAGTAAAAATTTTTGGTCATTTGTAAAAAATATAAAAAACTCCTCGACATCTTCGGTTCCAACGCTCATCGACAATAACAAACCAATTGTTTACTCTTCAGAGAAGGCAAACTTGCTCGCCGCCCATTTCGCTGCCAGCTCCACGCTGCCTCAAAGCAACGTTGCCCCTCCTGTACTTGAGAATGTAAATTTTTCCATGGGACACATTTTTTTCCGCACTCGTACAGTAGCAAGAGTTCTCAAAGATCTCGATTTACACAAATCCGCTGGCCCGGATGGTATACCCCCGATTCTTCTGAAGAGGTGTTCTTCCACACTGGCAAAGCCACTGCGTAAGCTTTTCCATCGCTCCTATTCTTCTGGAATCTTTCCTAGAAGATGGAAAACAGCATTTGTCCAGCCTGTCCCTAAGAAAGGTGACCCATCCTCCCCCTCCTCCTACCGACCCATAGCACTGACATCCCTTCTTTCTAAGGTCATGGAAACACTGATTAACCGTCAGCTTAAGGAATATCTCGAAGATCGTAAGCTTCTCCATGACCGTCAGTATGGCTTCCGCAGCAACCGTTCCACTGGTGATCTGATGGCATATCTCACCGAACAGTGGAACAAATCTTTACATCGCTTTGGTGAAAGTAAGATTATTGCTCTTGATATCTCCAAGGCATTTGATAGAGTTTGGCGTGAAGCTCTCTTATCGAAAATGCGTGCTTTTGGGATCGATAATACTCTTGTTCGTTGGATTAGAAGCTATCTCCTGGACCGTTCAATACAAGTTGTATTGGACGGATTCAAGTCTGATTCCCATAAAATAAATGCTGGTGTGCCCCAGGGCTCTGTTCTGTCTCCGACTCTTTTCCTCATTTTTATAAATGATCTTCTGTCTGTTACTTCTAATCCACTTAACTGTTTTGCTGACGACTCTACCCTCAGCTTTTCATATTCGTTCGATAATTCACGTCCTTCGCCTTCGGACGTACAATTGCAACGGTGCCGTATGTCAAGCTCATTAAACTCCGATTTATACAGCATTGTCAAATGGGGTAATAGAAATCGTGTGGAGTTTAATGCTTCGAAAACTCAATGCTGTCTTCTGTCGTTAAAGCTAAACATTCCCCCAATGCCATTGTCCATGAATGGCACTTACATCGAAGAAACCGAAAAGCTCTCAGTACTCGGTATGTGTGTCAACGACGATCTCCGTTGGAACGACCATATATTTTAGATCGCTAAGAATGCTGCAAAGTGCTTAGGTTTTCTGTATCGGTGTAAGAAGTATTTTTCCCCATCTGATCTGGCTACAATTTATAAAGCGTTTATACGCCCTAAACTCGAGTATAACTCCCACCTTTGGGCAGGTGCTTCGCAAACATCGCTTCACCTGCTTGATAGAATACAAAATCGAGCGTTAAGATTGATAGGAAATAGAACTGCCGCTGAAACAATTGCCCCACTCGTACACCGACGCAATGTTTCATGTCTTTCCTTATTTTATCGTTTCTTTTACAAAAAATGTTCACTCGAAGTAGCCAGTTGCATTCCTCCCCTTAAAAGTTTCTCCCGTAATACTCGTCTCGCAAGGAATGCCCATCAGTTCACCCTTGAGCCCAATTTCGGACGTACCGTGAAATATAGGGATTCTTTTTTTAGCCGAACGACACGAATTTGGAACAGTTTACCCGGCGGGATTTTCCCTTCCCTTGTAGATCAAAACTACAAACATTCAAAACCAATGTTAATCGGCACCTCCTATCTCTCCCCTCCCTTTCTTCGTAATGCCCGCGCAGTGTGTTCTACATTAAAAGGGAAACACATAATCCCTTGTGCGCGCGTTAATTATAAAAAAAAAAAAAAAAAAAAAAAACTTTGGAACACCGAAGAGTAGAAAAACGTTTTCTTCCAATTCCCGACAAACCGCTTTCGCCGTGGCGGACCGTAACGCGAACAATAGGGGAAATTTACTGAAATAATCGACGACCGTTAATATATACATATACATATACATATATATAAGGCCGCGCGGTAGTGGACCTACCAGGTCCACACAGATCATTTCCCATGGTTGGGAATTTCCTACCCTCTCGGTCATAAGACCAGCTGGTTTCTCGTTAACCGATTTCACTTGCTGGCAAATCTTACAATTCCTAACGTATTTTGTAATATCCCCTCTCATTTTGGGCCAGTAATATTTTTCTGCTACCCTACCAAACGTTTTTTAACTCCCATGTGTCCTGCTAGTGGAGCGTCATGGCACTCGTTCAGAACTCTCGACCTATCATTTTTACCAATCACTAACTTCCATCCCTCACTCTCTTCATGAACCACGACATGGTTCACCCTAACATGTTTATAGAGCCGCCCGCCCTCTACTCTCCAGGATGGGTATTCTAATGGGCTCTTTTCTACTAAAGATTTCATTTTATCACCCAAGGGTCCGAATCCGCTTCTGAGATTCCAGCTAAATCTGGAACTCCTCGCTATAACATATCAGGAACGACATGTTCTTTGCCCTTTCTATGGATGATTTTGAAATCAAATTGCTGGAGCCGAATGGCCCAACGAGCTAATCTACCCTGCGGATCCGTAAGGTTACTTAACCATACCAAAGAATGATGATCGGTCACGACAGTAAATTGAACGCCTTCGACATACGGTCGCAACTTTTCGATCGCCCATAGTACGGCCAAACATTCCTTTTCGGTCGTAGAGTAGTTCCCTTCATTCCTATTCAATGACCGACTCAAATAACATATGGCTTTTTCGCCATCTTCAAACTCCTGCGAAAGTACGGCCCCGATACCAAAATCTGACGCGTATGTTTGGACAACAAACGGACGAGAAAAATCTGGACATGTCAGAATCGGTGCTGTAACCAAACATTCTTTGGCTTTCCTAAAACTTTCCTCAAATTTCTTAACTTTCTTTAAGAGATCGTTAAGAGGCCTAACTAAAATTGCAAAGTTTGACACGAATCTTCGATACCAAGAAACAGTTCCTACAAAACTCCTAATATCCTTCACGTTTTTTGGTGGAAGAATCCTCATCATGCTTTCCACTTTTTCCGGGTCTACATGGAGCCCGTTCCTATCAACTACATAACCAAGAAATTTCAAAGAAGGCCTACAAAAGTTACACTTTTCCCTACCTACTTTTAAACCCGTCTATCCTAGCCTTTTAAAAACTTCTTTGAGAATTTCTAGATGTTTCTCAAATGAATCGGTGACAATGATAATGTCATCCAAGTACACAAAGATGAACGGTTCTAAGTCGGGACCTAGAACGTCGTCAATAAACCTTTGCCAAGTTGCCGGGGAGTTGTGTAAGCCAAATGGCATCCTACGAAATTGAAATTGACCCCGGCCTGGCACGGTAAAGGCGATTCTTCCTCCATTGGAATCTGCCAATAAGCAGATTTAATATCTAATGAGGACAAGTACTTCGCGTTTCGAAGCTTGTTCAAAATCGCTGAAATAAACGGTAGTGGATAAGCATCCCTATCAGTAACTTCATTGAGTTTCCTATAGTCAACGCAGAACCGAAAACTACCATCCTTTTTCTTAACAAGAAGAATCGGGGATGCCCGAGGACTTTTGGACTTCTCGATCACTCCAGCCTCTAACATCTCTTGGAGTTCCTGATCGATGTGTTTTTGAATCGCTTTATCGGTTCTGTGGACGTCCTAATCTTGTGCTCAACTAAGTTGGTGCACCCTAATCCTTCGGTCATTGATTCAAAAAGCTGCTCTAAAACTTTTTGCTCTCACTTTCGTTAAAGTCCGATTTTTCCCTAATAGCTACCATGTCTGTTACTGACGACACCATCTGCTGGTTTGAAAAGCTCCACATACCTGATCTCAAATCCGGGACTATGCCCGATAGTGCCCAAAAGTCGGCACCTAAGATCAAAAGGTGGGGGAGACTGGGTATAACCAGACACTCTATTAATAGGGATTGGTTCTCAACCTCAATGGGTAAAGAAACAGATCCAGCTACTCCTACTCCCGCCCCATCTGCTAGCACTGCTGACCCAACACTACTTTTCCCTAACTTAAGTCCTAACTCATTTAAAATTTTCCACCCATCCCCTCCTACAATGGTGCGTGAAGCTCCTGAATCAAGTAATCCTAAAAACTTTGTTCCATAAATGTTAACTCCTAAATATGGTTTATTATCTCTACCATTTGCCGCCAAGGTGAAATCAAGTTGAACTCGATCATCCAACAGGTCGCGAGTAGACGACCTAATTAACGCCGACGAGTCTCTCGCCCTGCTGAAACAAGAGCCCGTTCCCCATTTCCCGAACACCGAACACCACAAATGTTTCCTCCTTCCCCTGCGAACGACGATTGATCTCCTCTAATAGTAGATCATCGTAGTTGGCAGGTAGAAACTCGGCCTTGAGCTCCTGCACGAGTTCTTGCCAATTGAGAATATCATCTTGAACCGTCCTAAACCACATAAGCGACCTACCAGATAAAAGCTCCGAAGCAAATCTAAAAAGGTGGGTTTCTGCAACTTCGTTAGCCAATCGAAGTTCTTCTACCCGCTCTAAGAAGGAATTCAGTGATGACCCATCAGACTCTGACAGACAACTGAATATTCGTTTCGCTAGTAGTCCTAGAGGTTCCTCCGACTGCAGCAAACAACGATGTCGATGGACTGGTGTTGGCAGATCTACTACCAGGAACCGTAAGATTAATTCCGCTTGTTGGTTACCTTCTTTGTTGTTCTTCTTCAAATTCGCTTCCCTCGTCGTCTCCTGTCAAAGCGCTTATTAAAATTAGAAGTTCATTCTTCAAAAGACTTTTATCTTCCCTTTCGTTTTCTTCCTCACACACTGATCTACCTAACCGACCTAAACTCCATTCTATCTTCGTAATAATTTTAAAAAATTCTGATGAATTTGGAATCGGAGGGTTTTTAAGAAGCGCCCTAATCTCGTCGATCTTTATCTTAACTGCATCCCAATCCTCAGCAAAAGTAAATTGATACATTGAAAAAGTATCCAAAGATCCCCGCCTTTCCAACATCCTTGCAGATCTCAATGCTTTCCGCATTGCCTCTGCCGTATCCGGTTTCAGCCCCCTGACCTTCATCTCATAGGCCAGTTCGTCCTGCGCTAATCTTCTATATTCATATTTAAGAAAAATAATTAAATTGCAACGAAGAAAAAAAATATATAAAGAAAATAAACAACGATGATAAATAAATCACAAAAAAAAACAAAATAAGTGTGGCAACCCTACCAAAGAAATCTCCAAAACCCTATCAAAAAAAAAAAAACAACTTAAAAAAATTTAAATTACCTACTTTATTTAAAATAAAAAATAATATTTTTTTTAACCCAACACAGCAGCCCTTAGACTCACGTACTCAATCACTCAAAGTAAAAATAAGCTTAATCAACCAAAAAAAACTTAAAACCCAGACTCGATAAGAAAAACTATCACAATTCACAACACAACACAAAAAAATTTCACGAGAGAAATGAAAAATAACACTAATTAAAACTATCACCGAAAACACTCAATTCTCAAAACAAAACAAAAAGGATAAAATATAATAGAAAAAATATATATAAAACAATGGACGCCACGAAATTGAAAACAAGTTTACAACAATATCAAAAAAAATATCACCAAAAACTCCTTGCTGCTCCCTGTGTTGCTCCGCCTTTTCCACCACTTTCAATTTCTCCTCTAACACCTTTCCTAATAATAAAAAAAACGATGAAACTTCAATCAAGGTTGATGGAAAAAAAACACTACACAATGCAATAAAAAAAATCCTTCCACTTTGGGCCAATTTGTTACACTTTTTGCCGCGACTTGAACACTGCAATTTAATGCGTACCGATAATAACGACGACGACGACGATGACGTCGCACGACCACGAACGAATACACAAAAAAAAAGAATACAACAAAAAGTGTAACAACAGCTTGATTAGTGTAACAAATTAAGTAAAGGAGACAGCACAGAACTTCTGTATCTCAATATGAAATGGTATAAACAAATATAATTACATTTACACACATTCTTTTAATGTATATTCTATGTATATATTTAAACGTTATGTTATATGCTATTTACTAATATACATGCATAAAGTTAATATCATAGGACAGGTAGTAGTGTTTCTCTGTCTAGCACATTACTTAACACTACAAACGGAAACGAGGCAACAAGAACAACGCCAGAAGAAGAGCAATTAAAATCTCTTTTGGACTTTATAAGGATAGAAGTGGAAGCGTTACAGAAGTCCCATTTAACTGAGCGAGATAGAAAATCCGACGAGCGATTGCGAAGAGAACCACGAATAGCAATGGCCACCGCAACTGGTTTACTCACTAGCGACAGAAATATTATATGCATCTTATGCAAAAAAAATAATCATGTGACAAAAAACTGTAAATCAATTTAACAATAGAGCAAAAGAAAACTACTCCGCAAAGAAGGAAGATGTTTTAGATGTGCCAACAAAAACCACACGTCAAAGTTTTGTAAAGCACAATCGATTAAATGTGATACATGTAGTGGCCGGCACTTAACAAAAATGTGCAAGCAAGCAAGTAGAGGTGTACAAGTAAATGCTAATAAAACAGAAGGAGCGAGCGAGCGTAAAGAAGAACCGGTTCGACTGGTGACAGCTACATATGCTACGTTTAATAACGAAGAATCTATAGAACCAGTAATATATTTGCAAACAGCGAAGGCAATATTAGGCAGCATAAACAACAGCGAGTGTATTCTTTCTAGGATTACAATGGACAACGGCAGCCAAAGAACATACGTAAGCGAGAAAGCTGCAAATGCTTTGAATTTGACAGTAGGCGGAACAAAGAAAATACAGGTTCTTGGATTTGGAGAAAATGGAAAAGATAAGCGTCCAAGTGAACTCCAATGCGTCGAGATTTCCCTAAGAAGTCAATATAATCCGACAAAATTTATTGTGATTTCAGCTTTAGTAGTACCAACAATTTGCACCGACATCTTGCCAATTCCAGAAATAAAAACCAAAAGTTTTCGTTACATCAAACTACAGTTAGCGGACAGTAGGAACTGCAATGAGAAGTTTATTAACGGAATTAACTTGCTCATTGGCCAAGATTATTATTGGCAATTTAACACCAATGAAATCGAACCTATTTCACGAAATTTAATGGCTGTTAAAACATATTTTGGTTGGACATTGCAGGGGCGAGGGAGCGAAGAGCAAGGAAGTGGGATAAATTGTGTTTTGAGTGTGACAAATGAAGAAGAAAAACAGTTTGACATATCAAAATTTTGGAATTTAGAGTCATGCCGCATAAGCCCGTCTATCGCGAGGAAAATGTAACAACAAGAATGCGGATTGTTTTTGATGCCTCATCCAACGACCATATGCATCACTCAATGAACACCTTATTGCAGGTGAAAATCTTGTTGCAAATTTACTTTCAACATTGGTAAGATTTCGTTCCAATAAAATTGCCTTAGTGTCAGATATTGAAAAAGCATTCTTGCAGATCTCCCTTGCTGAAGCGGATCGTGACTCACAGGTTTTTGTGGTATAAGTACGCCAAGACCTAACGAAGAGCTTCCAGAAATAGTCTTATACCGTGTGACTCAAGTCACTTTCGGCGTGAGATCTAGCCCATTTTTATTAGCAGCTACGATCCGAAAACATTTGGAATCATACAAACCAAAACATGGGTCTATATGTGATAAACTTCAGAAATCATTTTATGTCGACGATCTAATAATGAGTGAAAATAATTTAGAAGAGCCAAAGAAGATGTATCATACCGCAAACGATATCATGAAAGAAGCAAATTTCCATCTACGAAAATGGAATACGAATAATGCAACACTTCGTAAATACTTTGCGAGCGATGAAGCAGTGGCAAAACAAAAAGTTTTTGGCATCAACTGGTGGACAATCAGCGATGATATCGGCCTTGATCTAACAAACTGCGTAGATTACTTGCAATCACTAAGAGAGACAAAGCGAAATGTCATGAAGGCTATGGCGAAAATTTACGACCCTCTAGGAATGTTGGGTCCCTAAATAATAAGAATTAAAATACTTTTGCAAGCCATATGGAATCCTTACTTTGACTGGGACCAGGTATTATGCGATGAAATACTGAGCGAATTCCAATGTTGGCAAGAAGAATTACCGATTCTGTCTGAATTTACTCTGAAGCGATGTCTCTCACTATCAGGAGAATATAACAGTGAATTGCACATTTTTGCAGATGCCAGCCAAAAGCCTACGGAGCAGTTGCGTATGTGAGACAGATTCTGTGGGATGGAACTAAAAACGTCAATTTAATATGCTCAAAACACCGAGTGAGTTCACTTAAAAAATCAGCGACTGAAAACGAATTAACTCTTACCAAATTGGAGTTAACAGCGGCATTGATAGCGGCGAGACTTAAAGTATTCATCTGTAACATCTGTAAATCTATGGACTGACTCTACCATTGCTTTAAATTGGATCAGCGGCCAGGGAAAACAAATAAAGCCGTTCGTGAAAGCAAGAGTAAATGAATAAAAAGTGGACGAACATCTATGACTGGAAGCATTGTGATGGTAAAACGAACCCTGTAGATTTACTTACCAGAGGTGTAAGTGCGAAAGTACTATTTGAATCTTACTTACTTACTTAGGTGGCGCTACAGTTCGGGACGAACCTGGGCCTCAATCAACATGCCTCTCCAGCCAGCTCGGTCTTTGGCTAGCTGCCTCCAGTTTTGCATTCCAAGTTGGTTGAGGTCGTCCTCCACTTGAGCGCGCCACCTAAGGCGAGGTCTTCCTTGACTGCGTCTACCCTCTGGGATGGAATTGGAGATCCTGCGAGCCGGAGCATTGTTGTCCATTCGCTCTACATGACCTAGCCATCTTAAACGTGATATGCGTATTTTTTTGACCAGGTCAATGTCGCCGTACAGCTCGTTTAGTTCTTGGTTGAATTCTCCTCCAAAGCCCGTTAACGCAGATAGGGCCAAAAATCCTCCGAAGAATCTTACGCTCGAAACGACTAAGGATATCTTCATCCGCTTTAGATAGAGTCCATGCCTCGGCGCCATAGAGGAGGATTGGGATGATTAGGGTCTTATACAGAGTTTCCTTTGTCTTTCGAGAGAGGGCTTTGCTACTCAATTGCCTTCCTAGCCCATAGAAACGGCGATTGGCAAGAGTAATTCTTCGCTTTATTTCTGACGAGATGTTGTTGTCAGATGTTATAGCGGATCCGAGGTACACAAAGTCCCTAACTACCTCAAAGTTGTACCTGTCTATTGTGATGTTTTGTCCAATCCACCGGTGTTGTGTGTCCCTTTTTGTGGACAGCAGGTACTTCGTTTTGGCCTCATTGACTGCTAGTCCCATCTTAGCCGCTTCAGCTTCAATGCTAGCAAACGTTTCAGTGACAGCTCGCCGAGTTCTGCCAATGATGTCTATGTCGTCAGCGTATGCTAGCAATTGCCCAGACTTGAAAAAAATTGTCCCACTACAATTGACTTCCGAGTTTCTTATAATTTTTTCAAGTATTAAGTTGAAGAAATCGCACGATAGCGCATAACCTTGTCGGGATCCTTTTTTGACGTCAAAAGCTTCTGTGAGGTCAGTACCAACCTTATCGGAGCAGCGAGCACAGTCTGACGAGTTTTGTGGGGATGCCAAAACCTGACATGGCTCTGTATAGCTCGTCTATATAAATGCTATCGTACGCGGCCTTAAAATCGATAAAGAGGTGGTGGGTATCGATTTGGAATTCTTGGGTAGTTTCCAGGTCTGAAACCACACTGATAGGGGCCAATCAGGTTGCTGACGAAAGGTTTCAGGCGTTCACATAGTACGGCCGAGAGGACCTTGTAGGCGATATTCAGGAGACTAATTCCTCTATAGTTGGCGCAGTTTAGAGGGTCTCCTTTCTTGTGGATCGGGCAAACGATGCTGAGGTTCCATTCATCAGGCATACTTTCTTCTGACCAAACTGTAGAGATGAGTTGGTGTATGCACTCCACCAGGTCATCTCCGGCCGCTTTAAAAAGTTCGGCGGGTAGTCCGTCGGGTCCAGCAGCTTTGTTGTTTTTGTTGTTTTTAAGTTTAGATATACTATACTATTTGAATCAAAATTGTGGAAATATGGACTATCGTGGTTAACAGAAGATCATCATTTTACAGGGGAGCACGATATGAAATACTCGATCAATTTACTGACAAGCGAAGAAAAAAATAAACAATGATGAGCCTACAGAGATTTTAAAGTCAATATTGCCCGTGGAAAACTTCAGTTGCATAAAGAGACTTACGTGTTACAGCATATGTTTTTCGTTTTGTTAAGGCTTTAAAAGGGGCTTTGGCTTTAAAAAAACAATTCAAGCAGCAAACAAAAAAGCAAGATAAAGCCAATAGAAGAAGTTGAAGAACTAAAAACATTAGAGTTCCGTGAAGCAGAAAGGTATTGGGTTAAAGATACACAAAAATTCTACTACGCCAAAGAAATTAAAGCTCTTAAAAATAACAAAGAGATTCAGTGGAACTCGAAAATTATTTCTTTCAATCCTATTCTCAAAGATGATGTTATGAGGCTGAGCGGACGTCTACTTAAATCTGCATATGGTAATCTTTGCAATCCTATTATACTAACGAAGCAATCTCATTTCAGTCAATTGCTCGTCCGTGAAGCACATCAAGCAACTCTACATGTGGGTGTCTGCGCAGTACTTTCTCATATACGAAAGAAGTACTGGATCGTGCAAGGTCGGCAATTAATTAAAACAGTCCTTCAGCGTTGTGTTATATGCAAGCGGCTACATGGAAAGGTGGCATCTGAGCCATGGACAGTACTTCCAATAGAAAGGGTAGTTACCAGCAGATCTTTTGAAACGACTGGTTTAGACTTTTTGGGCCCACTACATATATAAAATCTGAAAACGGGCAAGAGATTGATAAAAAAAAGTATATGTTATGTTATTTACCTGCGCTGCGATTCCTGCAATCCATCTTGAGCTTGTGGGAGATATGATAGTAAAAAGCTGCACTAGCGCGTTGCGACGATTCATAGCGAGGCGTGGCGTGCCAGCTACTATAATATACGACAACGCCAAAACCTTTAAGCGGACGGATCTCGAATAAAAAAAAATTGGAACAGCTTTTGAAGAGAAGTGAAGTAAAACAACTAGCAGCAAATCAAGACATTACTTGGAAGTATATACCAGAACGAGCAGCGTTGTGGGGAGGCTTCTGAGAGCGCCTTGTTAGAAGCGTTAAAAATGCATTAAAAGCAGCAATCGGAAAAGCGTGCCTGTTTTTCGACGACTTGGTCACTTTACTAACAGAAGTCTAAAGTGTTATAAATTCGAGATCATTAACGTATATGACGAGTGATCATAAGCCCCTTTCTCCATCTAATTTTTTAATAAATAATAATTCAATTCTACTTCCAGCTGAATTCAAATGCGATGGTTCCTCTATTTCAAAATCATGAGATCATCTACAGACACTAATGAAACGATATATGAAGCGCTGGCGTGAAGAATATCTCAATCAACTTCGGTCAATTCATCACAATTTAAGCGGATCATCTCGTGGCACCAAAGTTGGTGACGTAGTATTAGTCCACGTAGACAACAAACCACGACTACTATGGAAACTGGCAGCTGTGCAAACGACTTATCCTGGGCGAGACGGGCGCGTAAGGGCATGCGACATTCGACTTCAGAACCAGCAAATACTAAGGAGGCCGATCCAACTACTGAAATATCATCTACCATCGCCGGGCCCGAGGATGTAAAAAATTAAGTAAAGGAGACAGCACAGAACTTCTGTATCTCAATATCAAATGGTATAAACAAATATAATTACATTTACACACATTCTTTTAATGTATATTCTATGTATATATTTAAACGTTATGTTATGCGCTATTTATTAATATACATACATAAAGTTACATGTTCTTATACATTTAAAAAAACCTTGAATTTAAGATTGTTAATTTTGTTATAAGTTAGTGTTAAAGTTACCGCTGAAACTGTCACAGGTCCCGGGAATTAACGAAATCGTTTCGAGTTTTTATTATAAAAATTTATAAACTTTATAAAAAGCTGTGACCACGACTGCTCAGCTGGGATGGGTTCAGCGGAAGAATTTTATGGGTTCTTCTGATAAACTAGATTGATTTATTGAATCAGAATAGTTTATCAGAAGAAGTAAGTATATATATACATATATTGTTGCACAGTAGGGTGCAGATAAAGTGGGCGCCAGGAATTTTTTTTAACCGAATTAGAAAATTCCAAAACTAAATATACAATATAAAGACCGATAATTTTTTGAAATAAAAGAGAGTTTAGATTGCTTAGTAATTTTTATTTTGGGAAACCGTGGGATAGAAGACCCCTGGATTAAAACCCAAATATGTTTTCAAATAAAAGGTGTGGTTTGAACAATTCAATATGGCCGTATAATAATTATATAATTACAAAAAGAAATGTAATTCAAATCAGATAAAAAAGTAAGGAAATAAAACAAAAGAAAAATGGGTATTTAACTAAAGCGCGTCCCGAAAATGATATGGGAATTTCGAATATAAATATATATATATTTTGGGATAAAAGAAAATATGTATATATTTTTATACTCAAAATGGAACACAAACTACTTATCTTTTTGTATCTCCTATATCCTTTTCTCCTTTTTAACCTCTAACGTCCCGAATCCTGATTTGAGTTTTAAAAATCCTCGATCCAAAATTTAAAAATAAGAACAAATGTCTCCTCCTCGATTTTTTTTTCCTTCAAAATTCCTCGATTTTCCTTTCTTTCTTTCTTGTCGCTTTTAAGGCTCTCGCAAGAGTGTCCCCCATTTATCACTACTCCCTTCCTCCTTCGTCCATTCACTCATACATACAATACAACCATTCGTTTTCGATATACTCAACACGGCATTCTGGCTTCCTGGAAGCTTGACGCTAACCAAGAGAGCCACCGTTGTGAGATCTAACGAAACTTTACTCTCACACACACAAACACGGTTTCCACAAGTTGTTGGATGTGTTTCCAAACACTTGTTGTCGAAACATAATGGACGAGTTCAGAACCCTTCCCAATTACCTATTTTCGAGAAATTGAAAAGATATAAAATCGAGAAGTCTCAACTAGGCTTTTTCCTACTACTCTACTATTAACACGCGGGATTCGAAACGTGAATTAATTAACCAAAACTATTTTCGGAGATACGAAGAGGAGTGTTACTTTTAAATAATTTTCCACTTTTTTTTAAAACCTAACCTTACACGCGTTAAAAATCCATTGTCCACATGTACATTATTAAATTTACAACGTTTAAATTAAAGTTAAAAATTACGTTACGTTAAAATGCATTGAAAATTGGAAAATGATTTGATGCGGGTTGGAGTCCACCTGACTCTTTACTTTAAAGACTCATCCGCCGGCTCTCTTCTCGTTTCAAAACCTCGTGCTGGAACTCGAACACCTGCGTTTGTTGCTTTTGCAAAATATTGGCTAGGTACACCAGTGGTTGATGAGACCATGGTTGCCCTCAACTTCGCCAATATTTTGCAGCCGCAACAAAAAAAAAGAAAAGGGAAAAGAACGACCGAAGGGTAGTTTTTGTTGCGGTAAAACTTACCGTAACAAATCCCACCCTTACCTCCCAAGAAGTGTGTTTACTTTTAAGGAAAAATAAACCATTTCTTAAGACTCAGCCAGGATTGGAGGGTAAAAGAACGGGGTGAACAACAACACAGGCTATCATCATATTAAAAAAAAAGAGAAAAAAAATTATTAGTGACATGAAATGAAAACATAAAATTTGACAAAATACCAAAAGAAAACAGTACAAATAATTACAACGTCAATAAAAAAAAATAAGGGACTTTTGGCTAAGTGTCATTATATGGCTTTAAATCCTTAACGTGCCACGTTCCCCCATCCTTCCCCTTGTCGTCTATCAGGACGTATTTCCAAGGTGTCACCCTCTTACTGACCCTATATGGACCAACAAACTTGGTCGCTAATTTTGCTGCAAAATAGTTTGCCGCATCGGACAAAGAATAGTTCCTACGCCAAACTAGATCACCAAGTTGAAACTGTGTGTCTCTTCTCCTCAAATTGTAAGTTTTTGCGGTCTTCTTTCCCGCCGCCTCCAACTTCCTAGCTATCTCCTGTCTGTCAGTTTCTGAAACTGCCTAATGGTATCCCCTCTATCTTGTTCCCTATCACTATCTCTATCTCTAAGCCCTACATTATGGCCACTAGTAACCATGTTCCTACCAAAGTTCGCGAAATATGGCGAAACACCTAGCACCTCATGTTGCGAAGTTCGGATCGCACAGGCCACTTTTGCCAATTGCGAATCCCAACTCCGCTGGTTTTCGGAGACGTACGCTCGGAGCGTAGTCTTAATTATTTGATTAATGCACTCCACAGGATTTCCTTGCGGGTGGTAATGCGCCGTATACCTAAGTTGTGACCCGTACGCTTCACTAAGCGTCTTCAGTTCTTTGCTACGGAACTGGGGACCGTTTTCACAGACAATCCACTTTGGAACACCGAAGAGAAGAAAAACGTTTTCTTCCAATTCCCGACAAACCGCTTTCGCCGTGGACCGTAACGCGAACAATTGGGGAAATTTACTGAAATAATCGACGACCGTTAATATATACATAAGGCCGCCGAAGGGTAATTGGATTAGTATTATTGAAGATTTTGAAGTTCCAACTGCAAATTACTCTGGCCATTTGCCAACAGTTACATCATTAAAGTTTGAAGATCTTTCGTTGATGCCGATAAATGCAGTTAATAGTATAAAATGGAAAACCAATCGTGCTGATGTGTATAAGCGAAGACTTGATGCACAATTAATTCACCTTCCTGCTCAAGAACTTCGGAATTGTGACCAAACCGTTGAAATTATTTCAAATTTTATAAGAGAGGCTGCGATCTCGAAAAAACCTAAATCTGAGAGTAAATTTGTTTCTGAGTGGTTTGACTGGGAATGTAGGAAACTTCGTAAAAGATCTTTCTCCTATCTGAACCTTTTCAGGAAGACCAGTTCAATTTTTTTTAAAACGCTCTATTTAGAATCGAATAAACTCTATAAAAATCTTTGTATTCAAAAACAGAACAAATATATTAATGAGGTTGCTGGCTCCCTTTCAAACTGTAAGGACTCAAAAGCTTTCTGGTCAAAGGTGAGACTGCTAGTGGCTGCAAAACTTTTTCATCTTCAGTTATTGAAGTTGAAAAACTTGCAGACTACTTTGAAGAGCTCCTGAACCCTGTTTCAACTCACTTACCATTCCAGTATGCCTTACCTCTGGCTTTAGTCCCTGAACTTGACGGGCCGATTAATATAAGAGAGTTACAAGAAACGCTCAAATGAATGAAAAATGATAAAGCCGCAGGGATTGATGGCATTCCTGCAGAATTTTATAAAAATTCAACACCGAATTTTTTGGCACTAATTAACTCTTTTTCAACAGTCTTCTAGAAGAGGAAACAATCCCAAAGACGTTTGTAAAAGCATGGATTTGCGCAATTTTTAAAAAAGGTGACTTACAACTTCCGAGCAATTACAGGGGTATATCGGTTCTACCTTGTCTTAGAAAAATATTCACCCATCTTTTATACCATAGGTTGACGAGATGGGTTGAAGAGAATAAACTCCTTAGTATTTTTCAAGCCGGTTTTCGGGCGGGACTATACACGGTGGATCATATATTTGCTCTCACAAGTATAGTCAAAATGTTTTTAGACAAAAAAAAGAAAGTATATGCTTTTTTTGTCGATTTTAGGGCGGCTTTTGATACTGTGAACAGAGCTTCCTTAATCTATAAGCTTTCAACGTTAGGTTTATCGACAAAGTTTCTCAATTTATATAAGCTACTTATAACCGATACCTCTGCTGCTATTTGGAATGGAATATCAATGTCCGAATTTTTTAATACAAGAGCTGGTGTTCCTCAAGGTTGTGGGTTAAGTCCAATTATTTTTGCATTGTTTATTGATGATGTATCCAAAGATTTCCCGGGAGGAGTTAAATGTGGTGAAACTCTAATAAAGATGCTTTTATATGCGGACGATATTGTTATATTGGCAGATAATCCCATAACTTTGCAGCTTCAAATAAATAAGCTCAAGCGATTTTGCGACTTATGGGAGCTCTCAATTAATGTCACAAAATCAAAAATAATGATTTTTGAAAGCACTCATGGAAGAAGACTTCCTCAAGAAAAATGGTGTTTAGAGCGTGATCCATTAGAATGTGTCAGAGAGTATAAATACTTAGGTTTCCTGATAACATACAACCTTGATCTTCGACCACATGTTAAAGAAAAATGCATTGCAGCAAAAACAGCAATAAATCTAATGTGGAAAAAATTTTGTTGCAACAAATATGTTGATGGATCTGCTAAGTTTAGAGTATTTGATGCGACCATAAGCACATGCCTTTGCTATGCAAATCAGGTATTTGGGTATCAAAACATTGATGGTTTTGAAGTAGTTCAGCGTTTTTTCTTCAAACGCATTTTTAAACTTGCTAGTTCTACACCCAATTATGCTATGCACGTTGAATCCGGTTTACCACAAATATTCCTTAAGAATTTAAAATCAAATGCTGATTATATAATAAGAGTAATGAAAAGGGACGACTCAAATCTTCAAAAACTAATTATGCAATACGCACTCCGAGGTCAGTTATCACCTTTCAAGGAATGGAATGAGTTGGCTGATCGACACGGTCTAAATCTTGATCTCAATAATACAACTCAGGCCGATTGGCAAGACGCGTTCTATAGATGTATAGCTAAGGTAGATGACTCTCTTTATCTTCAATGTCTAAATAGAGCTCAAACATCTACAACGAGACTATTGTACAAAGATTTGAACCACATACTGTACCGAAGTAATTATTTTAATGAAAAACTTTCCTTTGACCAAATGAGTATTATTTTCAAAGCAAGAACCGAGATGCTTAACTTAAATTATAAACCGCACAGAAGTGACCTTCACCCGATATGTAGTTTGTGCAACCTCAATGAAATTGAAAATACATACCACTTTATAGCTATTTGCCCAATATTACAAGAAATCCGCAGGCTGTATTTTTCAAAAAGCTTTCTTACACTTGAGGATACAAAGCATGTTTTGAACGGGTATTCAGATTGGAAAATTCTCTGTCGTTATATTAATCATGCCTTATGTTACCGTAGCAGTTTCTTAGACTGATTGATCAAATCATAAATGTAGAGTTTTTATAATGAAGTGAAAATAAATGTTTAATTGTATTTCTATCTTTTAAATGAATCCAACAAATATTAAATATTTTGCTTTAATTTTTTAAACTATGTTTATTAACTTTAACTTTTTCTATTTTGGAAAACAAAACTCGAAATTAGTCAATCTAGGCAGACGGCAAAAATTTGCCATGCAATTATTCTTAGATATACTTAAAATTGTAACATATCGAGAAGTTTAATAAAGAATTTATAATAATAAATAATAATAATACATAAGGCCGCGCGGTAGTGGACCTAATAGGTCCACACAGATCATTTCCCATGGTTGGGAATTTCCTACCCTCTCGGTCATAAGACCAGCTGGTTTCTCGTTAACCGATTTCACTTGCTGGCAAATCTTACAATTCCTAACGTATTTTGTAATATCCCCTCTCATTTTGGGCCAGTAATATTTTTCTGCTACCCTACCAAACGTTTTTTAACTCCCATGTGTCCTGCTAGTGGAGCGTCATGGCACTCGTTCAGAACTCTCGACCTATCATTTTTACCAATCACTAACTTCCATCCCTCACTCTCTTCATGAACCACGACATGGTTCACCCTAACATGTTTATAGAGCCGCCCGCCCTCTACTCTCCAGGATGGGTATTCTAATGGGCTCTTTTCTACTAAAGATTTCATTTTATCACCCAAGGGTCCGAATCCGCTTCTGAGATTCCAGCTAAATCTGGAACTCCTCGCTATAACATATCAGGAACGACATGTTCTTTGCCCTTTCTATGGATGATTTTGAAATCAAATTGCTGGAGCCGAATGGCCCAACGAGCTAATCTACCCTGCGGATCCGTAAGGTTACTTAACCATACCAAAGAATGATGATCGGTCACGACAGTAAATTGAACGCCTTCGACATACGGTCGCAACTTTTCGATCGCCCATAGTACGGCCAAACATTCCTTTTCGGTCGTAGAGTAGTTCCCTTCATTCCTATTCAATGACCGACTCAAATAACATATGGCTTTTTCGCCATCTTCAAACTCCTGCGAAAGTACGGCCCCGATACCAAAATCTGACGCGTATGTTTGGACAACAAACGGACGAGAAAAATCTGGACATGTCAGAATCGGTGCTGTAACCAAACATTCTTTGGCTTTCCTAAAACTTTCCTCAAATTTCTTAACTTTCTTTAAGAGATCGTTAAGAGGCCTAACTAAAATTGCAAAGTTTGACACGAATCTTCGATACCAAGAAACAGTTCCTACAAAACTCCTAATATCCTTCACGTTTTTTGGTGGAAGAATCCTCATCATGCTTTCCACTTTTTCCGGGTCTACATGGAGCCCGTTCCTATCAACTACATAACCAAGAAATTTCAAAGAAGGCCTACAAAAGTTACACTTTTCCCTACCTACTTTTAAACCCGTCTATCCTAGCCTTTTAAAAACTTCTTTGAGAATTTCTAGATGTTTCTCAAATGAATCGGTGACAATGATAATGTCATCCAAGTACACAAAGATGAACGGTTCTAAGTCGGGACCTAGAACGTCGTCAATAAACCTTTGCCAAGTTGCCGGGGAGTTGTGTAAGCCAAATGGCATCCTACGAAATTGAAATTGACCCCGGCCTGGCACGGTAAAGGCGATTCTTCCTCCATTGGAATCTGCCAATAAGCAGATTTAATATCTAATGAGGACAAGTACTTCGCGTTTCGAAGCTTGTTCAAAATCGCTGAAATAAACGGTAGTGGATAAGCATCCCTATCAGTAACTTCATTGAGTTTCCTATAGTCAACGCAGAACCGAAAACTACCATCCTTTTTCTTAACAAGAAGAATCGGGGATGCCCGAGGACTTTTGGACTTCTCGATCACTCCAGCCTCTAACATCTCTTGGAGTTCCTGATCGATGTGTTTTTGAATCGCTTTATCGGTTCTGTGGACGTCCTAATCTTGTGCTCAACTAAGTTGGTGCACCCTAATCCTTCGGTCATTGATTCAAAAAGCTGCTCTAAAACTTTTTGCTCTCACTTTCGTTAAAGTCCGATTTTTCCCTAATAGCTACCATGTCTGTTACTGACGACACCATCTGCTGGTTTGAAAAGCTCCACATACCTGATCTCAAATCCGGGACTATGCCCGATAGTGCCCAAAAGTCGGCACCTAAGATCAAAAGGTGGGGGAGACTGGGTATAACCAGACACTCTATTAATAGGGATTGGTTCTCAACCTCAATGGGTAAAGAAACAGATCCAGCTACTCCTACTCCCGCCCCATCTGCTAGCACTGCTGACCCAACACTACTTTTCCCTAACTTAAGTCCTAACTCATTTAAAATTTTCCACCCATCCCCTCCTACAATGGTGCGTGAAGCTCCTGAATCAAGTAATCCTAAAAACTTTGTTCCATAAATGTTAACTCCTAAATATGGTTTATTATCTCTACCATTTGCCGCCAAGGTGAAATCAAGTTGAACTCGATCATCCAACAGGTCGCGAGTAGACGACCTAATTAACGCCGACGAGTCTCTCGCCCTGCTGAAACAAGAGCCCGTTCCCCATTTCCCGAACACCGAACACCACAAATGTTTCCTCCTTCCCCTGCGAACGACGATTGATCTCCTCTAATAGTAGATCATCGTAGTTGGCAGGTAGAAACTCGGCCTTGAGCTCCTGCACGAGTTCTTGCCAATTGAGAATATCATCTTGAACCGTCCTAAACCACATAAGCGACCTACCAGATAAAAGCTCCGAAGCAAATCTAAAAAGGTGGGTTTCTGCAACTTCGTTAGCCAATCGAAGTTCTTCTACCCGCTCTAAGAAGGAATTCAGTGATGACCCATCAGACTCTGACAGACAACTGAATATTCGTTTCGCTAGTAGTCCTAGAGGTTCCTCCGACTGCAGCAAACAACGATGTCGATGGACTGGTGTTGGCAGATCTACTACCAGGAACCGTAAGATTAATTCCGCTTGTTGGTTACCTTCTTTGTTGTTCTTCTTCAAATTCGCTTCCCTCGTCGTCTCCTGTCAAAGCGCTTATTAAAATTAGAAGTTCATTCTTCAAAAGACTTTTATCTTCCCTTTCGTTTTCTTCCTCACACACTGATCTACCTAACCGACCTAAACTCCATTCTATCTTCGTAATAATTTTAAAAAATTCTGATGAATTTGGAATCGGAGGGTTTTTAAGAAGCGCCCTAATCTCGTCGATCTTTATCTTAACTGCATCCCAATCCTCAGCAAAAGTAAATTGATACATTGAAAAAGTATCCAAAGATCCCCGCCTTTCCAACATCCTTGCAGATCTCAATGCTTTCCGCATTGCCTCTGCCGTATCCGGTTTCAGCCCCCTGACCTTCATCTCATAGGCCAGTTCGTCCTGCGCTAATCTTCTATATTCATATTTAAGAAAAATAATTAAATTGCAACGAAGAAAAAAAATATATAAAGAAAATAAACAACGATGATAAATAAATCACAAAAAAAAACAAAATAAGTGTGGCAACCCTACCAAAGAAATCTCCAAAACCCTATCAAAAAAAAAAAAACAACTTAAAAAAAATTAAATTACCTACTTTATTTAAAATAAAAAATAATATTTTTTTTAACCCAACACAGCAGCCCTTAGACTCACGTACTCAATCACTCAAAGTAAAAATAAGCTTAATCAACCAAAAAAAACTTAAAACCCAGACTCGATAAGAAAAACTATCACAATTCACAACACAACACAAAAAAATTTCACGAGAGAAATGAAAAATAACACTAATTAAAACTATCACCGAAAACACTCAATTTTCAAAACAAAACAAAAAGGATAAAATATAATAGAAAAAATATATATAAAACAATGGACGCCACGAAATTGAAAACAAGTTTACAACAATATCAAAAAAAATATCACCAAAAACTCCTTGCTGCTCCCTGTGTTGCTCCGCCTTTTCCACCACTTTCAATTTCTCCTCTAACACCTTTCCTAATAATAAAAAAAACGATGAAACTTCAATCAAGGTTGATGGAAAAAAAACACTACACAATGCAATAAAAAAAATCCTTCCACTTTGGGCCAATTTGTTACACTTTTTGCCGCGACTTGAACACTGCAATTTAATGCGTACCGATAATAACGACGACGACGACGATGACGTCGCACGACCACGAACGAATACACAAAAAAAAAGAATACAACAAAAAGTGTAACAACAGCTTGATTAGTGTAACAAATTAAGTAAAGGAGACAGCACAGAACTTCTGTATCTCAATATGAAATGGTATAAACAAATATAATTACATTTACACACATTCTTTTAATGTATATTCTATGTATATATTTAAACGTTATGTTATATGCTATTTACTAATATACATGCATAAAGTTAATATCATAGGACAGGTAGTAGTGTTTCTCTGTCTAGCACATTACTTAACACTACAAACGGAAACGAGGCAACAAGAACAACGCCAGAAGAAGAGCAATTAAAATCTCTTTTGGACTTTATAAGGATAGAAGTGGAAGCGTTACAGAAGTCCCATTTAACTGAGCGAGATAGAAAATCCGACGAGCGATTGCGAAGAGAACCACGAATAGCAATGGCCACCGCAACTGGTTTACTCACTAGCGACAGAAATATTATATGCATCTTATGCAAAAAAAATAATCATGTGACAAAAAACTGTAAATCAATTTAACAATAGAGCAAAAGAAAACTACTCCGCAAAGAAGGAAGATGTTTTAGATGTGCCAACAAAAACCACACGTCAAAGTTTTGTAAAGCACAATCGATTAAATGTGATACATGTAGTGGCCGGCACTTAACAAAAATGTGCAAGCAAGCAAGTAGAGGTGTACAAGTAAATGCTAATAAAACAGAAGGAGCGAGCGAGCGTAAAGAAGAACCGGTTCGACTGGTGACAGCTACATATGCTACGTTTAATAACGAAGAATCTATAGAACCAGTAATATATTTGCAAACAGCGAAGGCAATATTAGGCAGCATAAACAACAGCGAGTGTATTCTTTCTAGGATTACAATGGACAACGGCAGCCAAAGAACATACGTAAGCGAGAAAGCTGCAAATGCTTTGAATTTGACAGTAGGCGGAACAAAGAAAATACAGGTTCTTGGATTTGGAGAAAATGGAAAAGATAAGCGTCCAAGTGAACTCCAATGCGTCGAGATTTCCCTAAGAAGTCAATATAATCCGACAAAATTTATTGTGATTTCAGCTTTAGTAGTACCAACAATTTGCACCGACATCTTGCCAATTCCAGAAATAAAAACCAAAAGTTTTCGTTACATCAAACTACAGTTAGCGGACAGTAGGAACTGCAATGAGAAGTTTATTAACGGAATTAACTTGCTCATTGGCCAAGATTATTATTGGCAATTTAACACCAATGAAATCGAACCTATTTCACGAAATTTAATGGCTGTTAAAACATATTTTGGTTGGACATTGCAGGGGCGAGGGAGCGAAGAGCAAGGAAGTGGGATAAATTGTGTTTTGAGTGTGACAAATGAAGAAGAAAAACAGTTTGACATATCAAAATTTTGGAATTTAGAGTCATGCCGCATAAGCCCGTCTATCGCGAGGAAAATGTAACAACAAGAATGCGGATTGTTTTTGATGCCTCATCCAACGACCATATGCATCACTCAATGAACACCTTATTGCAGGTGAAAATCTTGTTGCAAATTTACTTTCAACATTGGTAAGATTTCGTTCCAATAAAATTGCCTTAGTGTCAGATATTGAAAAAGCATTCTTGCAGATCTCCCTTGCTGAAGCGGATCGTGACTCACAGGTTTTTGTGGTATAAGTACGCCAAGACCTAACGAAGAGCTTCCAGAAATAGTCTTATACCGTGTGACTCAAGTCACTTTCGGCGTGAGATCTAGCCCATTTTTATTAGCAGCTACGATCCGAAAACATTTGGAATCATACAAACCAAAACATGGGTCTATATGTGATAAACTTCAGAAATCATTTTATGTCGACGATCTAATAATGAGTGAAAATAATTTAGAAGAGCCAAAGAAGATGTATCATACCGCAAACGATATCATGAAAGAAGCAAATTTCCATCTACGAAAATGGAATACGAATAATGCAACACTTCGTAAATACTTTGCGAGCGATGAAGCAGTGGCAAAACAAAAAGTTTTTGGCATCAACTGGTGGACAATCAGCGATGATATCGGCCTTGATCTAACAAACTGCGTAGATTACTTGCAATCACTAAGAGAGACAAAGCGAAATGTCATGAAGGCTATGGCGAAAATTTACGACCCTCTAGGAATGTTGGGTCCCTAAATAATAAGAATTAAAATACTTTTGCAAGCCATATGGAATCCTTACTTTGACTGGGACCAGGTATTATGCGATGAAATACTGAGCGAATTCCAATGTTGGCAAGAAGAATTACCGATTCTGTCTGAATTTACTCTGAAGCGATGTCTCTCACTATCAGGAGAATATAACAGTGAATTGCACATTTTTGCAGATGCCAGCCAAAAGCCTACGGAGCAGTTGCGTATGTGAGACAGATTCTGTGGGATGGAACTAAAAACGTCAATTTAATATGCTCAAAACACCGAGTGAGTTCACTTAAAAAATCAGCGACTGAAAACGAATTAACTCTTACCAAATTGGAGTTAACAGCGGCATTGATAGCGGCGAGACTTAAAGTATTCATCTGTAACATCTGTAAATCTATGGACTGACTCTACCATTGCTTTAAATTGGATCAGCGGCCAGGGAAAACAAATAAAGCCGTTCGTGAAAGCAAGAGTAAATGAATAAAAAGTGGACGAACATCTATGACTGGAAGCATTGTGATGGTAAAACGAACCCTGTAGATTTACTTACCAGAGGTGTAAGTGCGAAAGTACTATTTGAATCTTACTTACTTACTTAGGTGGCGCTACAGTTCGGGACGAACCTGGGCCTCAATCAACATGCCTCTCCAGCCAGCTCGGTCTTTGGCTAGCTGCCTCCAGTTTTGCATTCCAAGTTGGTTGAGGTCGTCCTCCACTTGAGCGCGCCACCTAAGGCGAGGTCTTCCTTGACTGCGTCTACCCTCTGGGATGGAATTGGAGATCCTGCGAGCCGGAGCATTGTTGTCCATTCGCTCTACATGACCTAGCCATCTTAAACGTGATATGCGTATTTTTTTGACCAGGTCAATGTCGCCGTACAGCTCGTTTAGTTCTTGGTTGAATTCTCCTCCAAAGCCCGTTAACGCAGATAGGGCCAAAAATCCTCCGAAGAATCTTACGCTCGAAACGACTAAGGATATCTTCATCCGCTTTAGATAGAGTCCATGCCTCGGCGCCATAGAGGAGGATTGGGATGATTAGGGTCTTATACAGAGTTTCCTTTGTCTTTCGAGAGAGGGCTTTGCTACTCAATTGCCTTCCTAGCCCATAGAAACGGCGATTGGCAAGAGTAATTCTTCGCTTTATTTCTGACGAGATGTTGTTGTCAGATGTTATAGCGGATCCGAGGTACACAAAGTCCCTAACTACCTCAAAGTTGTACCTGTCTATTGTGATGTTTTGTCCAATCCACCGGTGTTGTGTGTCCCTTTTTGTGGACAGCAGGTACTTCGTTTTGGCCTCATTGACTGCTAGTCCCATCTTAGCCGCTTCAGCTTCAATGCTAGCAAACGTTTCAGTGACAGCTCGCCGAGTTCTGCCAATGATGTCTATGTCGTCAGCGTATGCTAGCAATTGCCCAGACTTGAAAAAAATTGTCCCACTACAATTGACTTCCGAGTTTCTTATAATTTTTTCAAGTATTAAGTTGAAGAAATCGCACGATAGCGCATAACCTTGTCGGGATCCTTTTTTGACGTCAAAAGCTTCTGTGAGGTCAGTACCAACCTTATCGGAGCAGCGAGCACAGTCTGACGAGTTTTGTGGGGATGCCAAAACCTGACATGGCTCTGTATAGCTCGTCTATATAAATGCTATCGTACGCGGCCTTAAAATCGATAAAGAGGTGGTGGGTATCGATTTGGAATTCTTGGGTAGTTTCCAGGTCTGAAACCACACTGATAGGGGCCAATCAGGTTGCTGACGAAAGGTTTCAGGCGTTCACATAGTACGGCCGAGAGGACCTTGTAGGCGATATTCAGGAGACTAATTCCTCTATAGTTGGCGCAGTTTAGAGGGTCTCCTTTCTTGTGGATCGGGCAAACGATGCTGAGGTTCCATTCATCAGGCATACTTTCTTCTGACCAAACTGTAGAGATGAGTTGGTGTATGCACTCCACCAGGTCATCTCCGGCCGCTTTAAAAAGTTCGGCGGGTAGTCCGTCGGGTCCAGCAGCTTTGTTGTTTTTGTTGTTTTTAAGTTTAGATATACTATACTATTTGAATCAAAATTGTGGAAATATGGACTATCGTGGTTAACAGAAGATCATCATTTTACAGGGGAGCACGATATGAAATACTCGATCAATTTACTGACAAGCGAAGAAAAAAATAAACAATGATGAGCCTACAGAGATTTTAAAGTCAATATTGCCCGTGGAAAACTTCAGTTGCATAAAGAGACTTACGTGTTACAGCATATGTTTTTCGTTTTGTTAAGGCTTTAAAAGGGGCTTTGGCTTTAAAAAAACAATTCAAGCAGCAAACAAAAAAGCAAGATAAAGCCAATAGAAGAAGTTGAAGAACTAAAAACATTAGAGTTCCGTGAAGCAGAAAGGTATTGGGTTAAAGATACACAAAAATTCTACTACGCCAAAGAAATTAAAGCTCTTAAAAATAACAAAGAGATTCAGTGGAACTCGAAAATTATTTCTTTCAATCCTATTCTCAAAGATGATGTTATGAGGCTGAGCGGACGTCTACTTAAATCTGCATATGGTAATCTTTGCAATCCTATTATACTAACGAAGCAATCTCATTTCAGTCAATTGCTCGTCCGTGAAGCACATCAAGCAACTCTACATGTGGGTGTCTGCGCAGTACTTTCTCATATACGAAAGAAGTACTGGATCGTGCAAGGTCGGCAATTAATTAAAACAGTCCTTCAGCGTTGTGTTATATGCAAGCGGCTACATGGAAAGGTGGCATCTGAGCCATGGACAGTACTTCCAATAGAAAGGGTAGTTACCAGCAGATCTTTTGAAACGACTGGTTTAGACTTTTTGGGCCCACTACATATATAAAATCTGAAAACGGGCAAGAGATTGATAAAAAAAAGTATATGTTATGTTATTTACCTGCGCTGCGATTCCTGCAATCCATCTTGAGCTTGTGGGAGATATGATAGTAAAAAGCTGCACTAGCGCGTTGCGACGATTCATAGCGAGGCGTGGCGTGCCAGCTACTATAATATACGACAACGCCAAAACCTTTAAGCGGACGGATCTCGAATAAAAAAAAATTGGAACAGCTTTTGAAGAGAAGTGAAGTAAAACAACTAGCAGCAAATCAAGACATTACTTGGAAGTATATACCAGAACGAGCAGCGTTGTGGGGAGGCTTCTGAGAGCGCCTTGTTAGAAGCGTTAAAAATGCATTAAAAGCAGCAATCGGAAAAGCGTGCCTGTTTTTCGACGACTTGGTCACTTTACTAACAGAAGTCTAAAGTGTTATAAATTCGAGATCATTAACGTATATGACGAGTGATCATAAGCCCCTTTCTCCATCTAATTTTTTAATAAATAATAATTCAATTCTACTTCCAGCTGAATTCAAATGCGATGGTTCCTCTATTTCAAAATCATGAGATCATCTACAGACACTAATGAAACGATATATGAAGCGCTGGCGTGAAGAATATCTCAATCAACTTCGGTCAATTCATCACAATTTAAGCGGATCATCTCGTGGCACCAAAGTTGGTGACGTAGTATTAGTCCACGTAGACAACAAACCACGACTACTATGGAAACTGGCAGCTGTGCAAACGACTTATCCTGGGCGAGACGGGCGCGTAAGGGCATGCGACATTCGACTTCAGAACCAGCAAATACTAAGGAGGCCGATCCAACTACTGAAATATCATCTACCATCGCCGGGCCCGAGGATGTAAAAAATTAAGTAAAGGAGACAGCACAGAACTTCTGTATCTCAATATCAAATGGTATAAACAAATATAATTACATTTACACACATTCTTTTAATGTATATTCTATGTATATATTTAAACGTTATGTTATGCGCTATTTATTAATATACATACATAAAGTTACATGTTCTTATACATTTAAAAAAACCTTGAATTTAAGATTGTTAATTTTGTTATAAGTTAGTGTTAAAGTTACCGCTGAAACTGTCACAGGTCCCGGGAATTAACGAAATCGTTTCGAGTTTTTATTATAAAAATTTATAAACTTTATAAAAAGCTGTGACCACGACTGCTCAGCTGGGATGGGTTCAGCGGAAGAATTTTATGGGTTCTTCTGATAAACTAGATTGATTTATTGAATCAGAATAGTTTATCAGAAAAAGTAAGTATATATATACATTGTTGCACAGTAGGGTGCAGATAAAGTGGGCGCCAGGAATTTTTTTTAACCGAATTAGAAAATTCCAAAACTAAATATACAATATAAAGACCGATAATTTTTTGAAATAAAAGAGAGTTTAGATTGCTTAGTAATTTTTATTTTGGGAAACCGTGGGATAGAAGACCCCTGGATTAAAACCCAAATATGTTTTCAAATAAAAGGTGTGGTTTGAACAATTCAATATGGCCGTATAATAATTATATAATTACAAAAAGAAATGTAATTCAAATCAGATAAAAAAGTAAGGAAATAAAACAAAAGAAAAATGGGTATTTAACTAAAGCGCGTCCCGAAAATGATATGGGAATTTCGAATATAAATATATATATATTTTGGGATAAAAGAAAATATGTATATATTTTTATACTCAAAATGGAACACAAACTACTTATCTTTTTGTATCTCCTATATCCTTTTCTCCTTTTTAACCTCTAACGTCCCGAATCCTGATTTGAGTTTTAAAAATCCTCGATCCAAAATTTAAAAATAAGAACAAATGTCTCCTCCTCGATTTTTTTTTCCTTCAAAATTCCTCGATTTTCCTTTCTTTCTTTCTTGTCGCTTTTAAGGCTCTCGCAAGAGTGTCCCCCATTTATCACTACTCCCTTCCTCCTTCGTCCATTCACTCATACATACAATACAACCATTCGTTTTCGATATACTCAACACGGCATTCTGGCTTCCTGGAAGCTTGACGCTAACCAAGAGAGCCACCGTTGTGAGATCTAACGAAACTTTACTCTCACACACACAAACACGGTTTCCACAAGTTGTTGGATGTGTTTCCAAACACTTGTTGTCGAAACATAATGGACGAGTTCAGAACCCTTCCCAATTACCTATTTTCGAGAAATTGAAAAGATATAAAATCGAGAAGTCTCAACTAGGCTTTTTCCTACTACTCTACTATTAACACGCGGGATTCGAAACGTGAATTAATTAACCAAAACTATTTTCGGAGATACGAAGAGGAGTGTTACTTTTAAATAATTTTCCACTTTTTTTTAAAACCTAACCTTACACGCGTTAAAAATCCATTGTCCACATGTACATTATTAAATTTACAACGTTTAAATTAAAGTTAAAAATTACGTTACGTTAAAATGCATTGAAAATTGGAAAATGATTTGATGCGGGTTGGAGTCCACCTGACTCTTTACTTTAAAGACTCATCCGCCGGCTCTCTTCTCGTTTCAAAACCTCGTGCTGGAACTCGAACACCTGCGTTTGTTGCTTTTGCAAAATATTGGCTAGGTACACCAGTGGTTGATGAGACCATGGTTGCCCTCAACTTCGCCAATATTTTGCAGCCGCAACAAAAAAAAAGAAAAGGGAAAAGAACGACCGAAGGGTAGTTTTTGTTGCGGTAAAACTTACCGTAACAAATCCCACCCTTACCTCCCAAGAAGTGTGTTTACTTTTTAGGAAAAATAAACCATTTCTTAAGACTCAGCCAGGATTGGAGGGTAAAAGAACGGGGTGAACAACAACACAGGCTATCATCATATTAAAAAAAAAGAGAAAAAAAATTATTAGTGACATGAAATGAAAACATAAAATTTGACAAAATACCAAAAGAAAACAGTACAAATAATTACAACGTCAATAAAAAAAAATAAGGGACTTTTGGCTAAGTGTCATTATATGGCTTTAAATCCTTAACGTGCCACGTTCCCCCATCCTTCCCCTTGTCGTCTATCAGGACGTATTTCCAAGGTGTCACCCTCTTACTGACCCTATATGGACCAACAAACTTGGTCGCTAATTTTGCTGCAAAATAGTTTGCCGCATCGGACAAAGAATAGTTCCTACGCCAAACTAGATCACCAAGTTGAAACTGTGTGTCTCTTCTCCTCAAATTGTAAGTTTTTGCGGTCTTCTTTCCCGCCGCCTCCAACTTCCTAGCTATCTCCTGTCTGTCAGTTTCTGAAACTGCCTAATGGTATCCCCTCTATCTTGTTCCCTATCACTATCTCTATCTCTAAGCCCTACATTATGGCCACTAGTAACCATGTTCCTACCAAAGTTCGCGAAATATGGCGAAACACCTAGCACCTCATGTTGCGAAGTTCGGATCGCACAGGCCACTTTTGCCAATTGCGAATCCCAACTCCGCTGGTTTTCGGAGACGTACGCTCGGAGCGTAGTCTTAATTATTTGATTAATGCACTCCACAGGATTTCCTTGCGGGTGGTAATGCGCCGTATACCTAAGTTGTGACCCGTACGCTTCACTAAGCGTCTTCAGTTCTTTGCTACGGAACTGGGGACCGTTTTCACAGACAATCCACTTTGGAACACCGAAGAGAAGAAAAACGTTTTCTTCCAATTCCCGACAAACCGCTTTCGCCGTGGACCGTAACGCGAACAATTGGGGAAATTTACTGAAATAATCGACGACCGTTAATATATACATAAGGCCGCCGAAGGGTAATTGGATTAGTATTATTGAAGATTTTGAAGTTCCAACTGCAAATTACTCTGGCCATTTGCCAACAGTTACATCATTAAAGTTTGAAGATCTTTCGTTGATGCCGATAAATGCAGTTAATAGTATAAAATGGAAAACCAATCGTGCTGATGTGTATAAGCGAAGACTTGATGCACAATTAATTCACCTTCCTGCTCAAGAACTTCGGAATTGTGACCAAACCGTTGAAATTATTTCAAATTTTATAAGAGAGGCTGCGATCTCGAAAAAACCTAAATCTGAGAGTAAATTTGTTTCTGAGTGGTTTGACTGGGAATGTAGGAAACTTCGTAAAAGATCTTTCTCCTATCTGAACCTTTTCAGGAAGACCAGTTCAATTTTTTTTAAAACGCTCTATTTAGAATCGAATAAACTCTATAAAAATCTTTGTATTCAAAAACAGAACAAATATATTAATGAGGTTGCTGGCTCCCTTTCAAACTGTAAGGACTCAAAAGCTTTCTGGTCAAAGGTGAGACTGCTAGTGGCTGCAAAACTTTTTCATCTTCAGTTATTGAAGTTGAAAAACTTGCAGACTACTTTGAAGAGCTCCTGAACCCTGTTTCAACTCACTTACCATTCCAGTATGCCTTACCTCTGGCTTTAGTCCCTGAACTTGACGGGCCGATTAATATAAGAGAGTTACAAGAAACGCTCAAATGAATGAAAAATGATAAAGCCGCAGGGATTGATGGCATTCCTGCAGAATTTTATAAAAATTCAACACCGAATTTTTTGGCACTAATTAACTCTTTTTCAACAGTCTTCTAGAAGAGGAAACAATCCCAAAGACGTTTGTAAAAGCATGGATTTGCGCAATTTTTAAAAAAGGTGACTTACAACTTCCGAGCAATTACAGGGGTATATCGGTTCTACCTTGTCTTAGAAAAATATTCACCCATCTTTTATACCATAGGTTGACGAGATGGGTTGAAGAGAATAAACTCCTTAGTATTTTTCAAGCCGGTTTTCGGGCGGGACTATACACGGTGGATCATATATTTGCTCTCACAAGTATAGTCAAAATGTTTTTAGACAAAAAAAAGAAAGTATATGCTTTTTTTGTCGATTTTAGGGCGGCTTTTGATACTGTGAACAGAGCTTCCTTAATCTATAAGCTTTCAACGTTAGGTTTATCGACAAAGTTTCTCAATTTATATAAGCTACTTATAACCGATACCTCTGCTGCTATTTGGAATGGAATATCAATGTCCGAATTTTTTAATACAAGAGCTGGTGTTCCTCAAGGTTGTGGGTTAAGTCCAATTATTTTTGCATTGTTTATTGATGATGTATCCAAAGATTTCCCGGGAGGAGTTAAATGTGGTGAAACTCTAATAAAGATGCTTTTATATGCGGACGATATTGTTATATTGGCAGATAATCCCATAACTTTGCAGCTTCAAATAAATAAGCTCAAGCGATTTTGCGACTTATGGGAGCTCTCAATTAATGTCACAAAATCAAAAATAATGATTTTTGAAAGCACTCATGGAAGAAGACTTCCTCAAGAAAAATGGTGTTTAGAGCGTGATCCATTAGAATGTGTCAGAGAGTATAAATACTTAGGTTTCCTGATAACATACAACCTTGATCTTCGACCACATGTTAAAGAAAAATGCATTGCAGCAAAAACAGCAATAAATCTAATGTGGAAAAAATTTTGTTGCAACAAATATGTTGATGGATCTGCTAAGTTTAGAGTATTTGATGCGACCATAAGCACATGCCTTTGCTATGCAAATCAGGTATTTGGGTATCAAAACATTGATGGTTTTGAAGTAGTTCAGCGTTTTTTCTTCAAACGCATTTTTAAACTTGCTAGTTCTACACCCAATTATGCTATGCACGTTGAATCCGGTTTACCACAAATATTCCTTAAGAATTTAAAATCAAATGCTGATTATATAATAAGAGTAATGAAAAGGGACGACTCAAATCTTCAAAAACTAATTATGCAATACGCACTCCGAGGTCAGTTATCACCTTTCAAGGAATGGAATGAGTTGGCTGATCGACACGGTCTAAATCTTGATCTCAATAATACAACTCAGGCCGATTGGCAGGACGCGTTCTATAGATGTATAGCTAAGGTAGATGACTCTCTTTATCTTCAATGTCTAAATAGAGCTCAAACATCTACAACGAGACTATTGTACAAAGATTTGAACCACATACTGTACCGAAGTAATTATTTTAATGAAAAACTTTCCTTTGACCAAATGAGTATTATTTTCAAAGCAAGAACCGAGATGCTTAACTTAAATTATAAACCGCACAGAAGTGACCTTCACCCGATATGTAGTTTGTGCAACCTCAATGAAATTGAAAATACATACCACTTTATAGCTATTTGCCCAATATTACAAGAAATCCGCAGGCTGTATTTTTCAAAAAGCTTTCTTACACTTGAGGATACAAAGCATGTTTTGAACGGGTATTCAGATTGGAAAATTCTCTGTCGTTATATTAATCATGCCTTATGTTACCGTAGCAGTTTCTTAGACTGATTGATCAAATCATAAATGTAGAGTTTTTATAATGAAGTGAAAATAAATGTTTAATTGTATTTCTATCTTTTAAATGAATCCAACAAATATTAAATATTTTGCTTTAATTTTTTAAACTATGTTTATTAACTTTAACTTTTTCTATTTTGGAAAACAAAACTCGAAATTAGTCAATCTAGGCAGACGGCAAAAATTTGCCATGCAATTATTCTTAGATATACTTAAAATTGTAACATATCGAGAAGTTTAATAAAGAATTTATAATAATAAATAATAATAATACATAAGGCCGCGCGGTAGTGGACCTAATAGGTCCACACAGATCATTTCCCATGGTTGGGAATTTCCTACCCTCTCGGTCATAAGACCAGCTGGTTTCTCGTTAACCGATTTCACTTGCTGGCAAATCTTACAATTCCTAACGTATTTTGTAATATCCCCTCTCATTTTGGGCCAGTAATATTTTTCTGCTACTCTACCAAACGTTTTTTTAACTCCCATGTGTCCTGCTAGTGGAGCGTCATGGCACTCGTTCAGAACTCTCGACCTATCATTTTTACCTATCACTAACTTCCATCCCTCACTCTCTTCATGAACCACGACATGGTTCACCCTAACATGTTTATAGAGCCGCCTGTCCTCTACTCTCCAGGATGGGTATTCTAATGGGTTCTTTTCTACTAAAGATTTCATTTTTATCACCCAAGGGTCCGAATCCGCTTCTGAGATTCCAGCTAAATCTGGAACTCTTCACGATAACATATCAGGAACGACATGTTCTTTGCCCTTTCTATGGATGATTTTGAAATCAAATTGCTGGAGCCGAATGGCCCAACGAGATAATCTACCCTGCGGAACCTTAAGGTTACTTAACCATACCAAAGAATGATGATCGGTCACGACAATAAATTGAACGCCTTCGATGTAGTGACCGCACTACAGATCATCCTACCTCATATTCATCCATGGTGGTCTCTCTTCACATGAACCACATCTGCATCCCATAATGACGATCGTTTCTCATTTATTTATTTCATAAGATTTTGCCCACCAACAATACCGACGAATCGTATGTGTATCTCCATATAAACATTTCATCGGTAGGTACACTCATTCTGCCTGATAGCTGACTAACATACAATATGCATTATGCAGTTCAAGTGTTCTTGGCAGTGGATATCTGATATCCACTACCAAGGGCAAACACCGCAAATATGGGTCAGCACAGCACTACACAGAATGAAGTGTCAAATATCACGAACCGAATGAATGAATGAATGAATGAAAGACGGAGGTACACTGCACCATATTGAGGTCAGACTTACGAGGTATGGAAGTGACGAAATAGTAATTGTCATTGGAAATGCGGTGTGTGTTAAAATATGAATGACCTGCACCGCAGGGCAGAAATATGTGTTTTGTGGCGGGGAGAACCAGTATGGGTGAAGACTCTTCGTGTTTTAAAGAATGGTTGAAGAGTCAGAGTTAATAGTATAGTCAAACAAACAAGGTCGCAGCCTAGCAACGAGACAGCGGGCCTTAATCTTTAAACAAAATAAAATAAAAGAATTAAAAAAGAAACAGATAAATCTTTAACTCTCCGATTCCACTCTTCCCGTTCATATACGGAAGCACGGTAGCGAATTGTAACATTTGGTGGCAGCGGTGGGATATCTACGAAATAAAGATATCCTCTACCATAGTTATTATCCTTGCCAAGACAAGAGACCTCTCTCTTGATGCGTTCTGGGGCTACACACCAGAAAAAGCGTTAAAAAGTGAAGTGAAAAATTTTGTTTTTTTTTGTTTTTGTGATTAAAGTGTTAGAAATCCTACGAGCGTAAGACCTTGCTAGCTTTAGAGCTTAAGCATTTGGCAGACAGTAGGTAGTGATAAAAGACCAGGCCGTAATCCTCAAATTTAGGGCGTGAAGCCTGCCTGGCAACAAAGAACAACAACTGCAACGGCAACAAAAGCAGCAGCAACAACAACAACCACAGCATCTGGAACAATAATAACAACAACAGCGGCATCAACCACAACAACAACACAAGTAAACTTTAAAAAAAAAAATATATATGTACTTTTAGTAATATTTATATTATATACACATTTCTTGCTGTACCTGTATATTTCGTCAGTCCTTTCCCTTAACCTTTTTTTTTTGTCTCCTATAATTCCGAGTTTGTTACGAAAATTCCTCGTTTACAAATTACGAGAAAGGCAATTAAAGAGGCCAACACTATTGCTGATCTCTTTACAAATTTACCTTTTCATTCTCCTGAACAGATTGTAAGAAAGAATACAGAAATGGACATTAAAATAGGGATAACTGATGTTTTCAACATCGTTCCTGTTTTTGATGGACAACCAAAAGAATTGGCTAAGTTGCTATCATGCGGAGATATCCTCTTCTGTTCAATCAAAGAATCTGACCAACCGACATTTTTGGAAATTGTGAAAACTAGGCTACATGGTTCTGCCTTTGAGTTGACACAACACCACACTATCCTTACTTGGAAGAGCCTAAAAGAAAAATTAGAGGCTGAATTCAAAGAAGTGAAAACTCGGACATCGGCTCACAATGAACTTGTTACCATAAAGCAACGTTTCAAAGAAACTGTTAAAGAATTTGGGGAGCGTGTTCTAGCAGCCCTTAATTGTCTTAACTCCGCTGTTTTTGCCACAACCAGCGATGACACTGTAAGAGCATTCCTTGTAGCAGAAAATCGGAAGCTAGCAATCCAAGTTTTTGAGGATGGCTTGAAGAACGAGCAGGTTAAGCTTATAACGAAAGCTTATGGGGGGGTCGATCTAAAAAAAACCATAGCCCACGCTGAAGGTCATGCCGCTCGTATAAACCGCAGCTCTTCCTTTTCTAATTATACGAATCCCGTCAATAACCAAATGGCGAGGTTTTGCAATATCTGTAGAAAGCAGGGGCATACACAAGATACCTGCTACAAAAACACGCAGTTTCCAAGTTTCTCTAAGGATAAACCTGTGAAAAAGGAAACACACTTTTTGACCTGCGATTATTGTAAAAAACCCAATCACTCGATAAGCAATTGTAGAGCCTACGCAAATCGAACACCCTCGTATAGCAATAATCAAGAAGGGAATATTAGAAGAAAGCCATTTAAAAATAATGTCCGACACTACAACATAACACCAGGATATAGTAATTGGCACTCGGGCGAAGACTTTTATCCTCAGCAACAAAATCAGGGAAACGAATGTGTTCGGGAGGAGACAAGCGGCAATCCCTCTCGAATAATTACTTCAGCCGATATCCACCAGAACAAGAACTAAATCTTAAGTTCCACGTATCGTTCTGTCCTGAATTCAGAGAGCCAACGATACGTCTACCATTTAATCCTTCGAAGAAAAAATATACCACGTTGCTTATTGACACGGGAGCAGATATATCCCTTTTAAAAAATACTTGCTCTTTAGAAAGCAGTAATGAATCTTACACAATATCAACCATAGCCGGGGAGTCATTACAAACCCTGGGGATGATGTATGGTAACTTGGAATTTAAAACTGCAGATCACACGATGATCTTGAAACATCATTTCCACATACTTACCGATCATATAAATCTACCCTATGACGGTATAATAGGAAACGACTTTCTATCAAAATTTAAGTGCATAGTAAATTTTAAAGAAAGATCTTTAATAGTTCCACAGGTCAAAATCAATTTAGTCGAGGAAAGGGAGCCATTATCTACGGATAATGGGGGTAATCATCTAGGAGAAACATGCAATTCTATGTCCGGGGCTTATAGCCAGAGCCGTGACGAGTCGCTATGTGAATCACGATCTACCAACCCAGATTCTAAAATAAAAAAGAAAAATCCGTTCGAAAATTATATTACTCTAAAACCACGTTGTGAGCAGATAATTAAAATTCCATTCAAGCATAATAAAGATGCGATTATATATTTTAAAAAGAAATAAGTCCAGATATATATCTTGCCGAAACTGTCGTAAGACCTGAACAAAAAATGGTCAAAGTTTTGATTCTGAATACGTCAGAAAACGAAAAAAAAATTTATGTAAACAATATTGATTACGAATGGGATGACATTTCAAATTTCAATGTCGTAAGTCTTAGGCCAGAGAAAGATTCCGTTAAAAATAGACTACAAAAAATAACTTCCTCCATACAACTTGAACACTGTAATGAGGAAGAGAAAACTACAATATTAGGACTATGTAGGGAATACAATGACCTTTTTCACTTTGAGGGAGACCACCTCACGTATACAGATATAATGCGTCACGAAATAAAAACGGATGCAGGTAAACCACCACTATTTGTTAGACCATATAGACTCCCTGAAAGTCAAAAACAGGAAATTCAAAAACAAGTAAGTGAAATGCTAGAAGATGATATTATTAGACCAAGTTCTAGCCCTTGGAACTCCCCACTCTTAATTGTCCCTAAGAAACCTGATAGCCAGGGTGCCAAACGATGGAGAGTTGTAGTAGATTTCCGAAAATTAAATGAACTTACAGTCGGAGACGCATATCCTATACCAAATATTTCTGACATTTTGGACCAACTAGGCAGAGCAAAGTATTTTAGCACACTTGATCTCGCTAAGGGGTTTCATCAAATTCTGGTTAGCGAGGAAGACAAGTCAAAAACTGCTTTTAGTACACCCTACGGACATTACGAATACAATCGTATGGCGTTTGGTCTGAAAAATGCACCCGCTACTTTTCAAAGAACGATGAATAACGTACTAATGGGATTACAAGGAATACATTGTTTTGTTTACGTCGATGATATAGTTGTATATGGATATGACCTAAACGATCACAATACAAGGTTACAAAAAATTTTCGACCGACTACGTGAGCACAACCTAAAACTACAACTTGATAAATGCAATTTTGTTAAAAGGGAATTGATTTATTTAGGACACATTATTTCCAAAGAAGGTATTAAACCCGATCCAGACAAAATCAAAGTGGTTAAAACTTATCCTACGCCGAAAAATCAAAAAGGAATTAAATCATTTTTGGGTTTTGTGGGTTATTATAGACGATTCATTAATAACTTTTCCAGTATAGCCAAACCCTTGACAAAATTGCTCAAAAAGAACATCACTTTCAAATGGGACGCCTTTTCCGATGAAGCATTTAAGATCTTAAAGGAACAAATTATTAATCCTCCGATTCTAATATATCCGGATTTCGAAAAAGTGTTTCTAGTCACAACAGATGCCAGTGACGTAGGCATAGGCGCTGTACTTTCGCAGGGTGAAATTGGACAAGACAAACCAATCTGTTTCGCCAGTCGAACACTAAACGATCCTGAGACGCGATATACTACCACTGAGAAAGAATTATTAGCTATTGTCTTCGCTGTTAATCAGTTCCGACCGTACCTTTATGGTAAAGAATTCATAATATGTACAGACCATAAGCCCTTAGAATGGCTTATGAAATTAAAAAACCCAATGTCTAGATTAGCTAGATGGAGAATTTTACTTTCGGAATATGAATACACGATACAATACAAACCGGGTAAAACGAATGCAAATGCAGACGCACTAAGTCGTATACCTACCGAGCAAAAAGATAATGTCATGGTAATAACACGGAACCAAAAGAATAAAGTGGAAATGGAAAAAACAAGTAAACATGCAAAATCAGTCGAACCATCTCAAGAAGAAATACAGATAGTTTCTAGTTTTTCTTTTATAGAAAAGGAAGGTGAAATCCATCAAGACAAAAAGCTTCCTCTCAAAGTAATAATATTGCCTTTAGTAGATTCGCCAGACGAGAAAGTGCTCTGGGATTTAATACCAAACTTTGTGAAACCAGACATAGGTAAGAGTCTTGAAACCGAGTCATGTCATGTAGTCACGTTACCAGTACCCATTAAAAGTTCCAAGGATGAAGTTGTGGCAGAAAAATTCCTGACATACTTAAGAGATACAATAGAAAACAAAAATATTAAGCTAATAGGTTTCTCGTTGCCAAACTTAGGTAACGACACCAAAAATAATTTCAAAATGTTAATAGAAAAAGTCTTCGAGAAAGAACACTTAACGACCTTTTTATATACTAACAAAAGAATTACTCTAACCGATCCGGAAATTATACGAAAAGCTATTTTTGAATATCATGATTCACCTTTCGGAGGCCATCAAGGTGTGTCACGAACTTTAAAAAGAATGAAATACAAATACTACTGGCCTACAATGACACAGGATATTACGAACTATATCCGCAAATGCGCTTCATGTCAACTTAATAAAAGTAGGAAAAATCCTCCCTTACCAATGAAGATCACAACGACCAGTTCAAGGCCATTTGAAAGAATTGCTTTAGACATAGTTGGCCCCCTTCGCGTAAGTCATAATGACCAGAAGTATTTACTAACCTTTCAAGATGACTTGACAAAATTTTCGGAAGCATTCGCTCTTCCTAATGCAGAAGCTCAGACAGTAGCAAGAGCCTTTACTGAAAAAATTGTATGCCAGCACGGCATTCCGTCCTCATTATTAACAGATCAAGGCACAAACTTTCTCAGCGTCATGTTCAAAGAGATGTGTTCACTACTGAAAATAAAAAAATTAAACACCTCACCATATCACCCACAAACTAATGGAGCTCTAGAACGAAGCCATAAGACATTGATCGAGTATTTACGGCATTACGTTAATAAAGATCCACTTACATGGGACACATGGACGCCCTATGCAACTTTCGTTTACAACACCACCCCGCACTCTAACACAGGGTTTACACCCTATGAGCTCCTTTACGGATTTCCACCTAACATCCCTAGTTCACTAACTCAATCACCTAAAATGTGCTACAACTATGATAACTATGCTAATGAGTTAAGGGTACGCTTGCAACATGGGTATGAAGCTGCAAGGGAAATCCTTATACACAGAAAGGAATCATCAAAAAAACATTTTGACAAGAAATCACACTTTAAAAGTTTTAACATTGGTGACAAAGTTCTCCTAAAAAACAACGCTAGGCAGAATAAACTAACCTCCTTGTGGGTCGGACCTAACGAAGTTGTCAAAATACTCTCCACAGAAAACACTATAATTCGAGTAGGAAAAAAAACAAAAGTAATTCACAATAACAATTTAAAAATTTTTGACGAATAATACAAAATTCTATAAATCTTTCAAACACCCTTCAAACACACACAACACACACACACACGAAAGCAAGTCAAGTAAAAAAAAAAAAATTCGTTTTACAGAAATGGATCCAAGGATTTTGTTCATGTGGATAGGAATATTTCTACGTGCAAACGGAAATTTACAAATTTCTCCTATAAATAATAACCCTGGCATATACTTTGAGCAATGGGGAAAAGCGGAATTGTATTCCAGCGAATGGAAGCTGATAGTGTACTACGACTTAGAAAAACTAACCGAAGCTTTAGAACATGCCCACCTCTATGTTGCAGAAATAAACAATTTATGTGTGCAATTACAAGGCAAAGTGAGTTGCGACATCATATGTAATAGCGCGACTAGCGAATTAAACCATCTACTCATCGATGTTTCGCAGAAATATAGTCTCCTAACAGTAAATAATAACAGAGAAAAACGAGCACTACTAAATGCAGTAGGGATTGTAAGTAAAACCTTATTTGGAACCTTAAGTGAGGAGGACGCCGAGTACTACGATAGGCAAATAGAAAAACTAGAATCAAACGAAAAACATCTGTTGTCACTAGTAAAGAACCAAACTATACTTCTGGAAACTACATCTAATGTTTTCAATAAATCCGAAATAGCCATAGAGTCCCAGCTTTTTGCAATAAATTCAAAATTTGAAACAATTAGGGAATTAACAAACAAAATAAGTAATGCAAATCAGGAACAGCAATTATTTTCCGAAATTGAATCCCTAACCACTTTAATTACTTTGATAATTATGCGTTACCAAAACACTGTAGATGAAATTATTGACCTGGTTAGTAATGTTAACCATGGCAAACCACATCCAACCATAGTTACTCCAAATCAGCTAAGAACAGCGCTACTAAAAATCAAACAAGACATCCCTAGTGGTACAAGAATTTCATCAATTGTGTCAAATAACATCTTATCTCTTTACCAAATTAGTACAATCAGTGCAACTATACGTCAACAGAAAGTAATTTATGAATTCAGGATTCCACTCCCATATACCGAAAATGTTCACCTCTATAAAATTATCCCTCTACCTACAAATTTTAAAAACCATTTTATATTCATACAACCTGCAACAGAATATCTTATAATAGATTATAATAAAGAGTACTACAGTCCTATCAATGCCAACGACTTAGAGAATTGTAAAAACCAGAAGAAGAACACATTCTTATGCCCAAATCCTTTGTTCAATTTAAATTCAAAACTATTCAACTGCGAGGTAGAATTATTACGAAAGTCGGAAGTTTTACCACCCTCATGCGAAGTGAAAGAGGCAAATATTTCAACCATATGGTTACAACTTTCTACCCATAACAGATGGTTATTCTCTACCACACACAGTTATGAAATAGATGAAATTTGCAAGGATGACTTAACAACTTACACCCTTCAAGGAACGGCTAAGCTTGAGATCACGGGAAATTGCTATATCAAATCTAAGGATTTAATAATACGTTCGTACAGTGAAATAGATACAATTTCCCACTCTTCTTATATACCATCCATGAACATTTCAAAGTTTTTAACCAATATTACTCTTCCAGAAATCAGTAAAAATAAAAATGAGATAGCGCTTGTAAAATTCTCAAGCCAGGATGAACTTAAACTTATATCAAAGCGAATAATAGATCTTAAGTCTGAAGAAAATACTCCACTTTTGCCAATTAGCTCCCATGATATACATCAATATACATTGATCTATACAATATACGTCTTGATCTTAGCATTTTGTTTTTACTGCCTAGTTCGATGTATGAAAAGGAAACAAAAACCTGTAAAGAATAGTAACGAAATCCAGGAAACGAACAAACCTTCCCTAACCGTACAACAAGTCCCTATAAAAACCAAACCCCTCCCGTCTACAGCACCGAAATTAGTGATAACAACTGGTGTTTAAAAAGAAATGTATAAAATTTAAGAGTTTTTTTTTAATAAATTTCTATCTTTTTCCAACACAACGTTAAAATTAAGAACAAAAAGCTATAATAAGCTACATTTAGTCTTCAAAAAACTAAACTATAAAAAAAAATGTATATAAATTTTTCTATAAAAAAAATGTATTAACTACTTATGAAAATATTGAACTGCAAATTAAAATTTTATGTTTAAATTTATGTTAAAAAAAATATATAATTTTTACGTTTCCAAAAAATATTAAATTACCAAACAAAAAAAAATGTATATAAAATTTTCTATAAAAAAAATGTATTAACTACTTATGAAAATATTGAACTGCAAATCAAATATTTAAGTTTAAATTTATGTTAAAAAAAAAATAATTTTTACGTTTAAAAAAAAAAAAAATATTAAATTACCAAACAAAAAAAAAACAAATAAAAAAAAATAAAAAAATTATGTATGAAAAATTTAAATAATATTTAAAATGTTAACTATTAGTATATGTACATAAATGGCTTTTCAACCAACCATATCATTCATTTGCAGAAAATTCACCTTGAATTTTCTTTTTCGAAGGGGGAAGGATGTAGTGACCGCACTACAGATCATCCTACCTCATATTCATCCATGGTGGTCTCTCTTCACATGAACCACATCTGCATCCCATAATGACGATCGTATCTCATTTATTTATTTCATAAGATTTTGCCCACCAACAATACCGACGAATCGTATGTGTATCTCCATATAAACATTTCATCGGTAGGTACACTCATTCTGCCTGATAGCTGACTAACATACAATATGCATTATGCAGTTCAAGTGTTCTTGGCAGTGGATATCTGATATCCACTACCAAGGGCAAACACCGCAAATATGGGTCAGCACAGCACTACACAGAATGAAGTGTCAAATATCACGAACCGAATGAATGAATGAATGAATGAAAGACGGAGGTACACTGCACCATATTGAGGTCAGACTTACGAGGTATGGAAGTGACGAAATAGTAATTGTCATTGGAAATGCGGTGTGTGTTAAAATATGAATGACCTGCACCGCAGGGCAGAAATATGTGTTTTGTGGCGGGGAGAACCAGTATGGGTGAAGACTCTTCGTGTTTTAAAGAATGGTTGAAGAGTCAGAGTTAATAGTATAGTCAAACAAACAAGGTCGCAGCCTAGCAACGAGACAGCGGGCCTTAATCTTTAAACAAAATAAAATAAAAGAATTAAAAAAGAAACAGATAAATCTTTAACTCTCCGATTCCACTCTTCCCGTTCATATACGGAAGCACGGTAGCGAATTGTAACATTTGGTGGCAGCGGTGGGATATCTACGAAATAAAGATATCCTCTACCATAGTTATTATCCTTGCCAAGACAAGAGACCTCTCTCTTGATGCGTTCTGGGGCTACACACCAGAAAAAGCGTTAAAAAGTGAAGTGAAAAATTTTGTTTTTTTTTTGTTTTTGTGATTAAAGTGTTAGAAATCCTACGAGCGTAAGACCTTGCTAGCTTTAGAGCTTAAGCATTTGGCAGACAGTAGGTAGTGATAAAAGACCAGGCCGTAATCCTCAAATTTAGGGCGTGAAGCCTGCCTGGCAACAAAGAACAACAACTGCAACGGCAACAAAAGCAGCAGCAACAACAACAACCACAGCATCTGGAACAATAATAACAACAACAGCGGCATCAACCACAACAACAACACAAGTAAACTTTAAAAAAAAAAATATATATGTACTTTTAGTAATATTTATATTATATACACATTTCTTGCTGTACCTGTATATTTCGTCAGTCCTTTCCCTTAACCTTTTTTTTTTGTCTCCTATAATTCCGAGTTTGTTACGAAAATTCCTCGTTTACAAATTACGAGAAAGGCAATTAAAGAGGCCAACACTATTGCTGATCTCTTTACAAATTTACCTTTTCATTCTCCTGAACAGATTGTAAGAAAGAATACAGAAATGGACATTAAAATAGGGATAACTGATGTTTTCAACATCGTTCCTGTTTTTGATGGACAACCAAAAGAATTGGCTAAGTTGCTATCATGCGGAGATATCCTCTTCTGTTCAATCAAAGAATCTGACCAACCGACATTTTTGGAAATTGTGAAAACTAGGCTACATGGTTCTGCCTTTGAGTTGACACAACACCACACTATCCTTACTTGGAAGAGCCTAAAAGAAAAATTAGAGGCTGAATTCAAAGAAGTGAAAACTCGGACATCGGCTCACAATGAACTTGTTACCATAAAGCAACGTTTCAAAGAAACTGTTAAAGAATTTGGGGAGCGTGTTCTAGCAGCCCTTAATTGTCTTAACTCCGCTGTTTTTGCCACAACCAGCGATGACACTGTAAGAGCATTCCTTGTAGCAGAAAATCGGAAGCTAGCAATCCAAGTTTTTGAGGATGGCTTGAAGAACGAGCAGGTTAAGCTTATAACGAAAGCTTATGGGGGGGTCGATCTAAAAAAAACCATAGCCCACGCTGAAGGTCATGCCGCTCGTATAAACCGCAGCTCTTCCTTTTCTAATTATACGAATCCCGTCAATAACCAAATGGCGAGGTTTTGCAATATCTGTAGAAAGCAGGGGCATACACAAGATACCTGCTACAAAAACACGCAGTTTCCAAGTTTCTCTAAGGATAAACCTGTGAAAAAGGAAACACACTTTTTGACCTGCGATTATTGTAAAAAACCCAATCACTCGATAAGCAATTGTAGAGCCTACGCAAATCGAACACCCTCGTATAGCAATAATCAAGAAGGGAATATTAGAAGAAAGCCATTTAAAAATAATGTCCGACACTACAACATAACACCAGGATATAGTAATTGGCACTCGGGCGAAGACTTTTATCCTCAGCAACAAAATCAGGGAAACGAATGTGTTCGGGAGGAGACAAGCGGCAATCCCTCTCGAATAATTACTTCAGCCGATATCCACCAGAACAAGAACTAAATCTTAAGTTCCACGTATCGTTCTGTCCTGAATTCAGAGAGCCAACGATACGTCTACCATTTAATCCTTCGAAGAAAAAATATACCACGTTGCTTATTGACACGGGAGCAGATATATCCCTTTTAAAAAATACTTGCTCTTTAGAAAGCAGTAATGAATCTTACACAATATCAACCATAGCCGGGGAGTCATTACAAACCCTGGGGATGATGTATGGTAACTTGGAATTTAAAACTGCAGATCACACGATGATCTTGAAACATCATTTCCACATACTTACCGATCATATAAATCTACCCTATGACGGTATAATAGGAAACGACTTTCTATCAAAATTTAAGTGCATAGTAAATTTTAAAGAAAGATCTTTAATAGTTCCACAGGTCAAAATCAATTTAGTCGAGGAAAGGGAGCCATTATCTACGGATAATGGGGGTAATCATCTAGGAGAAACATGCAATTCTATGTCCGGGGCTTATAGCCAGAGCCGTGACGAGTCGCTATGTGAATCACGATCTACCAACCCAGATTCTAAAATAAAAAAGAAAAATCCGTTCGAAAATTATATTACTCTAAAACCACGTTGTGAGCAGATAATTAAAATTCCATTCAAGCATAATAAAGATGCGATTATATATTTTAAAAAGAAATAAGTCCAGATATATATCTTGCCGAAACTGTCGTAAGACCTGAACAAAAAATGGTCAAAGTTTTGATTCTGAATACGTCAGAAAACGAAAAAAAAATTTATGTAAACAATATTGATTACGAATGGGATGACATTTCAAATTTCAATGTCGTAAGTCTTAGGCCAGAGAAAGATTCCGTTAAAAATAGACTACAAAAAATAACTTCCTCCATACAACTTGAACACTGTAATGAGGAAGAGAAAACTACAATATTAGGACTATGTAGGGAATACAATGACCTTTTTCACTTTGAGGGAGACCACCTCACGTATACAGATATAATGCGTCACGAAATAAAAACGGATGCAGGTAAACCACCACTATTTGTTAGACCATATAGACTCCCTGAAAGTCAAAAACAGGAAATTCAAAAACAAGTAAGTGAAATGCTAGAAGATGATATTATTAGACCAAGTTCTAGCCCTTGGAACTCCCCACTCTTAATTGTCCCTAAGAAACCTGATAGCCAGGGTGCCAAACGATGGAGAGTTGTAGTAGATTTCCGAAAATTAAATGAACTTACAGTCGGAGACGCATATCCTATACCAAATATTTCTGACATTTTGGACCAACTAGGCAGAGCAAAGTATTTTAGCACACTTGATCTCGCTAAGGGGTTTCATCAAATTCTGGTTAGCGAGGAAGACAAGTCAAAAACTGCTTTTAGTACACCCTACGGACATTACGAATACAATCGTATGGCGTTTGGTCTGAAAAATGCACCCGCTACTTTTCAAAGAACGATGAATAACGTACTAATGGGATTACAAGGAATACATTGTTTTGTTTACGTCGATGATATAGTTGTATATGGATATGACCTAAACGATCACAATACAAGGTTACAAAAAATTTTCGACCGACTACGTGAGCACAACCTAAAACTACAACTTGATAAATGCAATTTTGTTAAAAGGGAATTGATTTATTTAGGACACATTATTTCCAAAGAAGGTATTAAACCCGATCCAGACAAAATCAAAGTGGTTAAAACTTATCCTACGCCGAAAAATCAAAAAGGAATTAAATCATTTTTGGGTTTTGTGGGTTATTATAGACGATTCATTAATAACTTTTCCAGTATAGCCAAACCCTTGACAAAATTGCTCAAAAAGAACATCACTTTCAAATGGGACGCCTTTTCCGATGAAGCATTTAAGATCTTAAAGGAACAAATTATTAATCCTCCGATTCTAATATATCCGGATTTCGAAAAAGTGTTTCTAGTCACAACAGATGCCAGTGACGTAGGCATAGGCGCTGTACTTTCGCAGGGTGAAATTGGACAAGACAAACCAATCTGTTTCGCCAGTCGAACACTAAACGATCCTGAGACGCGATATACTACCACTGAGAAAGAATTATTAGCTATTGTCTTCGCTGTTAATCAGTTCCGACCGTACCTTTATGGTAAAGAATTCATAATATGTACAGACCATAAGCCCTTAGAATGGCTTATGAAATTAAAAAACCCAATGTCTAGATTAGCTAGATGGAGAATTTTACTTTCGGAATATGAATACACGATACAATACAAACCGGGTAAAACGAATGCAAATGCAGACGCACTAAGTCGTATACCTACCGAGCAAAAAGATAATGTCATGGTAATAACACGGAACCAAAAGAATAAAGTGGAAATGGAAAAAACAAGTAAACATGCAAAATCAGTCGAACCATCTCAAGAAGAAATACAGATAGTTTCTAGTTTTTCTTTTATAGAAAAGGAAGGTGAAATCCATCAAGACAAAAAGCTTCCTCTCAAAGTAATAATATTGCCTTTAGTAGATTCGCCAGACGAGAAAGTGCTCTGGGATTTAATACCAAACTTTGTGAAACCAGACATAGGTAAGAGTCTTGAAACCGAGTCATGTCATGTAGTCACGTTACCAGTACCCATTAAAAGTTCCAAGGATGAAGTTGTGGCAGAAAAATTCCTGACATACTTAAGAGATACAATAGAAAACAAAAATATTAAGCTAATAGGTTTCTCGTTGCCAAACTTAGGTAACGACACCAAAAATAATTTCAAAATGTTAATAGAAAAAGTCTTCGAGAAAGAACACTTAACGACCTTTTTATATACTAACAAAAGAATTACTCTAACCGATCCGGAAATTATACGAAAAGCTATTTTTGAATATCATGATTCACCTTTCGGAGGCCATCAAGGTGTGTCACGAACTTTAAAAAGAATGAAATACAAATACTACTGGCCTACAATGACACAGGATATTACGAACTATATCCGCAAATGCGCTTCATGTCAACTTAATAAAAGTAGGAAAAATCCTCCCTTACCAATGAAGATCACAACGACCAGTTCAAGGCCATTTGAAAGAATTGCTTTAGACATAGTTGGCCCCCTTCGCGTAAGTCATAATGACCAGAAGTATTTACTAACCTTTCAAGATGACTTGACAAAATTTTCGGAAGCATTCGCTCTTCCTAATGCAGAAGCTCAGACAGTAGCAAGAGTCTTTACTGAAAAAATTGTATGCCAGCACGGCATTCCGTCCTCATTATTAACAGATCAAGGCACAAACTTTCTCAGCGTCATGTTCAAAGAGATGTGTTCACTACTGAAAATAAAAAAATTAAACACCTCACCATATCACCCACAAACTAATGGAGCTCTAGAACGAAGCCATAAGACATTGATCGAGTATTTACGGCATTACGTTAATAAAGATCCACTTACATGGGACACATGGACGCCCTATGCAACTTTCGTTTACAACACCACCCCGCACTCTAACACAGGGTTTACACCCTATGAGCTCCTTTACGGATTTCCACCTAACATCCCTAGTTCACTAACTCAATCACCTAAAATGTGCTACAACTATGATAACTATGCTAATGAGTTAAGGGTACGCTTGCAACATGGGTATGAAGCTGCAAGGGAAATCCTTATACACAGAAAGGAATCATCAAAAAAACATTTTGACAAGAAATCACACTTTAAAAGTTTTAACATTGGTGACAAAGTTCTCCTAAAAAACAACGCTAGGCAGAATAAACTAACCTCCTTGTGGGTCGGACCTAACGAAGTTGTCAAAATACTCTCCACAGAAAACACTATAATTCGAGTAGGAAAAAAAACAAAAGTAATTCACAATAACAATTTAAAAATTTTTGACGAATAATACAAAATTCTATAAATCTTTCAAACACCCTTCAAACACACACAACACACACAACACACACACACACGAAAGCAAGTCAAGTAAAAAAAAAAAAATTCGTTTTACAGAAATGGATCCAAGGATTTTGTTCATGTGGATAGGAATATTTCTACGTGCAAACGGAAATTTACAAATTTCTCCTATAAATAATAACCCTGGCATATACTTTGAGCAATGGGGAAAAGCGGAATTGTATTCCAGCGAATGGAAGCTGATAGTGTACTACGACTTAGAAAAACTAACCGAAGCTTTAGAACATGCCCACCTCTATGTTGCAGAAATAAACAATTTATGTGTGCAATTACAAGGCAAAGTGAGTTGCGACATCATATGTAATAGCGCGACTAGCGAATTAAACCATCTACTCATCGATGTTTCGCAGAAATATAGTCTCCTAACAGTAAATAATAACAGAGAAAAACGAGCACTACTAAATGCAGTAGGGATTGTAAGTAAAACCTTATTTGGAACCTTAAGTGAGGAGGACGCCGAGTACTACGATAGGCAAATAGAAAAACTAGAATCAAACGAAAAACATCTGTTGTCACTAGTAAAGAACCAAACTATACTTCTGGAAACTACATCTAATGTTTTCAATAAATCCGAAATAGCCATAGAGTCCCAGCTTTTTGCAATAAATTCAAAATTTGAAACAATTAGGGAATTAACAAACAAAATAAGTAATGCAAATCAGGAACAGCAATTATTTTCCGAAATTGAATCCCTAACCACTTTAATTACTTTGATAATTATGCGTTACCAAAACACTGTAGATGAAATTATTGACCTGGTTAGTAATGTTAACCATGGCAAACCACATCCAACCATAGTTACTCCAAATCAGCTAAGAACAGCGCTACTAAAAATCAAACAAGACATCCCTAGTGGTACAAGAATTTCATCAATTGTGTCAAATAACATCTTATCTCTTTACCAAATTAGTACAATCAGTGCAACTATACGTCAACAGAAAGTAATTTATGAATTCAGGATTCCACTCCCATATACCGAAAATGTTCACCTCTATAAAATTATCCCTCTACCTACAAATTTTAAAAACCATTTTATATTCATACAACCTGCAACAGAATATCTTATAATAGATTATAATAAAGAGTACTACAATCCTATCAATGCCAACGACTTAGAGAATTGTAAAAACCAGAAGAAGAACACATTCTTATGCCCAAATCCTTTGTTCAATTTAAATTCAAAACTATTCAACTGCGAGGTAGAATTATTACGAAAGTCGGAAGTTTTACCACCCTCATGCGAAGTGAAAGAGGCAAATATTTCAACCATATGGTTACAACTTTCTACCCATAACAGATGGTTATTCTCTACCACACACAGTTATGAAATAGATGAAATTTGCAAGGATGACTTAACAACTTACACCCTTCAAGGAACGGCTAAGCTTGAGATCACGGGAAATTGCTATATCAAATCTAAGGATTTAATAATACGTTCGTACAGTGAAATAGATACAATTTCCCACTCTTCTTATATACCATCCATGAACATTTCAAAGTTTTTAACCAATATTACTCTTCCAGAAATCAGTAAAAATAAAAATGAGATAGCGCTTGTAAAATTCTCAAGCCAGGATGAACTTAAACTTATATCAAAGCGAATAATAGATCTTAAGTCTGAAGAAAATACTCCACTTTTGCCAATTAGCTCCCATGATATACATCAATATACATTGATCTATACAATATACGTCTTGATCTTAGCATTTTGTTTTTACTGCCTAGTTCGATGTATGAAAAGGAAACAAAAACCTGTAAAGAATAGTAACGAAATCCAGGAAACGAACAAACCTTCCCTAACCGTACAACAAGTCCCTATAAAAACCGAACCCCTCCCGTCTACAGCACCGAAATTAGTGATAACAACTGGTGTTTAAAAAGAAATGTATAAAATTTAAGAGTTTTTTTTTAATAAATTTCTATCTTTTTCCAACACAACGTTAAAATTAAGAACAAAAAGCTATAATAAGCTACATTTAGTCTTCAAAAAACTAAACTATAAAAAAAAATGTATATAAAATTTTCTATAAAAAAAATGTATTAACTACTTATGAAAATATTGAACTGCAAATTAAAATTTTATGTTTAAATTTATGTTAAAAAAAAAATATAATTTTTACGTTTCCAAAAAATATTAAATTACCAAACAAAAAAAAATGTATATAAAATTTTCTATAAAAAAAATGTATTAACTACTTATGAAAATATTGAACTGCAAATCAAATATTTAAGTTTAAATTTATGTTAAAAAAAAAATAATTTTTACGTTTAAAAAAAAAAAATATTAAATTACCAAACAAAAAAAAAACAAATAAAAAAAAATAAAAAAATTATGTATGAAAAATTTAAATAATATTTAAAATGTTAACTATTAGTATATGTACATAAATGGCTTTTCAACCAACCATATCATTCATTTGCAGAAAATTCACCTTGAATTTTCTTTTTCGAAGGGGGGAAGGATGTAGTGACCGCACTACAGATCATCCTACCTCATATTCATCCATGGTGGTCTCTCTTCACATGAACCACATCTGCATCCCATAATGACGATCGTTTCTCATTTATTTATTTCATAAGATTTTGCCCACCAACAATACCGACGAATCGTATGTGTATCTCCATATAAACATTTCATCGGTAGGTACACTCATTCTGCCTGATAGCTGACTAACATACAATATGCATTATGCAGTTCAAGTGTTCTTGGCAGTGGATATCTGATATCCACTACCAAGGGCAAACACCGCAAATATGGGTCAGCACAGCACTACACAGAATGAAGTGTCAAATATCACGAACCGAATGAATGAATGAATGAATGAAAGACGGAGGTACACTGCACCATATTGAGGTCAGACTTACGAGGTATGGAAGTGACGAAATAGTAATTGTCATTGGAAATGCGGTGTGTGTTAAAATATGAATGACCTGCACCGCAGGGCAGAAATATGTGTTTTGTGGCGGGGAGAACCAGTATGGGTGAAGACTCTTCGTGTTTTAAAGAATGGTTGAAGAGTCAGAGTTAATAGTATAGTCAAACAAACAAGGTCGCAGCCTAGCAACGAGACAGCGGGCCTTAATCTTTAAACAAAATAAAATAAAAGAATTAAAAAAGAAACAGATAAATCTTTAACTCTCCGATTCCACTCTTCCCGTTCATATACGGAAGCACGGTAGCGAATTGTAACATTTGGTGGCAGCGGTGGGATATCTACGAAATAAAGATATCCTCTACCATAGTTATTATCCTTGCCAAGACAAGAGACCTCTCTCTTGATGCGTTCTGGGGCTACACACCAGAAAAAGCGTTAAAAAGTGAAGTGAAAAATTTTGTTTTTTTTTTGTTTTTGTGATTAAAGTGTTAGAAATCCTACGAGCGTAAGACCTTGCTAGCTTTAGAGCTTAAGCATTTGGCAGACAGTAGGTAGTGATAAAAGACCAGGCCGTAATCCTCAAATTTAGGGCGTGAAGCCTGCCTGGCAACAAAGAACAACAACTGCAACGGCAACAAAAGCAGCAGCAACAACAACAACCACAGCATCTGGAACAATAATAACAACAACAGCGGCATCAACCACAACAACAACACAAGTAAACTTTAAAAAAAAAAATATATATGTACTTTTAGTAATATTTATATTATATACACATTTCTTGCTGTACCTGTATATTTCGTCAGTCCTTTCCCTTAACCTTTTTTTTTTGTCTCCTATAATTCCGAGTTTGTTACGAAAATTCCTCGTTTACAAATTACGAGAAAGGCAATTAAAGAGGCCAACACTATTGCTGATCTCTTTACAAATTTACCTTTTCATTCTCCTGAACAGATTGTAAGAAAGAATACAGAAATGGACATTAAAATAGGGATAACTGATGTTTTCAACATCGTTCCTGTTTTTGATGGACAACCAAAAGAATTGGCTAAGTTGCTATCACGCGGAGATATCCTCTTCTGTTCAATCAAAGAATCTGACCAACCGACATTTTTGGAAATTGTGAAAACTAGGCTACATGGTTCTGCCTTTGAGTTGACACAACACCACACTATCCTTACTTGGAAGAGCCTAAAAGAAAAATTAGAGGCTGAATTCAAAGAAGTGAAAACTCGGACATCGGCTCACAATGAACTTGTTACCATAAAGCAACGTTTCAAAGAAACTGTTAAAGAATTTGGGGAGCGTGTTCTAGCAGCCCTTAATTGTCTTAACTCCGCTACTTTTGCCACAACCAGCGATGACACTGTAAGAGCATTCCTTGTAGCAGAAAATCGGAAGCTAGCAATCCAAGTTTTTGAGGATGGCTTGAAGAACGAGCAGGTTAAGCTTATAACGAAAGCTTATGGGGGGGTCGATCTAAAAAAAACCATAGCCCACGCTGAAGGTCATGCCGCTCGTATAAACCGCAGCTCTTCCTTTTCTAATTATACGAATCCCGTCAATAACCAAATGGCGAGGTTTTGCAATATCTGTAGAAAGCAGGGGCATACACAAGATACCTGCTACAAAAACACGCAGTTTCCAAGTTTCTCTAAGGATAAACCTGTGAAAAAGGAAACACACTTTTTGACCTGCGATTATTGTAAAAAACCCAATCACTCGATAAGCAATTGTAGAGCCTACGCAAATCGAACACCCTCGTATAGCAATAATCAAGAAGGGAATATTAGAAGAAAGCCATTTAAAAATAATGTCCGACACTACAACATAACACCAGGATATAGTAATTGGCACTCGGGCGAAGACTTTTATCCTCAGCAACAAAATCAGGGAAACGAATGTGTTCGGGAGGAGACAAGCGGCAATCCCTCTCGAATAATTACTTCAGCCGATATCCACCAGAACAAGAACTAAATCTTAAGTTCCACGTATCGTTCTGTCCTGAATTCAGAGAGCCAACGATACGTCTACCATTTAATCCTTCGAAGAAAAAATATACCACGTTGCTTATTGACACGGGAGCAGATATATCCCTTTTAAAAAATACTTGCTCTTTAGAAAGCAGTAATGAATCTTACACAATATCAACCATAGCCGGGGAGTCATTACAAACCCTGGGGATGATGTATGGTAACTTGGAATTTAAAACTGCAGATCACACGATGATCTTGAAACATCATTTCCACATACTTACCGATCATATAAATCTACCCTTTGACGGTATAATAGGAAACGACTTTCTATCAAAATTTAAGTGCATAGTAAATTTTAAAGAAAGATCTTTAATAGTTCCACAGGTCAAAATCAATTTAGTCGAGGAAAGGGAGCCATTATCTACGGATAATGGGGGTAATCATCTAGGAGAAACATGCAATTCTATGTCCGGGGCTTATAGCCAGAGCCGTGACGAGTCGCTATGTGAATCACGATCTACCAACCCAGATTCTAAAATAAAAAAGAAAAATCTGTTCGAAAATTATATTACTCTAAAACCACGTTGTGAGCAGATAATTAAAATTCCATTCAAGCATAATAAAGATGCGATTATATATTTTAAAAAGAAATAAGTCCAGATATATATCTTGCCGAAACTGTCGTAAGACCTGAACAAAAAATGGTCAAAGTTTTGATTCTGAATACGTCAGAAAACGAAAAAAAAATTTATGTAAACAATATTGATTACGAATGGGATGACATTTCAAATTTCAATGTCGTAAGTCTTAGGCCAGAGAAAGATCCCGTTAAAAATAGACTACAAAAAATAACTTCCTCCATACAACTTGAACACTGTAATGAGGAAGAGAAAACTACAATATTAGGACTATGTAGGGAATACAATGACCTTTTTCACTTTGAGGGAGACCACCTCACGTATACAGATATAATGCGTCACGAAATAAAAACGGATGCAGGTAAACCACCACTATTTGTTAGACCATATAGACTCCCTGAAAGTCAAAAACAGGAAATTCAAAAACAAGTAAGTGAAATGCTAGAAGATGATATTATTAGACCAAGTTCTAGCCCTTGGAACTCCCCACTCTTAATTGTCCCTAAGAAACCTGATAGCCAGGGTGCCAAACGATGGAGAGTTGTAGTAGATTTCCGAAAATTAAATGAACTTACAGTCGGAGACGCATATCCTATACCAAATATTTCTGACATTTTGGACCAACTAGGCAGAGCAAAGTATTTTAGCACACTTGATCTCGCTAAGGGGTTTCATCAAATTCTGGTTAGCGAGGAAGACAAGTCAAAAACTGCTTTTAGTACACCCTACGGACATTCAATACAATCGTATGCCGTTTGGTCTGAAAAATGCACCCGCTACTTTTCAAAGAACGATGAATAACGTACTAATGGGATTACAAGGAATACATTGTTTTGTTTACGTCGATGATATAGTTGTATATGGATATGACCTAAACGATCACAATACAAGGTTACAAAAAATTTTCGACCGACTACGTGAGCACAACCTAAAACTACAACCTGATAAATGCAATTTTGTTAAAAGGGAATTGATTTATTTAGGACACATTATTTCCAAAGAAGGTATTAAACCCGATCCAGACAAAATCAAAGTGGTTAAAACTTATCCTACGCCGAAAAATCAAAAAGGAATTAAATCATTTTTGGGTTTTGTGGGTTATTATAGACGATTCATTAATAACTTTTCCAGTATAGCCAAACCCTTGACAAAATTGCTCAAAAAGAACATCACTTTCAAATGGGACGCCTTTTGCAATGAAGCATTTAAGATCTTAAAGGAACAAATTATTAATCCTCCGATTCTAATATATCCGGATTTCGAAAAAGTGTTTCTAGTCACAACAGATGCCAGTGACGTAGGCATAGGCGCTGTACTTTCGCAGGGTGAAATTGGACAAGACAAACCAATCTGTTTCGCCAGTCGAACACTAAACGATCCTGAGACGCGATATACTACCACTGAGAAAGAATTATTAGCTATTGTCTTCGCTGTTAATCAGTTCCGACCGTACCTTTATGGTAAAGAATTCATAATATGTACAGACCATAAGCCCTTAGAATGGCTTATGAAATTAAAAAACCCAATGTCTAGATTAGCTAGATAGAGAATTTTACTTTCGGAATATGAATACACGATACAATACAAACCGGGTAAAACGAATGCAAATGCAGACGCACTAAGTCGTATACCTACCGAGCAAAAAGATAATGTCATGGTAATAACACGGAACCAAAAGAATAAAGTGGAAATGGAAAAAACAAGTAAACATGCAAAATCAGTCGAACCATCTCAAGAAGAAATACAGATAGTTTCTAGTTTTTCTTTTATAGAAAAGGAAGGTGAAATCCATCAAGACAAAAAGCTTCCTCTCAAAGTAATAATATTGCCTTTAGTAGATTCGCCAGACGAGAAAGTGCTCTGGGATTTAATACCAAACTTTGTGAAACCAGACATAGGTAAGAGTCTTGAAACCGAGTCATGTCATGTAGTCACGTTACCAGTACCCATTAAAAGTTCCAAGGATGAAGTTGTGGCAGAAAAATTCCTGACATACTTAAGAGATACAATAGAAAACAAAAATATTAAGCTAATAGGTTTCTCGTTGCCAAACTTAGGTAACGACACCAAAAATAATTTCAAAATGTTAATAGAAAAAGTCTTCGAGAAAGAACACTTAACGACCTTTTTATATACTAACAAAAGAATTACTCTAACCGATCCGGAAATTATACGAAAAGCTATTTTTGAATATCATGATTCACCTTTCGGAGGCCATCAAGGTGTGTCACGAACTTTAAAAAGAATGAAATACAAATACTACTGGCCTACAATGACACAGGATATTACGAACTATATCCGCAAATGCGCTTCATGTCAACTTAATAAAAGTAGGAAAAATCGTCCCTTACCAATGAAGATCACAACGACCAGTTCAAGGCCATTTGAAAGAATTGCTTTAGACATAGTTGGCCCCCTTCGCGTAAGTCATAATGACCAGAAGTATTTACTAACCTTTCAAGATGACTTGACAAAATTTTCGGAAGCATTCGCTCTTCCTAATGCAGAAGCTCAGACAGTAGCAAGAGTCTTTACTGAAAAAATTGTATGCCAGCACGGCATTCCGTCCTCATTATTAACAGATCAAGGCACAAACTTTCTCAGCGTCATGTTCAAAGAGATGTGTTCACTACTGAAAATAAAAAAATTAAACACCTCACCATATCACCCACAAACTAATGGAGCTCTAGAACGAAGCCATAAGACATTGATCGAGTATTTACGGCATTACGTTAATAAAGATCCACTTACATGGGACACATGGACGCCCTATGCAACTTTCGTTTACAACACCACCCCGCACTCTAACACAGGGTTTACACCCTATGAGCTCCTTTACGGATTTCCACCTAACATCCCTAGTTCACTAACTCAATCACCTAAAATGTGCTACAACTATGATAACTATGCTAATGAGTTAAGGGTACGCTTGCAACATGGGTATGAAGCTGCAAGGGAAATCCTTATACACAGAAAGGAATCATCAAAAAAACATTTTGACAAGAAATCACACTTTAAAAGTTTTAACATTGGTGACAAAGTTCTCCTAAAAAACAACGCTAGGCAGAATAAACTAACCTCCTTGTGGGTCGGACCTAACGAAGTTGTCAAAATACTCTCCACAGAAAACACTATAATTCGAGTAGGAAAAAAAACAAAAGTAATTCACAATAACAATTTAAAAATTTTTGACGAATAATACAAAATTCTATAAATCTTTCAAACACCCTTCAAACACACACAACACACACACACACGAAAGCAAGTCAAGTAAAAAAAAAAAAATTCGTTTTACAGAAATGGATCCAAGGATTTTGTTCATGTGGATAGGAATATTTCTACGTGCAAACGGAAATTTACAAATTTCTCCTATAAATAATAACCCTGGCATATACTTTGAGCAATGGGGAAAAGCGGAATTGTATTCCAGCGAATGGAAGCTGATAGTGTACTACGACTTAGAAAAACTAACCGAAGCTTTAGAACATGCCCACCTCTATGTTGCAGAAATAAACAATTTATGTGTGCAATTACAAGGCAAAGTGAGTTGCGACATCATATGTAATAGCGCGACTAGCGAATTAAACCATCTACTCATCGATGTTTCGCAGAAATATAGTCTCCTAACAGTAAATAATAACAGAGAAAAACGAGCACTACTAAATGCAGTAGGGATTGTAAGTAAAACCTTATTTGGAACCTTAAGTGAGGAGGACGCCGAGTACTACGATAGGCAAATAGAAAAACTAGAATCAAACGAAAAACATCTGTTGTCACTAGTAAAGAACCAAACTATACTTCTGGAAACTACATCTAATGTTTTCAATAAATCCGAAATAGCCATAGAGTCCCAGCTTTTTGCAATAAATTCAAAATTTGAAACAATTAGGGAATTAACAAACAAAATAAGTAATGCAAATCAGGAACAGCAATTATTTTCCGAAATTGAATCCCCAACCACTTTAATTACTTTGATAATTATGCGTTACCAAAACACTGTAGATGAAATTATTGACCTGGTTAGTAATGTTAACCATGGCAAACCACATCCAACCATAGTTACTCCAAATCAGCTAAGAACAGCGCTACTAAAAATCAAACAAGACATCCCTAGTGGTACAAGAATTTCATCAATTGTGTCAAATAACATCTTATCTCTTTACCAAATTAGTACAATCAGTGCAACTATACGTCAACAGAAAGTAATTTATGAATTCAGGATTCCACTCCCATATACCGAAAATGTTCACCTCTATAAAATTATCCCTCTACCTACAAATTTTAAAAACCATTTTATATTCATACAACCTGCAACAGAATATCTTATAATAGATTATAATAAAGAGTACTACAGTCCTATCAATGCCAACGACTTAGAGAATTGTAAAAACCAGAAGAAGAACACATTCTTATGCCCAAATCCTTTGTTCAATTTAAATTCAAAACTATTCAACTGCGAGGTAGAATTATTACGAAAGTCGGAAGTTTTACCACCCTCATGCGAAGTGAAAGAGGCAAATATTTCAACCATATGGTTACAACTTTCTACCCATAACAGATGGTTATTCTCTACCACACACAGTTATGAAATAGATGAAATTTGCAAGGATGACTTAACAACTTACACCCTTCAAGGAACGGCTAAGCTTGAGATCACGGGAAATTGCTATATCAAATCTAAGGATTTAATAATACGTTCGTACAGTGAAATAGATACAATTTCCCACTCTTCTTATATACCATCCATGAACATTTCAAAGTTTTTAACCAATATTACTCTTCCAGAAATCAGTAAAAATAAAAATGAGATAGCGCTTGTAAAATTCTCAAGCCAGGATGAACTTAAACTTATATCAAAGCGAATAATAGATCTTAAGTCTGAAGAAAATACTCCACTTTTGCCAATTAGCTCCCATGATATACATCAATATACATTGATCTATACAATATACGTCTTGATCTTAACATTTTGTTTTTACTGCCTAGTTCGATGTATGAAAAGGAAACAAAAACCTGTAAAGAATAGTAACGAAATCCAGGAAACGAACAAACCTTCCCTAACCGTACAACAAGTCCCTATAAAAACCGAACCCCTCCCGTCTACAGCACCGAAATTAGTGATAACAACTGGTGTTTAAAAAGAAATGTATAAAATTTAAGAGTTTTTTTTTAATAAATTTCTATCTTTTTCCAACACAACGTTAAAATTAAGAACAAAAAGCTATAATAAGCTACATTTAATCTTCAAAAAACTAAACTATAAAAAAAAATGTATATAAAATTTTCTATAAAAAAAATGTATTAACTACTTATGAAAATATTGAACTGCAAATTAAAATTTTATGTTTAAATTTATGTTAAAAAAAAAATATAATTTTTACGTTTCCAAAAAATATTAAATTACCAAACAAAAAAAAATGTATATAAAATTTTCTATAAAAAAAATGTATTAACTACTTATGAAAATATTGAACTGCAAATCAAATATTTAAGTTTAAATTTATGTTAAAAAAAAATAATTTTTACGTTTAAAAAAAAAAATATTAAATTACCAAACAAAAAAAAAAACAGATAAAAAAAAATAAAAAAATTATGTATGAAAAATTTAAATAATATTTAAAATGTTAACTATTAGTATATGTACATAAATGGCTTTTCAACCAACCATATCATTCATTTGCAGAAAATTCACCTTGAATTTTCTTTTTCGAAGGGGGGAAGCATGTAGTGACCGCACTACAGATCATTCTACCTCATATTCATCCATGGTGGTCTCTCTTCACACGAACCACATCTGCATCCCATAATGACGATCGTTTCTCATTTATTTATTTCATAAGATTTTGCCCACCAACAATACCGACGAATCGTATGTGTATCTCCATATAAACATTTCATCGGTAGGTACACTCATTCTGCCTGATAGCTGACTAACATACAATATGCATTATGCAGTTCAAGTGTTCTTGGCAGTGGATATCTGATATCCACTACCAAGGGCAAACACCGCAAATATGGGTCAGCACAGCACTACACAGAATGAAGTGTCAAATATCACGAACCGAATGAATGAATGAATGAATGAAAGACGGAGGTACACTGCACCATATTGAGGTCAGACTTACGAGGTATGGAAGTGACGAAATAGTAATTGTCATTGGAAATGCGGTGTGTGTTAAAATATGAATGACCTGCACCGCAGGGCAGAAATATGTGTTTTGTGGCGGGGAGAACCAGTATGGGTGAAGACTCTTCGTGTTTTAAAGAATGGTTGAAGAGTCAGAGTTAATAGTATAGTCAAACAAACAAGGTCGCAGCCTAGCAACGAGACAGCGGGTCTTAATCTTTAAACAAAATAAAATAAAAGAATTAAAAAAGAAACAGATAAATCTTTAACTCTCCGATTCCACTCTTCCCGTTCATATACGGAAGCACGATAGCGAATTGTAACATCGACATACGGTCGCAACTTTTAAACCTGTAAAGAATAGTAACGAAATCCAGGAAACGAACAAACCTTCCCTAACCGTACAACAAGTCCCTATAAAAACCGAACCCCTCCCGTCTACAGCACCGAAATTAGTGTTAACAACTGGTGTTTAAAAAGAAATGTATAAAATTTAAGAGTTTTTTTTTAATAAATTTCTATCTTTTTCCAACACAACGTTAAAATTAAGAACAAAAAGCTATAATAAGCTACATTTAATCTTCAAAAAACTAAACTATAAAAAAAATGTATATAAAATTTTCTATAAAAAAATGTATTAACTACTTTTGAAAATATTGAACTGCAAATCAAAATTTTATGTTTAAATTTATGTTAAAAAAAAAATATAATTTTTACGTTTCCAAAAAATATTAAATTACCAACCAAAAAGAATGTATATAAAATTTTCTATAAAAAAAATGTATTAACTACTTATGAAAATATTGAACTGCAAATCAAATATTTAAGTTTAAATTTATGTTAAAAAAAAAATAATTTTTACGTTTAAAAAAAAAAAAAATATTAAATTACCAAACAAAAAAAAAAACAAATAAAAAAAAATAAAAAAATTATGTATGAAAAATTTAAATAATATTTAAAATGTTAACTATTAGTATATGTACATAAATGGCTTTTCAACCAACCATATCATTCATTTGCAGAAAATTCACCTTGAATTTTCTTTTTCGAAGGGGGAAGGATGTAGTGACCGCACTACAGATCATCCTACCTCATATTCATCCATGGTGGTCTCTCTTCACATGAACCACATCTGCATCCCATAATGACGATCGTATCTCATTTATTTATTTCATAAGATTTTGCCCACCAACAATACCGACGAATCGTATGTGTATCTCCATATAAACATTTCATCGGTAGGTACACTCATTCTGCCTGATAGCTGACTAACATACAATATGCATTATGCAGTTCAAGTGTTCTTGGCAGTGGATATCTGATATCCACTACCAAGGGCAAACACCGCAAATATGGGTCAGCACAGCACTACACAGAATGAAGTGTCAAATATCACGAACCGAATGAATGAATGAATGAATGAAAGACGGAGGTACACTGCACCATATTGAGGTCAGACTTACGAGGTATGGAAGTGACGAAATAGTAATTGTCATTGGAAATGCGGTGTGTGTTAAAATATGAATGACCTGCACCGCAGGGCAGAAATATGTGTTTTGTGGCGGGGAGAACCAGTATGGGTGAAGACTCTTCGTGTTTTAAAGAATGGTTGAAGAGTCAGAGTTAATAGTATAGTCAAACAAACAAGGTCGCAGCCTAGCAACGAGACAGCGGGCCTTAATCTTTAAACAAAATAAAATAAAAGAATTAAAAAAGAAACAGATAAATCTTTAACTCTCCGATTCCACTCTTCCCGTTCATATACGGAAGCACGGTAGCGAATTGTAACATCGACATACGGTCGCAACTTTTCGATCGCCCATAGTACGGCCAAACATTCCTTTTCGGTCGTGGAGTAGTTCCCTCAAATAACATATTGCTTTTTCGCCATCTTCAAACTCCTGCAAAAGTTCCAAATCTGACGCGTCTGTTTGGACAACAAACGGACGAGAAAAATCTGGACATGTCAGAATCGGTGCTGTAACCAAACATTCTTTGGCTTTCCTAAAACTTTCCTCACATTCTTGGGTCCACTCAAATTTCTTACCATTCTTTAAGAGATCGTTAAGAGGCCTAACTAAAATTGCAAAGTTTGGCACGAATCTTCGATACCAAGAAACAGTTCCTACAAAACTCCTAATTTCCTTCACGTTTTTTGGTGGAAGAATCCTCATCATGCTTTCCACTTTTTCCGGGTCTACATGGAGCCCGTTCCTATCATTTACATAACCTAGAATTTCAAAGAAGGCCTACAAAAGTTACACTTTTCCCTACCTACTTTTAAACCAGTCTATCCTAGCCTTTTAAAAACTTCATTGGGAATTTCTAGATGTTTCTCAAATGATTCGGTGACAATGATAATGTCATCCAAGTACACAAAGACGAACGGTTTAAAGTCGGGACCTAGAACGTCGTCAATAAACCTTTGCCAAGTTGCCGGGGAGTTGTGTAAGCCAAATGGCATCCTACGAAATTGAAATTGACCCCGGGCTGGCACGGTAAAGGCTGTGTACTTACGCGAATCTTCCTCCATTGGAATCTGCCAATAAGCAGATTTAATATCTAATGAGGACAAGTACTTCGCGTTTCGAAGCTTGTCCAAAATTGCTGAAATAAACGGTAGTGGATAAGCATCCCTATCAGTAACTTCATTGAGTTTCCTATAGTCAACGCAGAACCGAAAACTACCATCCTTTTTCTTAACACGAAGAATCGAGGATGCCCGAGGACTTTTGGACTTCTCGATCACTCCAGCTTCTAACATCTCTTGGAGTTTCTGGTCGATGTGTTTTTGAATCGCAGGTGACACTGGGTAGTATCGCTGCTTTATCGATTCTGCGGACGTCCTAATCTTGTGCTCAACTAAGTTGGTGCACCCTAATCCTTCGGTCATTGATTCAAAAAGCTGCTCTAAAATAATTCTAACTTTTTGCTCTCACTTTCGTTAAAGTCCGATTTTTCCCTAATAGCTACCATGTCTGTTATTGACGACACCATCTGCTGGTTTGAAAAGCTCCACATACCTGATCTCAAATCCGGGACTATGCCCGATAGTGCCCAAAAGTCGGCACCTAAGATCAAAAGGTGTGGGAGACTGGGTATAACCAGACACTATTAGGGATTTGTTCTCAACCTCTATGGGTAAAGAAACAGATCCAGTTACTCCTACTCCCGCCCCTGACCCAACACTACTTTTCCCTAACTTAAGTCCTAACGCATTTAAATTTTCCACCCATCCCCTCCTACAATCTCCTACAATGGTGCGTGAAGCTCCTGAATCAAGTAATCCTAAAAACTTTGTTCCATAAATGTTAACTACTAAATATGGTCTATTATCTCTACCATTTGCCGCCAAGGTGAAATCAAGTTGAACTCGATCATCCAACAGGTCGCGAGTAGACGACCTAATTAACGCCGACGAGTCTCTCGCCCTGCTGAAACAAGAGCCCGTTCCCCATTTCCCGAACACCGCCTACAATCCCTTCGAAACACCCCTAAAGCACCACAACCAAAACAACGTCTTGCAACAGAACAAGTATGGGCGAAATGACCTTCCCTGTTACAGTTGTAACACCTAACTGGCTGACGGAATGGATTAACCGGAACCGATTCGACAACTGCTACACGATTTTCCCCTGATGTACTCGGTCGGTACCCACATTCGGGTTCCAATAAATTTCGACCCATACTAGGAGGAGTAAAAGTATCCACGTTCACCTTCAAAGTATCTAGTTCCCTACCTAACAAAGCAAATCCTTTCACAGTTTTTGGTTTAGCACTCGCAATTTGAACCTGAAAGAAGTGGTCAACATTTTTCCTCAAAATCGAAAGCATCCTTCCCTCTGACAAAGGTTTTGACAATCGTCGGAACAATGTCCTCATAGTAGCTAAATAAGCCCCAAATGTTTCCTCCTTCCCTGCGAACGACGATTGATCTCCTCTAATAGTAGATCATCGTAGTTGGCAGGTAGAAACTCGGCCTTGAGCTCCTGCACGAGTTCTTGCCAATTGAGAATATCATCTTGAACCGTCCTAAACCACATAAGCGACCTACCAGATAAAAGCTCCTAAGCAAATCTAAAAAGGTGGGTTTCTGCAACTTCGTTAGCAAATTGAAGTTCTTCTACCCGCTCTAAGAAGGAATTCAGTGATGACCCATCAGACTCTGACAGACAACTGAATATTCGTTTCGCTAGTAGTCCTAGAGGTTCCTCCGACTGCAGCAAACAACGATGTCGATGGACTGGTGTTGGCAGATCTACTACCAGGAACCGTAAGATTAATTCCGCTTGTTGGTTACCTTCTTTGTTGTTCTTCTTCAAATTCGCTTCCCTCGTCGTCTCCTGTCAAAGCGCTTATTAAAATTAGAAGTTCATTCTTCAAAAGACTTTTATCTTCCCTTTCGTTTTCTTCCTCACACACTGATCTACCTAACCGACCTAAACTCCATTCTATCTTCGTAATAATTTTAAAAAATTCTGATGAATTTGGAATCGGAGGGTTTTAAGAAGCGCCCTAATCTCGTCGATCTTTATCTTAACTGCATCCCTATCCTCAGCAAAAGTAAATTGATACATTGAAAAAGTATCCAAAGATCCCCGCCTTTCCAACATCCTTGCAGATCTCAATGCTTTCCGCATTGCCTCTGCCGTATCCGGTTTCAGCCCCCTGACCTTCATCTCATAGGATAGTTCGTCCTGCGCTAATCTTCTATATTCATATTTAAGAAAAATAATTAAATTGCAACGAAGAAAAAAAATATATAAAGAAAATAAACAACGATGATAAATAAATCACAAAAAAAAACAAAATAAGTGTGGCAACCCTACCAAAGAAATCTCCAAAACCCTATCAAAAAAAAAAAACAACAACTTAAAAAAAATTAAATTACCTACTTTATTTAAAATAAAAAATTATATTTTTTTTAACCCAATACAGCAGCCCTTAGACTCACGTACTCAATCACTCAAAGTAAAAATAAGCTTAATCAACCAAAAAAAACTTAAAACCCAGACTCGATAAGAAAAACTATCACAATTCACAACACAACACAAAAAAATTTCACGAGAGAAATGAAAAATAACACTAATTAAAACTATCACCGAAAACACTCAATTTTCAAAACAAAACAAAAAGGATAAAATATAATAGAAAAAATATATATAAAACAATGGACGCCACGAAATTGAAAACAAGTTTACAACAATATCAAAAAAAATATCACCAAAAACTCCTTGCTGCTCCCTGTGTTGCTCCGCCTTTTCCACCACTTTCAATTTCTCCTCTAACACCTTTCCTAATAATAAAAAAACGATGAAACTTCAATCAAGGTTGATGGAAAAAAAACACTACACAATGCAATAAAAAAAATCCTTCCACTTTGGGCCCCACGTTGGGCGCCAATTTGTTACACTTTTTGCCGCGACTTGAACACTGCAATTTAATGCGTACCGATAACAACGACGACGACGACGATGACATGCGCAACTATATTCCTTTTTATTAGCACGACCACGAACGAATACACAAAAAAAAGAATACAACAAAAAGTGTAACAACAGCTTGATTAGTGTAAAAAATTAAGCAAAGGAGACAGCACAGAACTTCTGTATCTCAATATGAAATGGTATAAACAAATATAATTACATTTACACACATTCTTTTAATGTATATTCTATGTATATATTTAAACGTTATGTTATATGCTATTTACTAATATACATACATAAAGTTACATGTTCTTATACATTAAAAAAAAACCTTGAATTTAAGATTGTTAATTTTGTTCTAAGTTAGTGTTAAAGTTACCGCCGAAACTGTCACAGGTTCCGGGAATTAACGAAATCGTTTCGAATTTTTATTATAAAAATTTACTAATTTTATAAAAAGCTGCGACCACGGCTGCTCAGCTGGAATGGGTTCAGCGGAAGAATTGATTTATTGACTCAGAATAGTTTATCAGAAGAAAAAAATATATATGTATATATATTGTTGCACAGTAGAGTGCAGATAAAGTGGGTGCCAGGAATTTTTTTAACCGAATTAGAAAATTCCAAAACTAAATATACAATATAAAGACCGATAATTGAGTTTAGATTGCTTAGTAATTTTTATTTTGGGAAACCGTGGGATAGAAGACCCCCTGGATTAAAACTCAAATATGTTTTCAAATAAAAGGGGTGGTTTGAACAATTCAATATGGCCGTATAATAATTATATAATTACAAAAAGAAATGTAATTCAAATTAGATAAAAAAGTAAGAAAATAAAACAAAAGAAAAATGGGTATTTAACTAAAGCGCGTCCCGAAAATGATATGGGAGAATGTTTTTATACTCAAAATAGAACACAAACTACTTGTCTTTTTGTATCTCCTATATCCTTTTCTCCTTTTTAACCTCTAACGCCCCGAATCCTGATTCGAGTTTTAAAAATCCTCGATCCAAAATTTAAAAATAAGAACAAATGTCTCCTCCTCGATTTTTTTTCTTTCAAAATTCCTCGATTTTCCTTTCTTTCTTTCTTGTCGCTTTTAAGGCTCTCGCAAGAGTGTCCCCCAAGTTCATTTATCACTACTCTTTTCCTCCTTCGTCCATTCCAGTCATTCACTCATACATACAACACAACCATTTGTTTTCGATATACTCAACACGGCATTCTGGCTTCCTGGAAGCTTGACGCTAACCAAGAGAGCCACCGTTGTGAGATCTGACGAAACTTTACTCTCACACACACAAACACGGTTTCCACAAGTTTTGGATGTGTTTCCAAACACTTGTGTTGCCGACACATAATGGACGAGTTCAGAACCCTTCCCAACTACCTATTTTCGAGAAAAATTAAAAAGATATAAAATCGAGAAGTCTCAACTAGGCTTTTTCCTACTACTCGTAGGGTTAGAGTCCATCTGACTCTTTACTTTAAAGACTCATCCGCAGGCTCTCTTCTCGTTTAAAAACCTCGTGCTGGAACTCGAACACCTGCGTTTGTTGCTTTTGCAAAATATTGGCTAGGTACACCAGTGGTTGATGAGACCATGGTTGCCCTCAACTTCGCCAATATTTTGCAGCAGCCACGAAAAAAAAAGAAAAGGGAAAAACGACCGAAGGGTACTTTTTGTTACGGTAAAATTTACCGTATTTGTAAACATTAGCTTGTAATTATGACGGAGCCCCGTTCCACGAGAGAACCAGCAACGGACACAACAGAGGATAAGCAACACCGCATCCTAACCCCAATTTTTTTAAAACCAAAGACAGTAAATTATAATTAAGAATTTCAATTAAAAGATTATGCAAACAACAATATGATATAAGTAAAAATATAGCATTGTATAGAGTCAGCTGAAGTAAGTCGGGCCCCTGTTGTTGAGCCGACATGGTTTATTTTAGTTATAAGTTAGTAGCTTGTTATTTAAATTATTTTAATAATAATAATAATAAAAAGTATTTAATTGAATTCCCGTAATATGGCCCTGCAATCACTTAAATCCTGTCGTTTTTATTGAAAAAGCTCGTATAAGTAACATTTCAGAAGGATATGAAGCAAAAAAGGATGACATTTCTGCTTTATGTTTGGTTTGAAAGATATCGTTTTATCTTATGATCATATCTTCCCGCGTTCTCGTTGTTGATTGTTTTTGGACGTTGTGTTGCAATGTAGTTCAGCCTTAAGTCACTAGGCCTTGGCTCCTTAAGGAGCTGCCGCACCTTACAAAAAATTGATCTTAGCAAAGCAACAATAGGTACATATTATTTTCGTTATAGATCAACTGATAATAAATTACATAAAGTCCTACGCAATAATAATTTCACATACAAAACACATTTTTAAACATGTTTTAATATAAATCTTTTTTTGTAGGCCATTGCTGTTTGGTGTATAAATAAATCAATCGATCTAGTCGTTGTTGGCCCAGAAGAACCTCTCGCTAATGGATTGAGCGATATTTTGGAATTTTATAATATTAGGTGCTTTGGTCCAAAAAAAAATGCAGCTTGTATAGAGTCTGATAAGAAATGGGCTAAGGATTTTATGATTCGTCATAAAATTCCAACAGCTAGATTCAAATCATTTACCGACTCAGAAGAGGCAAAAGCATTTATCAAGAGGTAACGAGCGCAGTTAAAGTTTAAGTATTCACATAGAATTAATTATTCAATTCATAGTGCTCCTTACAATGCTCTGGTTGTCAAGGCTAGTGGCTTAGCAGCTGGAAAAGGTGTTGTTGTAGCAAGAAACATAGACGAAGCTTGCCTGGCGGTAGACGAAATTTTAGTGCAAAGAAAATTGGGAACCGCTGGGGATGTAGTAGTTATTGAAGAGATTTTATCGGGCGACGAAGTTTCTGTTCTCGCTTTTGTCGATTCCAAAGATATTTGTGTTATGCTTCCAGCTCAAGACCACAAGCGACTCAAAGAAAAAGATATGGGCCCAAACACAGGTGGCATGGGTGCATATTGCCCTTGTCCGCTCATATCAGATGCCGACATTAAAATGGTAAAAAAAGAAGTGTTACAAAGGGCCATTGATGGTCTTCGTTCAGAAGGAATTAACTATTGTGGTGTGCTCTATGCTGGAGTCATGCTAACTCCAAACGGGCCTAAGGTTTTGGAATTTAACTGTCGTTTCGGTGATCCAGAAACGCAGGTTATACTTCCCTTGTTAAGAAACGATCTTTTCGAAATAATGAGCTCATGTTGTGACAATAGACTTAACGAATGTAAAGTTGAGTGGAAGAATGATCTCACTGCGGTTGGAGTTGTAATGGCGAGTGCTGGATACCCTGAGACAAAAACAGAGGGGTGCATAATTGAGGGTAAGACAATATATTGCTTACAAACTTATTTTATTAATACGATTTTGTTTAAAGGAATTCCAAAAAATTCTGATCAAGAAATTGTATTTCATAGTGGCGTTACAGTTAATGATGCGAACAAACTTGTTACAAGCGGAGGAAGAGTTTTGATCGCAGTGGTATTAAGAAATAATCTTCAATTTGCAGCAGAAGAGGCTACCCATATTTGTCAAAACATAAAATTCTCTGGCAAAGGATCTCAGTTTCGCACCGATATTGCCCAGAAGGCTATGAAATTGTAATAATCAATGATATTGGTGGGCTAAATGAAATTTTATCAATGCTTTCAGTTTTAGTACTTCGCGGTGGCACAAATTTGTGACAATGCATCATTTGAGTATGTTTTGATTATTTTACAAATTATATAATA